>CM065724.1:78004536-78042036 GCA_033310375.1 Conus canariensis
ACACACACACACACACACACACACACACACACACACACATTCACACGCTCACTCACACGGATGTACGCTCGCCCGCACACACACACACACACACACACACACACACACACACACACACGCACGCACTCGCACACACGCTCACTCACACAGATGTACGCGCGCGCGCACAACACACACACACACACACACATACACACACACACACACACACACACACACACACACACAGATGCACGCTCTACCTTATTTCAGGCCCTTCACACACAAAAGAGGCCCAGTGAGTTATGGCTCAAAGCTAGTCTTTGCCCTGTGTTTGTGGGAGAACTGTTCAGTGTTGCCTACCAACTTTGAAGCCATTCTCTGTGACTGCTCTAAACTCAAGCTGAATGATTCAGACCCCGAGATAAGGTCGATAACTGGCCAGAATTCAACCTCTCCAACTATGCTGAGGATTCAATTAGACATGCATGCACGCACGCGTGTGCGCGCGCACACACACGTTCGCACGCGCATATAAATACGCGCATGCACGCACATAAGGACGCAAACACACACACACACACACACACACACACACAAAACACAAGTATGCACGCACACACACACACCATACACACACACACTCTCTCTCTCATACACACACACAGATGCAATCACACACACACACACACGCACGCACGCACGCACGCACACACACAAACGACACACATTGACAAACACACTCACAGACACACACACAACACACACACACACACACACACACACACACTGACAGACACACACACAACACACACTGACAAACACACACACACACACACACACACACACACACACACACACACGGCGAACTCGAAAACTCTCACAATGGGAGTGCAAACATGCAGGCGTTGGTGTACAACGTTCTTTAGTATCCAAGCGTCACAAATACGCGCGGCGACCCCCCCCCCCCCCCCCCCCCCTCCGTCTCTCTCTCTGATTATCTGAATGCATTCACATGCCTTGTCTTTTCGTAAAAAGCTGCAACGAAAATGTCTTTTTGCGAACGTTGAGAGGCGCACACACAGTAGGCTCTAAGAAATGTGGTTCAACGTCTTTCTTTTCATGACACAGGTCTTGTTTACCCTGCACCCCGGTTTTCACCCGACTACTGGTTTGTTTTGTCCGTTTTTTTTCTTTTTTTTTCTTGTGAATAGAATCATTGCTTCTTGTTTTCATCAATCCCGTTCTGCTCAAATCTGGGGGGGGGGGGGGGGGGGGGGGGGGTTCTTTTTTTTTCTTTTTCTTCTCGTCTGTCACATCTTTCGTGCCCACCACAGGCAGCGAGGTATGAAGGGGCACAAAACTTTGACACCTTTCTTTTCTTTTTCATATAACGATGATTAAATACGTAGAAGACCTACTGTTCCGCCGAACGAAAGAGATAGATTGCAAGACAAAAAACAAAAACAACAACAAAACAAACCAAAAACAAAGTCACACACACACACACACACACACACACACACACAACACACAAATACACACAAAACACACGAACACCACACACACACACACAGACACAACACACACACACACACACACACACACACACACACACACGCACGCACGCACACGCACATAACCCTAAACCCGACGTGTTTTGTCCTCTTTGTTCTTCAGGCAAGACATACACCATTCAGAACGAATGAAAACGAAGAACGAACAATCATTCATCTCTTCAAATTGGGCAAAAAAATGGACGTGGCTGCATCCACTTTGTGTCCAATCCCCATCCTTTTTTCGCCCAATTGTTCGTTCTTCGTTTTCATTGTCCTGAATGTTAGTTGTCTTGCTTGAAGACAAGATCAAAAGAGGTCGAAACGCGTTGTGGTTTGTCTTGTAATTTGTTTATCTCTTTCATTCGGCGGACCAGTAAATCTTCTTTTACTTTTTACTTCAATGTTCGCCGGCAGTCACCTCACTTTGAAACCAATGCTGTAAAGCTGGAGTTCTGGAGTTCATTCTGCTTTAAAGACAATACATGACAGGGCTGTACTCTACCATCTCCAGGCTGTCAAACTGGCTGGAGAGTTACAAGACACATAGACGGTCAGGAAATCGAAGCTCTCTCTCTCTCTCTCTCTCTCTCTCTCTCTCTCTCTCTCTCTCTCTCTGTGATGAGCGCATCCATCAAGAAATTCACATTCGACTGCGTGGTACAGTTCTTCCCACCGGGACCCATAGCATATTCAAGCTCAGGATACATCCAACGCTAACCGAAGACTTTCGCAAATAAATCGCCTCGAAGAGAACCGAACCCCCGACTTCCCAACCCGCGAGTCTCGGACACTAACCACTACACCACAGTAGCTAAGTCGGTTTTGTTCAAATCTTGTTACAGATGGCTATCCCTGCCCATTCCCTCATCATGGCGACCCATCCATCCACCCATCCATCCATCCATCCACACCCCCATCCACCGTTCTCTCCCTGTACCTACCCGAGCCCTTGGCGTGCACGACACGTTCGGGGATCCGCTCCCTGTTGAAGTGCGCCATCTCGTCGGTGAAGACGAAGTCCTGCAGCAAGATTGGACCCCACTTCCCCACCGTCAGCGAGGCCAGCTTATTGCCCACGGGGCACCCGGTGCCCGTCGTCAGCTTCTCCTTGGCCTAGGGGTAAGGAGGGAGGGGGGGGGGTGCGAAACATGTCAAAACTGGGTCACTTGGTTGATATCATCGTTGTATTACAACTTTATGCTCTGCTCAAAACCTAAAAAAAAAAAAAAAAAAAAAAAAAAAAAAAAAAAACAGGGTCGCTTGGTTGATACAATCGTTGTATTACAACTTTATACTCTGCTCAAAATAAAAAAAACAGGGTCACTTGGTTGATATCATCGTTGTATTACAACTTTATACTCTGCTCAAAACATGTCAAAACAGGGTCACTTGGTTGATATCATCGTTGTATCACAACTTTATACTCTGCTCAAAACAAGTCAAAACAGGGTCACTTGGTTTGGCTGATATTGTCGTTGCATTACAACTTTATTCTCTGCTCAAAACAAGTCAAAACAGGGTCACTTGGTTGATATTGTCGTTGCATTACAACTTTATTCTCTGCTCAAAACAAGTCAAAACAGGGTCACTTGGTTGATATTGTCGTTGCATTACAACTTTATTCTCTGCTCAAAACAAGTCAAAACAGGGTCACTTGGTTGATATTGTCGTTGTATTACAACTTTATTCTCTGCTCAAAACAAGTCAAAACAGGGTCATTTGGTTGATATCATCGTTACATTACAACTTTGTACTCAGCTCAAAACAAAAAAAAACGGGGTCACTTGGTTGATATCATCGTTGTATTACAACTTTATACACTGCTCAAAACAAGTCCAAAGAGGATTATTTGGTTGTCGTTGTATTACAACTTTATACACTGCTTCAAAAAGTCAAACAAGATCATTTGGTTTATGTCATGGTTCTCTTACAACTTTATACACTGCTCCAAACAAGTCAAACGGGGTCACTTGGTTGACGTCACCGTGATTTTACAACTTTATACATTGCAACAAACTAGTCAAAACATGGTCAGTTGGTTGATATCATCGTTGCATTACAACTTTATACACTGCTCCAAACAAGTCAAAATAGGGTCAGTTGGTTGTTACCGTGATATTACAACTTTATACATTGCAACAAACAAGTCAAACGGGGTCGCTTGGCTGATGTCATTGTTGAATTACAACTTTATACACGGCTAAAAACAAGTCAAAACAGGATCAGTTGGTATTCTTAGTGGAGTGTCTGGATTCTAACGTGTGAAGGAGAGAGGGGAGAGAAAATGACCACAGACACCAAGTCTGACATTATTCTCAGCGACCTCTGCTGACTTTTATTATCGTCTTATATCATCGATGATGAACAGACGTTAAAACTACCACTGAACTGAACTGAACTGAGGCTCACTTGGTTAATATCGTCACATTACAACTTAATCATATACTGTTCCAACTTTGCTTTGGATTATTTTTTGTTTTGAAGTAAAAAAAAAAAAAAAAAAGAGCTACTGCTTGATTAGATTCGCAATGTGGTCGTATGGGTATACCGACACTGGCATGATTATTTACGATCAACACACGCGAGTGTCACGGGAACTGGAATGTAACGAATGTTAATTCAAGCTAATTGCTCGTACTATTTTTTTTTTTTTTTTTTTTGCGTACGCAGGCTGATACTCCTGCAGACACTCCCTGTATAGACAGGCAAGGATTAATCCCATCTACCCAGCAAAGGGAGTGGAGTTTTGTGGGTATGACCGTTTTTTATCCCGCCATTAAATTAAGGCAGCCATACTCCACATCTTCGGGGAGGTTCGTACTCAACTTGTCACAGGGCTAATGCAAAACAAAGCGTGGAGCAGTGTATAACTGGATGACGTTTCAGTGTTATGACGCCCATGAAGATGCTGGAAGGCTCTCTTTCAGTGCCTCCATAGCTCCCCTCGCCGTCTGGAGCGTCTGTGTCAGTGACGTCCTCTTGTAGTATATAACAAGATGACGTTTCAGTGTTATGACGCCCATGAAGATGCTGGAGGGCTCTCTTTCAGTACCTCTATAGCTCCCCTCGCCGTCTGGAGCGTCTGTGTCAGTGACGTCCTCTTGTAGTATATAACAAGATGACGTTTCAGTGTTATGACGCCCATGAAGATGCTGGAGGGCTCTCTTTCAGTACCTCTATAGCTCCCCTCGCCATCTGGAGCGTCTGTGTCAGCGACGTCCTGTTGTAGTATATATAACTGGATGACGTTTCAGTGTCATGACGCCCATGAAGATGCTGGAGGGCTCTCTTTCAGTACCTCTATAGCTCCCCTCGCCATCTGGAGCGTCTGTGTCAGTGACGTCCTGTTGTAGTATATAACTGGATGACGTTTCAGTGTTATGACGCCCATGAAGATGCTGGAGGGCTCTCTTTCAGTACCTCTATAACTCCCCTCGCCGTCTGGAGCGTCTGTGTCAGTGACTTCCTGTTGTAGTATATAACTGGATGACGTTTCAGTGTTATGACGCTGTCAAGTGCGTGAAACCTCTCACAAAAGGCATTAAACGCTTAGAGGCAAAAGGGGCGTTGTACATAGTATACAAATAGGTAATAGAACCATTAACAAGTATGCCTTACCCATCGCACACGGTCGAACTGTGTCAAGGAGGACGAAGCGGTCAGGTAACAGATGGCACCTAAGGTAGTAAGGAGTTCGGACCTGCCCGACAGCGAAAGGGGAGAGGAACATAACCACTAGGACCTCGGTGCACCAAGTGAGTGCTAAATACTCAGTCAGCTGAGGTTCTTTTGTAAACAGTCAGTGAAGAGCAGGAGTCTTGGACTCGTTCGGATGGTATTGCCGTGGGTCACTGGGTTGGTTCTATTGTCAGGCTGGTTGAACGCGCGTGGATGTTGTTATCGTAGCCCTCTTTAAGATAATTACTGTGTTAAAGTGGCCTCCGAAGTCGGCGGGAATTTTCGATGTCCATCTGGTGCCAAGTGTTTGTTTGCTAATCAATCAGGTAGGGATGTGTGTAAATGCAGATGTGTGGAGAATGTAGCGAATGGAGAATTCACAGCACTTGTGAACTAGGGGTTTGAGAAGCAGCATGGACAAAGGCATGGCCCGAAGGGGAATCCTTTGTTTCCATTCCTATATAAAGTGAGGGAGAACAACGAGAAGGAGAAGAACACCAGGAGAGAGAGAGAGAAGGCAGAGGAGAGAGAGAGAGAAGAGAGAAGGGTGGGCAGGACAGAGAACGGGTCGAGAGAAACGTGGTCTGGGAGATAGAAAAGACAAGCTGGAAGAGAAGAAAACTAAGTTTGAAGCCCAGAGGTGGGTGAAGACAGACAAACTGAAATTGAACCCAGAGGTGGGTGAAAGAGACGAAGAAGAAGAGTTCTACGTCGAGATCCCAGAGACGACCACGAAGACCCAGTCCTGAAACCTGGAGCCAGTCAACCAAGGGCCTCACCATCAAGCAGTGCTGAAGAAGACGTGAAGAGACTTTTCAAGAACTGTGGTGTGTTGTGAAAGCGTGGTTGTGTGTGTGAAAACCTGGCCAGGTAAGAAGTCATTTTTATTATAACCCGGGATTAGGAAGTATTGATCTTTTATGTGTTGATTTGTTCATTTTGTGTAATTGGATTTTTCATGTTTGATTATAAGTAGCATAGAAATTGTATTTCTTGTGCTCAGTCGTGTTAGAAGAGAAACGAATGCGTGACATCCCATTTCCAGAGAGAGGTGAATGTTTGGTGGGCGCATGAGTGTGCATATGCGTGTATGAGTGCAAAGATAACCTTGGTGTGTTAAGCCTGACCAATAATACATCAACTTAGTGCACTTAAGCAATACCATCACGATTTCCCCGTCCTTGGACAAAGTGGCGAGCCTGCCAGGATTGCATGGCCCAAATTAGTCTCAGGCGGGAAACAAAGTGAGTACTAGAGTAGTACTGGGGCGAAGCGTCCACTAAAGGCAATTTTAATTAACTCTTCTAATTATTTCCTTTGGTTCTTTGAGTGTTGAGTGTTGACTTGCGTGTAGGGTGGTTGTATTAATCAAAGGTCGTTCAGAGAAACGAAGAACGAGGTTCTAGTCTTAACTCTCACAGAAGCTGTGGTTTAAGATTAAGGCTCCTTTGTGTTGGGAACACTACCACTGGTTGGTGTACTCGTGACGTTTGGTCGATAAACTGTTTACTGACTTTTTCCGGGTCTATACGAGTAACTGTTTTAGTAGTGCTAAAACGACAAAATGGCTGAAGAAAGTTTTACCCCCATTGAGAAACTGATGAGTTTAGGGAGAAAACTAGGATATACAGGAGATGAACTGCGTAAGTTCATAGAAACTCAGCAGAAGACTGAGAGAGATGAAAGGGCTGAAAGAAGGAAGTTTGAAAAAGAACAGCTCGAAGCTGTCAAAAGAAACTCAGAGGCTCAGGCTGAGAGACTTAGGCTTGAAACTGAATCCGTTGCCAAACAAACTGAGTTGGAAAGAATAAAATCTGAAAATCGTAGTGAAATAGACACCAGTTCTGAGTCAGTAGGCCGCAGACTAAATTCCGGGCCTAGGCCTAAACTCCCACTTTTCAGAGAAGAAACTGATTCGATTGATGCCTATATCAGTCGTTTTGAATCGTTTGCCGAGCACGAGGGCTGGCCGGAAGATGACTGGGCAATAAACCTGTCTGCCTTGTTGACAGGTCGTGCATTACACACTGTTTCCACCTTACCCAAAGGTGATCAGAGAGATTTTGACAAGGTGAAACAAGCAGTACTCAAGGCATATGATTTGACTGAAGAAGGTTTTAGGCGTAAGTTTCGCGAGGCGAGAATCGAACAGGGTGAGACATACACACAGTTCGGAGTTAGACTGGATCACTATTTCAACAAGTGGGTAGAACTTAGTGGAGTAGACAGTGATTTTGAAGGCCTCAAGACACTGGTGATGAAGGAACAGATACTTGATGGTTGTGGAACGGGCCTCACAATCCACATTAAGGAAAAAGGTGCAACCACAATAGCTGAAGTACTTGAGACAGCAGAGACTTACCGGGAAGCGAGGCGTGATTTGCCTGAACAAGAGGAAAGCCCGGAAGCATATTCAGAGGATAGCAGGCCAGCACATATCTCACGCAACGGGCTAGTATTGCACGCCCGTAGGCCCACGGCATCACGTGTGCAAACAAGGGTGAAGGCCCACGTGGTTAAGGCTGTAGATGAGCGTACCTGCTTCCTGTGCAATAAGACAGGGCACTTGGCTAGGGATTGTATATTTAAGTCACAGAAGGCAGCAGCAATGAGGGTCAGGCCAAGTGAGAGGCAAGTTGAAAGAGATGAAAAAGATGACAGTGTTATTTTGTTTGGACTGTGCTGTGTGTTCACAGATTCAGGTGATAACATGGATGTGCACAAAGGCAGAGTAGGGGACAATGTGGTTAATGTCATTAGAGACTCTGGGTGCACTGGCGTGATGGTGAAGGAGTCCCTGGTTAAGAAGGGACAATTCACAGGTAAAACACAGGGATGTAGACAAATAGATGGGACAGTAGCACAATTCAAAACGGCCCTGGTGTTCGTTGATACACCGTTCTATAGGGGAGTCGTACAGGCTTTGGCTGTCCCAAAGCCGCCGTATGATCTAGTAATCGGAAACATTCCAGGAGCTCGTGGGTATGGAGACCCAGACCGTGATTTCTGTGTTGAAACAGGGAAAAGGAATCACGTGAGGAAAACGCCCCAGGCATTCAAACACTTCAGAAAGCATTGGAGCGTGTCCGGTGAGACGAACCCCACTCACTTACGGACAGAACAAAAGGGCGATTACTCGCTCAGAAAACTGGTGGGTTTTGCTCACAGAGGGCAGAAGAAAAATGTTAAAGAGGGTACAATCGGGTTCGAGTTAGAGAACGGCATATTGTACCGAACTTTTACTCATTCGCGTTCGGGAAAAACGAAGAAGCAGGTTGTCGTTCCCAGGCAGCGCAGAAAGGCGGTGATGTCCGAAAATCATGTGACGTCAGCCTCGGGCCATCTCGGTAGGAAGGCCACACAAAAGGTTGTGACGCGAGAGTACTACTGGCCCGGTATCCTAGGCGATATCAGGCGTTTCTGTGCACAATGCAGCACATGCCGAGGGGCACGACAAGGTGTGTGTACAGGAAGGGGGATCGGACGGGTCTCACAAAAAGGGGACGATAGCCCAAATTAAAATGGTCGGGTGAAAAGTCGAGTAGTGTGTGCGTGTGTCTCTTTGCCGTGTCGTGTATGCATGGTGGCAAACATAGCACGTGGCTGGTTGCGGGCCACGTGTATGAAGAGAAAGGGAGAGAATTTCCGTAGAAACATAATGTTGATCTATATATGGCCACACTACTTAGAGCTGGTGGAAGTTTCAGACTGGTGTTGATATTTGCTTGGTTTTTAGTGTGTATGTATTGATTTTTCTCTAATTTTGTTGCAAAATAAATCTTGCGTGCGTTCTCTGGTGTAAGGAGGCTTATGAGAAGCCTAGAATAGAGTTGGTTTAAATGAGAGAATTGAGAGTTTTAGCTCCTTGAATGTGTTTTAGCCAATGCAGGGCATTGTCTTGAAGTGGGGGGAATTTGTCAAGTGCGTGAAACCTCTCACAAAAGGCATTAAACGCTTAGAGGCAAAAGGGGCGTTGTACATAGTATACAAATAGGTAATAGAACCATTAACAAGTATGCCTTACCCATCGCACACGGTCGAACTGTGTCAAGGAGGACGAAGCGGTCAGGTAACAGATGGCACCTAAGGTAGTAAGGAGTTCGGACCTGCCCGACAGCGAAAGGGGAGAGGAACATAACCACTAGGACCTCGGTGCACCAAGTGAGTGCTAAATACTCAGTCAGCTGTGGTTCTTTTGTAAACAGTCAGTGAAGAGCAGGAGTCTTGGACTCGTTCGGATGGTATTGCCGTGGGTCACTGGGTTGGTTCTATTGTCAGGCTGGTTGAACGCGCGTGGATGTTGTTATCGTAGCCCTCTTTAAGATAATTACTGTGTTAAAGTGGCCTCCGAAGTCGGCGGGAATTTTCGATGTCCATCTGGTGCCAAGTGTTTGTTTGCTAATCAATCAGGTAGGGATGTGTGTAAATGCAGATGTGTGGAGAATGTAGCGAATGGAGAATTCACAGCACTTGTGAACTAGGGGTTTGAGAAGCAGCATGGACAAAGGCATGGCCCGAAGGGGAATCCTTTGTTTCCATTCCTATATAAAGTGAGGGAGAACAACGAGAAGGAGAAGAACACCAGGAGAGAGAGAGAGAAGGCAGAGGAGAGAGAGAGAGAAGAGAGAAGGGTGGGCAGGACAGAGAACGGGTCGAGAGAAACGTGGTCTGGGAGATAGAAAAGACAGCAAGGTCTTAGGGAAAAGACAAGCTGGAAGAGAAGAAAACTAAGTTTGAAGCCCAGAGGTGGGTGAAGACAGACAAACTGAAATTGAACCCAGAGGTGGGTGAAAGAGACGAAGAAGAAGAGTTCTACGTCGAGATCCCAGAGACGACCACGAAGACCCAGTCCTGAAACCTGGAGCCAGTCAACCAAGGGCCTCACCATCAAGCAGTGCTGAAGAAGACGTGAAGAGACTTTTCAAGAACTGTGGTGTGTTGTGAAAGCGTGGTTGTGTGTGTGAAAACCTGGCCAGGTAAGAAGTCATTTTTATTATAACCCGGGATTAGGAAGTATTGATCTTTTATGTGTTGATTTGTTCATTTTGTGTAATTGGATTTTTCATGTTTGATTATAAGTAGCATAGAAATTGTATTTCTTGTGCTCAGTCGTGTTAGAAGAGAAACGAATGCGTGACATCCCATTCCCAGAGAGAGGTGAATGTTTGGTGGGCGCATGAGTGTGCATATGCGTGTAGAGTGCAAAGATAACCTTGGTGTGTTAAGCCTGACCAATAATACATCAACTTAGTGCACTTAAGCAATACCATCACGATTTCCCCCGTCCTTGGACAGACGCCCATGAAGATGCTGGAGGGCTCTCTTTCAGTACCTCTATAGCTCCCCTCGCCGTCTGGAGCGTCTGTGTCAGTGACTTCCTCTCTTCTATTACTCTCTTGATTCTTGCCTTTCTGATTTTTTTTTATTATTATTATTATTTCTTTAATGTCTTTTCTTTTGTTAACCTTCGTAGATCATTCTCCCGTCTTTGTTCGAGAAACTCTTTTATACTTTTTTTTTTTTTTTTGGTTGGTCACAATTTACAACAACCCCGCTGTTGTTGTTGTTGTTGTTGTTGTGTTGTAATCTGGCGACTAGGTAGTGAAAATTGTACACATTGCCCACAGTGGACACTCGATGTCCATTCTGCCGGGTCTTTTGGCTCATTTGCTTTTTTTTTTTTTTTAATATGTGTGCAGATTTTTTTTGTTGTTCATTTGTTTTGCTTTGTATTTTGTTGGATACATGTAGACGTTTTTTTTTTTTTTTTTTTTTTTTTCTCTCCGATCAATAAGGCATTGTGGTTGGTGCTCTCAAAACGGCCCACTCTCATTCGCCTCAGTCAGATCAACAGTTCAGCTGTCACGTCATTCACTGTATACACGTGAACTGGCTTTGTTGGTTCGTTCGCGCGTTTGTTTACAGGCTACAGTTTTTATCCCCACGATGCGCGACCTTTTTTTTTCAGCATGCGATCTTTTGTTTCCGTACGAGTTTGACACCCCCCTGCGGAAGCCTTTGTGGGTGGATGGGCTGTAACACTTTTAAACTATAAAACTATTCTTAGATGTTATGTTGTGGTGTTGGGAGTTGTTTAACTTTACTATTAATACACCGTCGTTGCCGTTGGGAGGGGGGGGGGGGGGTTTGCTTTACAAAAATTGGCGTTAGTGAAGTGTGCGATGTTCTCGTCGCCGTTTTCCTGATAAATGTGACAATCAGATCGGTTGAACCACTGGCTTCCTTATATTGAGGGGGGCGTGAGTACGAGGCTCTGGCAATGCGTTATGCGGGAAGTGTTCGGAGGGGGAGGGGGGGGGGGTCTATGCAACTCCCAGATCAATGTAGACCCTAGATTGCAGTCATTGCAACACCAAGCTGCTCTGCAAGTTGCTGGAATGGTGCTCGGTTACTTATCCTTGGAATTTATTAGTTTATTGTGTATATATATATATATACATATATATATATATATATGCGTGTAAGTATACATGCGTGCAATGCCTTTAATATGATCATTTACAACTCGAACGATCGGTGTGGGGTGTATGAATACGCCATCCTCCCTCAGGCCAGACAGTTTACAAATGAACGACGACGTCATTGTCATAATTATTATTGCCATGTGCTGCACCTTCTTCTGAAAGGAACACTGCCGTTGCCCGATCCCTATTTACTCTTCCTTGGGGGGGGGGGGGGGGGGGGGGGGGGGGGTCAATGATATCAGTAAAGTTATCTCTTTCCACATGACGAAAGTTCCTTACTACTTCACTGGCCAACATGAGATGTGAAGCGATCGATGTCATTCCTGATTAAGATGCGAAAAGAAGACAACATCGTTTTTTTCCTCCTTGTGTTGTCAGAAATGTTGGTCTTGCGCTTTAAAGAAAACAACAACTACTACTGACATACAAACTGTCGCAGTACTACTTCCGGACATTGTGTGTGTGTGTGTGTGTGTGTGTGTGTGTGTGTGTGTGCGAGTGTGTGTGTGTGTGTGTGTGTGTGGTGTGTGTGTGTTGTGTGTGTGTGTGTGTGTGAGCGCGCGTGCGTGCGTGTGTGAGTGCGTGCGTGCGTGTGCGTTTACTTCCGGTGGATTTTTTTTTTTTTTGGCGTTTCCTTTTTTTACCCCCCCCCCCCCCCCCCCCCCCCCCCCCCCCCCCCCCCCGTCGTTCACAAGCTATTGTCGGAAACTTTGGACTGTTGCCATGAGAATAATGAGCAAATCTCGCGAACCATCTGTGGACAGGACCCTCACTCTGAACAAAGGCTTCGACTGGCAGGTGGCGGCGACAGCAAAGGAGTGCTGAGTCCAATTTTGGAACGCACGTGAGCACGCGCGCGCGCGTACACACACACACACACACACACACACACACACACACACACACACACACATTGTGCATAGTCATGCTATTAATTTTTGCGTCGCATGTATTGAAGGCTCATTATTACTGTTGTGATGTACGAGTGCTAGCTCAGATCATCATCATAGCTGTGCTACATGTGTAGAACAGTGTGCGTGTGCTGGCCTAGGTCTTCGTCATCATTACTGTGTGATATATGTACAGTGTACATGCGTTTGGTTAGGTCTTCATCAGTGTGTGATGTATGCACAGTGTACATGTGTTTGCCTAGGTCTTCATCCTCATTGTGTGATGTATGTAGAGTGTACGTGCGTTTGGTTAGGTCTTCATCATCAGTGTGTGATGTATGCACAGTGTACATGTGTTTGCCTAGGTCTTCATCCTCATTGTGTGATGTATGTAGAGTGTACATGTGTTTGGTTAGGTCTTCAGCATCATTGTGTAGTGTGTGTACAGTTTACATGCGTTTGGTTAGGTCTTCGTTGTCACTGTGTGATGTATTTATAGTGTACACGTGCTCGGTTAGGTCTTCATCATCGTGTGATGCGTGTACATGCGTTTGGTTATGTCTTCATCATCATTGTGTTATCTATGTAGAGTGTACATGTGTTTGGTTATGATCGTATTGTGTATGTAGAGTGTACATGTGTTTGGTTATGATCGTATTGTGTGTGTAGAGTGTACATGTGTTTGGTTATGATCGTATTGTGTGTGTAGAGTGTACATGTTTGGTTATGATCGTATTGTTATGTAGAGTGTACATGTGTTTGGTTATGATCGTATTGTGTATGTAGAGTGTACATGTGTTTGGTTATGATCGTATTGTGTATGTAGAGTGTACATGTGTTTGGTTATGATCGTATTGTGTATGTAGAGTGTACATGTGTTTGGTTATGATCGTATTGTGTATGTAGAGTGTACATGTGTTTGGTTATGATCGTATTGTGTATGTAGAGTGTACATGTGTTTGGTTATGATCGTATTGTGTATGTAGAGTGTACATGTGTTTGGTTATGATCGTATTGTGTATGTAGAGTGTACATGTGGTTTTATGATCGTATTGTGTATGTAGAGTGTACATGTGTTTGGTTATGATCGTATTGTGTATGTAGAGTGTACATGCGCTGACTTTGGTCTTCACTGTTATTGTGATTTATGTGGAGCGTGCATGTGCCGGCTCGACCTCTATCTTTACCGTGTGATGTATGCAAGTGCACATGTGCAGATTTAGATCACCTTTATTGTCCACTATCTGTAGAGTGTACATGTGTTGGCTCAATTTCTTTGTAATCACTGTGATATATGTAAAGTGTACATGTGCTAACTTAGGTCTACATTACTGTGATACAGGGTCGAACTTTAAGGACCACCCCGAAAAAAGGCCCTTTCTTTTTAAATTGGCCAAAAATACAAGCAATGCATTTTTTCGAAGAATTCGACTGGGAAAGGTTTAAGGGGTTAACAGAGTATTCCGCAAAGCTTGCGAAAGCTGTCTTATTGTCACGTGCGGCATGCAGAGGGGGGGTTGAAAGTTGCAGATTGTTGTCAAAATTGCTTGTTTTTAAGCAAGATTGAACACTGCTTCAAACGGTTTTGCACTGAAATTCCAAATGCACGTGCAAAAACCAATGCATTGCAGAGCATTTTACTGACTGGAATGCCCCTAAAAGCAGCCCAACGTGCATAATTCTTCATAACACAAAAATGCCTCCAAGACGCAAGCTGTCTGATTTTGACCGGACCCGGGCGATTGCATGGCTGCAGGATCGAGTTGGCGTTCGAGAAGTGGCCAGAAGACTACAAGTGTCCCACTCCGTCATCATTCGCTGAGAGAACGTTTTCAAGCCACTGGAACTGTCAAAGAGAGACCCCGTCCAGGCCAGCCAAAGAAGACCACTGCAAGAGATGACAGGTTCATCCGCAGACATGCTCTTCGGACCAGGACCACCACCTCCAACACCATCAGGCGTCGGCTCCAAGCTGCCACTAACACAGCAGTGTGTGAGATGACCATACGGCGGCGCCTCAATGCTGCCAACCTTCGAGCAAGGCGCCCAGTCCGGAAACCAAAACTGACTGCGGCCCACCGGGCACGTCGCCTGGCCTGGTGCACAGCTCATCGAACATGGACTCGGGCTCAGTGGCGGATGGTGCTTTTCACCGATGAGTCCAAGTTCCAGTTGAAGCCACGAGATGGACGCATTCGGGTGTGGCGGCGTCCCAGGGAGCAGCTGGCAGATGACGTCATCCAGGAAGTCGTCGCTTTTGGTGGTGGCTCCGTCATGGTATGGGGGGGGGGGGGGGCATCAGCAGTCACAAGACTCCCCTGTACCATGTGGATGGCAACCTGAACGGCCAACGCTACCTGCAGGAGATTTTACGGCCTTTGGTTGTCCCAGCACTCCAGCAGATTGGGGCTCAGGCTGTGTTCATGGACGATAATGCCACCCCACATCGTTGTCGAGCCGTGAACACTTTTGTGGTGCAAGCTGGCATCACCAGGATGTCATGGCCGGCAAACAGCCCGGACATGAACCCTATTGAGAACATCTGGGGCGAGCTTGGGAGGAGAGTTCAAGAAAATCACCCTGTTCCGGCAAATCGACAGGAGCTGCTGCACTACCTGCAGCAGGAGTGGGCAAACCTCCCCCAGGCACTCATTACAAGAACAGTCAACACCATGAGGCAGCGCTGTGTGGATTGTGTGGCAGCACGAGGGGGGCACACTCGGTTTTGATCAGACTGTAAAGAAACACTCTTTTTGTGAATGTCATTTTGGGGGGTAGTCTCATTCAGGCTCCCCTGTCTAATCAGAAAGAATGATTTTTTCGATGAAAGTGACAAAATGATGTTCACTGATAATGAAATTAAACATTTATAAAGTTTCTGTCGTTTGTCGGTTTTTCTTTCTATGTTTTGTGAGACTGTGTATAAGTGGTCCTTAATTAAAGTTCGACCCTGTATATGAAGTGCACATGTGTTGACTTAAGTCGTCATCTTTGTGTGATGTTTATATTATATATATATATATATATATATTAATATATATGTGTACATGTGTTTGTAGAGTGTACATGTGCTAACTTAGGTCTACATTATTACTTTGATGTATCTAGAGTGTACATGTGTTGACTTACCTCTTCATCTTTGTGTGATGTATACATAGTGTACATTTGTTGGCTCACGTTTTCATTATTGTTGTGATGTAGAAGTGTGCTAACTTATATGTTCAATGATTGTGATGTAGTGTGCATATGCTTATTTAGATTTTCAATATCATTGTCATGTATGTAGAGTATATATATACTACCTTAGATTTTCAATATCATATGTAGAGTGTATATATGCTAACTTGGGCCTTCGTCATCACCGGGATGTATGTAGAGTGTGTGTGTGTGTGTTATATATATATATATATATATATATATATATATGCTAACTTAGATTTTCAATATCATTGTGATGTATGTAGAGTATACATACATCAACTTAGATTTTCAATGTCATTGTGATGTATGTAGAGTGTATATATGCTAACTTAGATTTTCAATATCATTGTGATGTATGTAGAGTATATATATACTTAGATTTTCAATGTCATTGTGATGTATGTAGAGTGTATATATGCTAACTTAGATTTTCAATATCATTGTGATGTATGTAGAGTGTAAATATATGCTAACTTAGATTTTCAATATCATTGTGATGTATGAGTGTATATAAGATAACTTTGATTTTCAATATCATTGTGATGTATGTAGAGTGTATATAACTTTGATTTTCAATATCATTGTGATGTATGCAGAGTGTATGTAAGATGACTTAGATTTTCAACATCATTGTGATATATGTAGAGTGTATACATGCTACCTTGGGTCTTCGTCATCATCGGGGTGTTTGAAGAGTGTATACATGCTACCTTGGGTCTTCGTCATCATTGGAGTGTATGTGGAGTGTTTATGTGCTGACTGAGATCTCCATTATTACCGTGGAGCGTTCATGGGTTAATCAGGTCTTAAATATCATTGTGAATTACGAAGAGTGTTGATGTGCTAGATTAGGTCTTCGTTACTACTGCGACATGTGTAAAGTCTTCATGTGCTGTCTTAGTCTTCATCTTTAATGTGCGTGATGTGTTTAGAAGTGTACATACACTCGCTGGTATGTCTTCACGGTTATCGTGTAATGTACATAAGAACACAAATATTCGTCATCATGTGATGTGCTTGGAGTGTGGGTTTGCTTTCATGAAGTCTTCATCATGTGTTTAAAGTATGTGAAATGAATTGTGTGGGTTCACATCTTCATTATGTGTTTAAAGTATGTGAAATGAATTGTGGCTTCAGGTCTCCATCATGTGTTTAAAGTATGTGAAATGAATTGTGTGGGATCAGGTCTTCATCGTGTGTTTAAAGTATGTGAAATAAATTGTGTGGGCTCACATCTTCATCATGTGTTTAAAGTATGTGAAATGAACTGTGTGGCTCAGGTCTTCATCGTGTGTTTAAAGTATGTGAAATGAATTGTGTGGGCTCTCATCTTCATCATGTGTTTAAAGTATGTGAAATGAATTGTGTGGTTCAGGTCTTCATGTGTTTAAAGTATGTGAAATAAATGTGTGGGCTCAGGTCTTCATCATGTGTTTAAAGTATGTGAAATGAATTGTGTGACTCACATCTTCATTATGTGTTTAAAGTATGTGAAATAAATTGTGTGGGCTCACATCTTCATCATGTGTTTAACGTATGTGAAATTAATTGTGTGGCCTCAGGTCTTCATCGTGTGTTTAAAGTATGTGAAATGAATTGTACGGGCTCACATCTTCATCATCACTGTTTTGATGTTGTGCGATTTGGGTCAAGCGGACTTAGTCTAAATCTCCCCCGAAACCGGGGACCATGTTACTCGCCAAGGGGAGCGGAGGTCAAACTGGCCGAATTGAAATCAAACTCCACTCGCCAAAGGCAAAAGCGCAACATCCATCAAAATGTTTCACATCTCTTGTGTGACGACATCATCTCTCGAGTGTTATCCTCTGGCAACGCGAAATGGCCAGACTTCGTTCTGCTTCACCTGAGGCTCTCGAGCGACGAACAGTTTTATGAACCCACGAACAGGACTTTGCTCAGAACACATTTGAATGTTACACTCCCCCCCCCCCCCCCCCCTTCCAAAAAAAAAATAAAAATTTACGGGGAGATTTAAAATAGATCTGTAGAATTTTTAATGGACTGGGAGTCACTGACCTGCACTAAATAGTTACTCTGGTCACTTTTAATCAAAGGAGAAAGTGTCGGACCTTTACAGCACACTCACTCATAAGACAGCATGATGAAATCCATGCAGTAACCAGAGTTGCATATGATCGGAATTGATTTTTTTTTTTTTTTTGTACACTAAAAATGCACAAAATACCAATATTTTCAAAGATCTTGTGGACTAAATAGGCCTACAATACGGATTTTCTTTTTTAATTCTATGAGTAAACCTTTTCAAGAATAATCAGCTCATGCAATACTCTACAACGTTTGTTAAGGTTTGAAATCGCATATAACAAGAATGGCACTTTTGCCAGCCCAAATTATTGTTGTTGCTGCTGCTACTACTACTCCTACTGCTGCTACTATTACTGCTACTACTACGACTATTACTACTATTATACTTTGTTTCAAAACCGAAGTCTGAACCCGAGTCATAGTATCGGGTCACACAGCCTTGCTGTTTGGTGTAACCGAGTTTCCTGCGCTTCCAGTATTTCCTGTCGTCAGACCACAAGGTTTCCGTGATAAAGCATTCGCAAGCATCGACATCCAGGGCAGAAACTCTGGAGGTGAACACACACACACACACACACACACACACACACACACACACACACACAGCGAAAGCGTTAAACGCAAAAAGCTGCCCACGTAGTTGGTACATAACGAAAAACCCGAGCGTGTCAACATGCAATCTGAATTGTGAATGGGAGTCAATACTGAAAGTCCATCTATATAAACCAAAAACAGTTTGTGACCAAATTTGAGAAAAAGGAAACATTCGTTTTAAGAAGAACGCTTTTTTTTTTTTTTTTTAGAATGAAAATTGTTAATATAAAAGAGAGAAAAAAAGGAGTTCAGTTCAGATCAGTGGTTTGTTTAATGTCTTTTCATCGCCCGATGATATTAGACACTTATTTAAAATAAGAGAAAAAAAAGAAAAGAAAAAGGAAAAAAAGCTCCACACTCAACTTATCTAATATTTTAGTACTTTCAAACCCACATTATATTCACATTTTTATAAGTGAAATACCCTATTGGTACACAAAATTGTTGATCTTTATAAAAACGTTGCCAACCTGTGACTGCGAAATAACCATGGCAATTTTCAGCAACATATGAACCATAAGACAGTACTGACATTATCAAAGTTATTCATCTCAATACATTTCTGCTGATTGAGCGAGGTCAACACTGAGCATTCAAACAAAAGATGATGCACAGAAATGTTTTCTCAGCACGCACAAGTATTACCATGAGAATATTAAGTGTTCCAAGTATTCAGCCTGAGTTTATGAATAAATCTATCAATGTGCCTTGGGCACAATGGTAAAGTAGCCATTTTTTTAAACTAAAATTCTGCTTATGTATACACTTTTCCATGATTTGGATTAATTCACAAGAGGACAAATTTAAGGGATTTTTGAATACATTTTCGCGCTTGTATTTGCTCCTTTTGCAAGACTGTCTCAATTTAATTCCACTTTATACCACAGTGAGATGGGACTCAACAAAAATCAATTCTTATGCCTAGAATTATGAAACAATGCAGTAAATATTTTCTTTCAAAAAAAATCTTTTCTAGCTTTGCAGTCCCAACGCTCCAGTGATTGTAAAACAGATTTGGAATCAACACACAGTAAAAAAATTTATAGAAAGCAATTGGTGTATCATATAAGAAAAAAGAAACGAGCTGTCTCGATCTTGCTGTCGTGTTTCAAATGAAAATGGTCCTCGGTTTGTATTAAGGTTTCTTTCTTTCATCTGGTGTAAGTAGGGCCTAATGTAAGGAAGATCTCTGTACTAGAAAAGGCTCTCTGGATGTATAGACTGCTGAGCGCTGTTGAAGCAAATCCCAGCTCCACAAACTGAAAGCATATTCCAGCTATTTAAACACACGCACGCCGCTCAGGCGCACCTGATACAAATCAGAATTGACGGAAAGCAAGTAAAACTTCTGATGTACATTCTATGTGCAATAAACGTCTTTAAGGTACCACGTTGTTCTATGCATATGATGAACACGATTTTTTTCAAAGAAAATATGTCAAAGACATTGATTCTTTCTTTGCCCAGACTGTATTACAAATTCATTCTGGTCAGCTTATACGGTATATTTCAATCTCACATTGACGATTTCAATCCTATTTCGTCACTTAATAACAAGCGTTGATCCGATATAAAACAACGAATTCTTTTTCATCTATCAACGTTTATGTTCGGCCGATCACTTTCGAATCACTAGCCAAAGGCTGGTAGCGAAAAATAAGTGTACAGTATTTCGGGGCTTATTTCTGTGTTATGTTGTGGGTGGTGTATACTACTCTTACCGTATGATGATGTGCCATGTCTTTATCATTGCCATGTGATGTGCGCAGAGTTTAGGTCTGCTAGCTTAAGTCTTCATCAGTCGCGATGTTGTGTGTTGAGCGTTTCTACGTGCGATGTTGATGTACAGCGTAGGTGTGCTGCCTTAGGCGTTTTCGTTATGTGAAGAGTTAAGAGTGCTGGTTTGGGTTTTCTATGCAGCGAATTTAGAACAAATGTCTTTTTCAGACCTCACAAACAGCAGACGTTTGGACTCGCCAAATGGATCTAAGCAGGCTTTTGTACAGACAACTGGCGGATATTAATCGTTTGGTGCTTTTTTTTTCTTTTTCTTTTTTTTTTGTGTGAAAACTTCGCTGAAATTTCGTTTGCCCGTTGATGTGTGTGTGTGTGTGTGTGTGTGTGTGTGTGTGTGTGTGTGTGTGTGTGTGTGTGTGTGTGTGCTAACTTGGTATGTAGAGGGACAGGGGCTGAAAGAAGTTGGCACTTTTGAACCGACTGAAAAATCACGGCGACTCCTTAAATGCGTACGTTTTGTATCCTTTATGCTCCATCACAACTTTATCTTTAGAAATGTCGAGCTCCATTTTCGGCGAGTTTCATTTACAGCGTGTTTTTTTTTTTTTTTGTTTTTGTTTGTTTTTTGTCCCATCGTCTGAGCCCCATGCCGCTCATTGCGATCCCCCGTCCACAGCCACAGCCCCGACACCGGCAATCCACAGGTAACAGTCCCAAGCCGTTAGAAGGCAACCCACCGGAGGAGACACTGCGCTGCCGCTTCGTGGTGCCTGTTCTGATCCAACATACGCAAGACACCACCTACTACGCCCCCTACTGACGACATTAATGGCTTAGTCGTGGAGCCGGCGTGCGTGAGCTCACCCTCCTGGGGCGCCGCCACGTCCACCCAACGACAGTCCCCATGAATTTGCCGACACCGGTGATCGCGACAGAATCAATCCAAGGCCACAGACGTGGAGAGGACATCGAAACTGAGGTCACCCTAGGAGCATAGTTTGAAGGACCATGCCACCTTGAGACTGCATAACAGGGCTGTACTCTACGCTCACTTTCATCATATATCTCGGCGTCAACCAGGCCCGAGAAATACAGTCAGCTGCTGCGTTGGTCAGGAAATTTGAGCAACACTCCCAGAGACGTGGATGAAACTTGAAAGTGGTCCCAATCTTCCCAGTTGAGCCCGCTGCAGACTCAACTCGGGCTAGGAGCCAGTCAGAGCAGAAAAAACCCAAATGGCTCTGATGGGATTCGAACACACGACTCCCAAGCCGGGAGTCCGTGACACTAACCACTTCACACGGTGGCTGGTACGAATTACGGAGTCATTAAACATTATATGATAACACTGATTTGCCTTCGTTACTCGTTCACTCTGAAGCGATGGATACGATAATACTAAGCCACGTAACAAAAACATTTCCGTGCCTGTTTGTAAAAAATGCACTAAAATCCATGTCTTGGCAACAAAACATCCGACAAAAAACCGTGAAGTTTTGTGCGCTATGAAACGAAACGACACAACATGCCTCAAGTTGAAAAGAAAAACAGCAGCACGTTTTGCATGCGGTGCAATAAAGTGGTAATTTGCATTTGTTTTATATCAAAAAAAGAAGAAAAAAAAAGAAAAAATCGGACTCGAGAAAAGGGCGAACTGACATTGCCGCGGGGGGGGGGGGGGGGGGGGGGGGGGGGGGGGGTGGAGGGGGGGGGGGGCAAAACGAGACGATTAAAAGATATCAAAACAAAACGGAGGAGGCGGGGGGGGGGGGGGGGGGGGCTAGTACAATGGAGAGGACAAAACGGCAAGGACAAACGAGACGACTTATTAAAAGAAGAAATCAAAACAAAACAGAGAGGGGGGGGGGGGGGGGGGGGAAGGGGGGGGGTTGAACAATGGAGAGGGAAAAAACGGCAAAGGACAAAACGGAGCATAATAAAATTGAAGTGAATCCTGAAACTGTACCTTAACTAGCGAGTGGATGGAAAGTGGGAGTGATTCAAGAGGTCAAAAACAAAAAAAAAAACAAAAAAAAAGGGGGGGGTGGGGGTGGGAGGGGGGGGGGGGGGAGGAGGAAAGAGGAAAGAGACAAGACGGTTTATACTGAAACCGGTATTCGAAACGGTTGGAGCCGTTGGTAAGTATTAGTACAGTTTACAACCGTTTTGGCCCGGTTATACTTGTACCAGTAGAGTCCCGACACTCTTTTGACCTCAAGGTTGACCCATGAAAGTACTCGAGATATGCGGCAGCGAAAGTTAGCACCTGTGTAATTCAGAAAGAGGGCGTGATAATTGCACACTACCCTGCTCCGCCGGTTTATTACATGGGGCCCGTTTCAAAGTAAAGAAATTAATCAAAGCAGGGTTATCCCCTCTTGCACGTGTAAAGCTTTGCACATGTGACGTTTGCAAAGGCGAGTGAAGGCGTTTTTAGCTTCTTTTGAGTGGTTTGGTCCGCCGAAACTCAAATGAGCAGTTTGTTTTTGTCTTTGCTTTAGACAGCAGCTATTATGCTTAGTTGTAGCGCAAATTAGCACCCAGTGATCGCTGGCTCGTGGGAAAGTAAATTCCAGATAAAATCCAGTGACGGCAGCACTACCCTGATCGGTACCAAACACTTCCAGATGACACAGCGAGGTAGTCTTGGTTCCAAAACGCTTGGGAGCGACTCTGCACGAATCGGTTTGCGGTGTCCATGCAATAAATCGCTTGAGTATCGTTCAGACCCGGTTAATTTTGCCGTGGGTAAACTGTGAGGGCTAGGATGGAAAGGGTGGAGATAGAAACACCTTAAACCCCCTTACGACCTTTCCCATTCGCCAAGACCTTGAACTTCATGACGCATCCTACCCCCTTCAGGCGCTGACATGGTCAGGCAGTTTCACACTCCTTGGATGGCTCGTCCTAATCTGGTGGTTGCGTTCATACGCTTGGCTTGGCTCCGTTTTGTCATTGATCTGTTCGTTCATCCTAGCAGTCAATGAACATGTGCTAATTTTCCGATTGGGACTGCAGAATGCCCATGTTTTGCGGGACTTGCCTAAACCATTCTACAAGGAACAGTACGAGGAGGCAGGAGGAGAGGAAGACAGAGAAAGAGATGGGAGGACAACATCAGGGCATGGACTGGCCTCACACTCAGCAAACTGCTCAAGAGCGTCTGAGAACCAGCAGGAATGGAGGAAGTGGTTGCATAGTCTTCTGTGGCGCCCCAACGGTCTTCAAGACTCCGGGATAGGTGACAGTGAGGGTGAGAGCACAAATACAAGAATGGTCCTATGCTTGTCTGTACCAGGCTACGAAATACTGACCGGCAAGTTTTGTTGTGTAAGATGTGTTAAACAACAAATAAACAAATCACCCGAATTATGTCCGGTTGTTTGGACTTGGAATCATTCCTTAAATGCCGACTGCCTGAATTCATTCAAAGAAAAAAAAGAGAAAAGAAAAAAGAAAAACCAAAGGAAGAACGATTTTCAGAGTTTCGTAAACTTGGAGAACATTTTAAATCTATACACAAGCACCCATCAACAGAGATGCGCGGCAAAAGCGGTACGTCATGAAAATACCGATTTGGCGGGTTGGTTGGTTTGTTGGTTTGTTTGTTTGTTTGTTTTCTTGGTTTGTTTTTTTTATTTAATACAAAGCGAAAGTAGTATTTTGTAAGGGTAAGATCCGACGAAGGCAGCCACCATTTGCAAACCATTGACTGATTAGCGATGCTTTTTGTTTCCTTGATGTTTCCATGAACGATAACTTTTCATTTCTCACTTTCCATATGAACGATAACTTTTCATTTCTCACTTTCCATATGAACGGTAACTTTTCATTTCTCACTTTCCATATGAACGGTAACTTTTCATTTCTCACTTTCCATATGAACGATAACTTTTCATTTCTCACTTTCCATATGAACGATAAATTTTAATTTCTCACTTTCCATATGAACAAGAGGATGGCAGAGACAGGGAGAGGCACGGGAAGCTGTTTCACTTTGTCGGGTTCGAACAAAATGTGTTCACCTGGATTTGGATTCTGCTGACGATGTTAAAACCCATCACAGCATTTTGCATTCGACTTGCGTGTATCACAAAAGTTCACATTATTTTGTAGATAATGACACTGAATTTGTTAAAGTATATGCCAATTTCAATGACATGATACTCCTAATAAAAATACACAAGACAATACATGCTGTTAACAGCCTAATCGACCGCGGGAGATCGAACAGCTTTTTAGGGGTGGGGGTGAGGGATATCACGGGTGTAATCTCGTCTAAGTTCACACACACGCCCCCCCCCCCCCCCCCCCCCCCCCCCCCCCCCCCCCCCCCCCCCCCCCTCTCTCTCTCTCTCTCTCTCTGTTGACTGAGAATAAGGTTGCCAAAACCTCTTTCGCTGTTGTGTGTGTGTGTGTGTGTGTGTGTGTGTGTGTGTACGCGCGCGCGCGCGCGTACACGCATGTGTATGAAAGGGGAACATCCAAACGGATGAATGCTTGTTGGCACTGGTCCAGAATTTGTGGCACTAATGGCTTTTTTAAACCCGGTACTAACAACAACTGCGACAACAACAAAACGGTGAAAAATGGGTTTAACTTTGCCAACCAATACCCTGCTCTAGGCCGAGTTCAACAACACTCGTTGAGAACAGAAAACCACACGATTTTCCCCGTGCAACCAAGGAGAAACCATAGTGAGTGCATGGTCGTTAAGGTTTGCGTCAAAAGGAAAAAGCGTGATTTCCAGGTTTTGCTTGAAACATGAAACATACAATTGTGCTCCATTTCGGTGAGCTATGACACGCTTACGAATTGCCGACAGAACATAAATCTCTCTCTCTCTCTCTCTCTCTCTCTCTCTCTCTAAGTGGGAGAGAGGGGCAGGGACTGACAACGAGACAGACGATTCGCCCAAATTGTTGTTTGGTACTTATTATGTAAATACTTATGTACGCGGCAAAGGAGCGAGCGAGAGCGCGCACGCGTGCATGTGTGCGTGCACTATATCTTGTCTTTAAAAAAATGGTTTAATTAAATAAACACCCCAGAAAATAATTGTGTACGATTTAACCCAATTTAGAAACTACTGGATATCATTTTATGAAGACGGGTGATTACCTTTCCTTCTCATAAACGAACACCTCAGGAAATTATAGTGTACAACGATTTTTTTTCCTCCAAATTTACAAACTGTCACTCATTGAAGAAGGAAGAATAACTTTCAGTTTCATTATCCCCTCCACACACACACACACACACACACACACACACACACATACTCCTACCCCTAACAACGTAATTAAATGCATATTGAATGCAAATACATCTATCAAAAGTCCAGATTAAGAGATCAAAACGAATCCTTTCAACAAGGTTTCAAACCAATTTGGGAATGTTTTCTAGGTGGCATCCAGATTTTTTTTGTTGTTTTTTTTTTGTGCTAATCTTTTTATTCAGTCTGCACCCTTTCATTAATATCAAAACAAACCGGAAACGGCTAGGAATGCAGCTGTCGCCAAGTGCATTCTTTCTCTCGCTTTCATTATGGAATGTCCCAAATACACTGCTTCACGAACATCTTTTCTCTCACCCAAGTGTACTCAGTGTGTTCAGTCTTCGTGGGGGGCGGGGGGCACACAACTGTTTGAATTCATGGGGGTGCAATTTTGCAACAACAACAAAAATAAATAAATAAAAAACGCTTTTACCGTGAATCACGGAATTCACAATCACTGGCAATTTTTCTACTGCCATAGCAACAGCAGCAGAATCGACATCATCACCGACGACAGTAAACTAAGGCATATCTACAACTTTCTCCACATTTTTTTTTCAGTGGTGCAGTCTTTTTTTAGAACAAGATATTGTGATACTTCTAGACAATGACGTAATTTGTGAAAGAAATTCTTGCTACCGCACCTAACACACATCTAAACTCGATTGTTGCAGATCTAATTGGACTTTTTTCACGCAAGTTCAGCGAACCAGGTTCTTTCTTTTCTCCTTTTTTTTTCTTACCTGTAATATTGTATTCTGAATATTTCATCATCCTTTATTCTCACCGACAAAACCTTGCAAAACGTAACACTAATACTTAACGGTAATATAATACAACATATGTTCAGAAGAATTCTAAAAAACAAAAACAAAACAAACAAAAAATCAACAAAATGGCTGAATGGAATCTAGAACATGCTGTTGGGACTTACTGAGTTGGAGTCTTTATACTCCTGAAGCTGCTGGGCAGCCCGGTCTCTGGAAGCCATGGTCGAAGCCTTGTGTCCTATGCTGAACAAGGAAACAACAGAACAGGGCCAACCGAACTCAAGTCCTCCGCTCAGCCGTTTCACTTTTGCTTCGTCACGCTATCTGCATTGCGGGGCTCCTGTTTATATAGGGGCGTTTTTCCCACTTCGTCACTTCCAGCTCTGACCCTGACATTGACATCATACGCAATCCAAAAGAGTGGGGTTTATCGCTGGGGCCCTCTCGAGGTTCGACTGTAAATAAATAATACGGAAGTATTGAGTTTTAGGGATTGAAAACATGAATTTTTGCGGACCATCAGTGGGGGGGGGGGGGGGGGGGGGGTACATGAATGCACACACACACACACACACACGTACGCACGCATGTGCGCGCGCGCGCGCGCGCACACACACACACACACACACACACACACACACACGCACGCGCGCACGCACGCACGCACGCAAACAAGCACGCACCCACACACGCACACATGCACACACGCACACGCACACACACACACACCACACATGCGCGCGCGCGTGCCTCAGAAAATCGCGATCAGATTTTTGTTTTGATCTGCAGTGGACCTGTTGGAATAAAGTCTGGCTTTTAGACTGGACTTCCATGCAATTCATTATGCACCAAATATTGTCGAAGTTGTGATGTATGCCATGATATAAAGTCTTCTTTTTTTTTTTAACTGGGATTTAATGGGACGTTTTTGACGAGAAATTGTTGTGCCATTTACAGATGCTAGGCATGTTGATTTTTTTTCTTTCATTTTTATGTTACTTTTAATTTATTTCATTATGTGTGTATGTATGTATGTAATAGGGAGCAGGAGAGGGAGAGAGAGAGAGAGAGAGAGAGAGAGAGAGAGAGGGAACAGTGTGCGTGGATAGTGCTGTTGTTGGTGTTTTGAACATTTATGGGCAAGGTTGCATAATTGTAGTTATCACAAAGCTTGCAATAAAAATGATTGATATGTATGTATGTATGTATGTATGTATGTATGTATGTATGTATGTATTTACTTATCTATTTGTTCATTAATTCGTTTATTTATCTATTTGTTTATATTTTTAATCATCGTCAATTAATTCTCTTATTAAATCAACGACCAACCTTTTGCAAAAATCCATCAAGTCAATTTTTTTTCTTCTAATGCACTGTAGATCACTTCAGATTTTCATCTTTGGCCCCGCCCATCAATCATCATTTTCCCTCCTTCAAACTGTCCAACTGCTCCCCACCTCTGCCACCTACCCCCCCCCCCCCCCCCCTTCCCCAACCCCCCTCCCTCTTTCTCCCACTTTTCTTTCTTTCGTTTATTTCCTGTTCTTTCTTTCTTTTTTTCTTTTTTTTTATATAACCACATTTGAACATTGTGAAAAGGACCTCAATTAGATGTCTACAACGACCTTCATGCGTGAAGGGACATTAGAAAAGATTCCTTCTCACACGTTTTTAAGTTTGATTAATCTTCTGATCCTAACTAGGACAGGAGGGAAAGGAGTTCAATAACACACACACACACACACACACACACACACACACACACACACACACACACACACACACACACACACACACACAACCTCATGCCTTTATTTTAAGTCAACGGCATACCCTTCAAATATACCAAAATAGTGAAATTCCTTGGAGTAAATTTAACATTAAAGTTGTCATGGAATTTTCATATAGAGTCTATTCTAACAAAAGCTCGAAAAACTTTAAATCTATTAAAGATTATTAGCAAGCATGCTTTGGCTCAGGACACAGTCACTCTTTTGCACCTTTCTACTGCACTGGTTAGATCAAAATTAACGTATGCACAAGAGGTGTTCTTCAGTGCACCCAAATACTTACTGAAAACAACTTCAAAGAACTTCAAAGTATTGATTCCAAAGCATATGAGACAGCCATGAGACTACCAGTCCATGCCTCTTGTACAAGAGTATACAGTGCTGCTGGGATATAACCACTGGAAGAATATAGGAATCTTGCATGCACCAAATTTGTTACAAGAAGTTCTACTATAGACAACAATAAATATGAAATCGGACACTGATTTTCCCAAAAGGGCTAAAAACATATCATCTCAAACGACTCTAAGAACATACCTCGATTCTAGAATCCTCAGATATCAAACTAACATCTATTGCAAAAAGATCTATTGTGTCTCCTATCCCTCCCTGGAAACTACTCCGAGCACATTTTGATATTGAGCGTACAGATTTAACAAAGGCTGAAAATACTAATTTGTTATTATCCGATATCAAAATGCATTTGCATGATCACTATTCCAACCATTTTAAGATATACACTGATGGATCATTAATCAATGAACATACAGGTGCAGCATACATTATCCCAGGCCTTAACAAAGAGAAGTGTTATTATCTCGGGAAAAACAAATCTACATTTACTGCTGAGTTAACTGCTATGGCTTTAAAGTTTGTTGTTGATTACCCTCAACATTTATTTAATGTTGTTTTATGTGTAGATTCCAAGTCAGTTCTTACTGCAATGAAGAATTTTAAATTAAAAGTTCGACCTGAGATAATCACTGAAATAAGTAATTTAGTACACTTCCTCTCAGCCAGAGACACTGAAATAACATTTCTTTGGGTGCCCTCCCACTGTGGGTTTATTATAATGAAAAGGTTGATGTTCTAGCAAAGAGAGGAGCAAACCGATCATCAGATTCGCATTTTTGAACTTCTCTATGTCAGTGCAAGAGTGCTATACTTATGCAGAAAAAATACAATTTTCTAATTGTCATTTGATAGAAAGAGAAACTGGGTGTTTTGGTTTATGCGATGAAATGAAAAATATTCATGAAAATTTAAGTAAGAACGATCAAAACATTTATCGTAGACTACAGATAAGTTCCTTGATTTGTAGATGGAAATTGGATTGTTTTAAAACAAAGTATGTCAAAAACATACATTGTATATGTGGTCATAGCATATCAACTGATCACATTCTTTTGTGTAACTTAATGAAGAAATTCATTCCAAATACGTCTGTACAGCCTATTCAAAATGTTTTCCTGTCAGCAAGTGAAACATATCTTTTCTTTTTGCACTTAGCTAAAAGTCCAATTGGCAAATACTTATATAGATAACAGTCAGTGGTGAGATGATACAGAAGATTATATGTTTGTGTTTATTTATCTTTAATTAAGTGGATTTTCTATTTGTGTGTTATAGCTGTAGATAAATAAATTCTTTTGACTCGAGTTAACCTTTTCTCCCGGTCGCCGTTTTTGTGTGTGTGTGTGTGTGTGTGTGTGTGTGTGTGTGTGTGTGTGTGTGTGTGTGTGTGTGTGTGTAATATCACGTCATGTGGAAAGACGTAAAACAAAACAACAACAACAACAACAACAACAACAACAACAACACACACACACACACACACACACACACACACACACACACACACACACACACACACACACACAAGCAAGCAAGCAAGCAAGCAAGCAAGCGCGCATGCATGTATCTACACTTACACTGGAAGATGTGAGAGATGTT
The DNA here is from genome assembly GCA_033310375.1 of Conus canariensis. Lineage (NCBI taxonomy): Eukaryota > Metazoa > Mollusca > Gastropoda > Neogastropoda > Conidae > Conus > Conus canariensis. The sequence continues at coordinate 78,034,521 of CM065724.1, forward strand.
ATGAACAGGAAGACGAGACACACCTTAACAAGTAAACGTAATATTAACTGAAAACATTTGGTTTATTTTTTATTGAATGACGCTTCCGTTGGGTGACACTGGGTATCTTGTTGCCAGATATGTTCATGGCTGTTTAACAGAGCAAGCATTAGTATGATTGTTTGATATTCACGATCGGGAGTCGAAGTTTTGGGTTTCATGACATTAAACTTCTATTCTATTAACAATACACTCATGTGTGCGTTCATTCTCTCTCTCTCTCTCTCTCTCTCTCTCTCTCTCTCTATATATATATATATATATTTATATAGTGTGTGTGTGTGTGTGTGTGTGTGTGTGTGTGTGTGTGTGTGTGTGTGTGTGTGTGTGTACTTTTCATGCCCATCCAGACCCACAGTTAAAAACAAACAAACAAACAAAAACAAAAAAAACCTAAAAGTAACATATGTTCCAAGACAACGTTCTGAGTTATGAAGGTAACACTACCCCTACCCCCTAAATTCTGTTCACAAAATCTACGGTCACAGTATCAGTAGTACACAGACACTTACCGATAAATGAATGTATTACTAAAGTACTAAAGATTAGCTGACAGCTATGTTGTGAATGGAACATTTTTAAATAGTTACAAAATCAGTCCAATGACAGGTTTTTCCATGTTAGTGAAAATATGACTATAGTTTTTTGTTTTTGTTTTTGTTGTTGTTTAAAGTCTGCCATTTTGTGAATGTGAAACTTAAAAAAAAAAAAAACAATCACGAAATGAATCATCTTTCTATGTTTTCCGTTTTCTTTTCTCGCGAGTAGGTCAGTCGGCGATCTTACGTAATACATCAATGGCTGACCGTTGTTTGACTACAGCAAGTACAAAACTGCAAACTTTTTTTTTTTTTTTTTTTTAAATAATTCAGTCTAAACAGTAAAACGATCGCTCTACCTTCACATAAGTGTTGTGTTTTTTTTTTTATTTTTTTTTTTTTATAACCACATTTGAACATTGTGAAAAGGACCTCAATTAGATGTCTACAACGACCTTCATGCGTGAAGGGACATTAGAAAAGATTCCTTCTCACACGTTTTTAAGTTTGATTAATCTTCTGATCCTAACTAGGACAGGAGGGAAAGGAGTTCAATAACACACACACCACACACACACACACACACACACACACACACACACACACACACAACACAACACACACACAACCTCATGCCTTTATTTTAAGTCAATGGCATACCCTTCAAATATACCAAAATAGTGAAATTCCTGGGAGTAAATTTAACATTAAAGTTGTCATGGAATTTTCATATAGAGTCTATTCTAACAAAAGCTCGAAAAACTTTAAATCTATTAAAGATTATTAGCAAGCATGCTTTGGCTCAGGACACAGTCACTCTTTTGCACCTTTCTACTGCACTGGTTAGATCAAAATTAACGTATGCACAAGAGGTGTTCTTCAGTGCACCCAAATACTTACTGAAAACAACTTCAAAGAACTTCAAAGTATTGATTCCAAAGCATATGAGACAGCCATGAGACTACCAGTCCATGCCTCTTGTACAAGAGTATACAGTGCTGCTGGGATATAACCACTGGAAGAATATAGGAATCTTGCATGCACCAAATTTGTTACAAGAAGTTCTACTATAGACAACAATAAATATGAAATCGGACACTGATTTTCCCAAAAGGGCTAAAAACATATCATCTCAAACGACTCTAAGAACATACCTCGATTCTAGAATCCTCAGATATCAAACTAACATCTATTGCAAAAAGATCTATTGTGTCTCCTATCCCTCCCTGGAAACTACTCCGAGCACATTTTGATATTGAGCGTACAGATTTAACAAAGGCTGAAAATACTAATTTGTTATTATCCGATATCAAAATGCATTTGCATGATCACTATTCCAACCATTTTAAGATATACACTGATGGATCATTAATCAATGAACATACAGGTGCAGCATACATTATCCCAGGCCTTAACAAAGAGAAGTGTTATTATCTCGGGAAAAACAAATCTACATTTACTGCTGAGTTAACTGCTATGGCTTTAAAGTTTGTTGTTGATTACCCTCAACATTTATTTAAAGTTGTTTTATGTGTAGATTCCAAGTCAGTTCTTACTGCAATGAAGAATTTTAAATCAAAAGTTCGACCTGAGATAATCACTGAAATAAGTAATTTAGTACATTTCTTCTCAGTCAGAGACACTGAAATAACATTTCTTTGGGTGCCCTCCCACTGTGGGTTATATTATAATGAAAAGGTTGATGTTCTAGCAAAGAGAGGAGCAAACCGATCATCAGATTCGCATTTTTGAACTTCTCTATGTCAGTGCAAGAGTGCTATACTTATGCAGAAAAAATACAATTTTCTAATTGTCATTTGATAGAAAGAGAAACTGGGTGTTTTGGTTTATGCGATGAAATGAAAAATATTCATGAAAATTTAAGTAAGAACGATCAAAACATTTATCGTAGACAACAGATAAGTTCCTTGATTTGTAGATGGAAATTGGATTGTTTTAAAACAAAGTATGTCAAAAACATACATTGTATATGTGGTCATAGCATATCAACTGATCACATTCTTTTGTGTAACTTAATGAAGAAATTCATTCCAAATACGTCTGTACAGCCTATTCAAAATGTTTTCCTGTCAGCAAGTGAAACATATCTTTTCTTTTTGCACTTAGCTAAAAGTCCAATTGGCAAATACTTATATAGATAACAGTCAGTGGTGAGATGATACAGAAGATTATATGTTTGTGTTTATTTATCTTTAATTAAGTGGATTTTCTATTTGTGTGTTATAGCTGTAGATAAATAAATTCTTTTGACTCGAGTTAACCTTTTCTCCCGGTCGCCGTTTTTGTGTGTGTGTGTGTGTGTGTGTGTGTGTGTGTGTGTGTGTGTGTGTGTGTGTGTGTGTGTGTGTGTGTGTGTAATATCACGTCATGTGGAAAGACGTAAAACAAAACAACAACAACAACAACAACACACACACACACACACACACACACACACACACACACACACACACACACACACACACACACACACAAGCAAGCAAGCAAGCAAGCAAGCAAGCGCGCATGCATGTATCTACACTTACACTGGAAGATGTGAGAGATGCTATGAACAGGAAGACGAGACACACCTTAACAAGTAAACGTAATATTAACTGAAAACATTTGGTTTATTTTTTATTGAATGACGCTTCCGTTGGGTGACACTGGGTATCTTGTTGCCAGATATGTTCATGGCTGTTTAACAGAGCAAGCATTAGTATGATTGTTTGATATTCACGATCGGGAGTCGAAGTTTTGGGTTTCATGACATTAAACTTCTATTCTATTAACAATACACTCATGTGTGCGTTCATTCTCTCTCTCTCTCTCTCTTCTCTCTCTCTCTCTCTCTCTATATATTATATATATATATTGTGTGTGTGTGTGTGTGTGTGTGTGTGTGTGTGTGTGTGTGTGTGTGTGTGTGTGTGTGTACTTTTCATGCCCATCCAGACCCACAGTTAAAAACAAACAAACAAAAACAAAAAAAACCTAAAAGTAACATATGTTCCAAGACAACGTTCTGAGTTATGAAGGTAACACTACCCCTACCCCCTAAATTCTGTTCACAAAATCTACGGTCACAGTATCAGTAGTACACAGACACTTACCGATAAATGAATGTATTACTAAAGTACTAAAGATTAGCTGACAGCTATGTTGTGAATGGAACATTTTTAAATAGTTACAAAATCAGTCCAATGACAGGTTTTTCCATGTTAGTGAAAATATGACTATAGTTTTTTGTTTTTGTTTTTGTTGTTGTTTAAAGTCTGCCATTTTGTGAATGTGAAACTTAAAAAAAAAAAAAAAAATCACGAAATGAATCATCTTTCTATGTTTTCCGTTTTCTTTTCTCGCGAGTAGGTCAGTCGGCGATCTTACGTAATACATCAATGGCTGACCGTTGTTTGACTACAGCAAGTACAAAACAGCAAACTTTTTTTTTTTTTTTTTTTTTTTTTTTAATAAATAATTCAGTCTAAACAGTAAAACGATCGCTCTACCTTCACATAAGTGTTTTTTTTTTTTTTTTTTTTTTTTTTTTTAAATACTGTTAATCGACCGACTGGTTATTCTTCTTCAGCGTTCCAGTATCTGGTAGCGTGTGAACTCGTTTTACCCTGTTGGGATACTCACACTATACCCGAGAGTATAGTCAGTTCACTCCGACTTCGTTGAGTGCAGAAATTTGTGGGAAGAGGTTGTGGAAAAAGATAGACAAAAGATATGGTAGACAGAAAGGACAGTAGACGACAGTACAGCAAAGGAGGAGACAGAGTTACTGAGAGCGAAAGGAAAAGGGGACGTTACTAGCACAGAATGCCCAGAAGGAGGGGGAACCATTTGTACAAAAGACCCCCGGTATCCCCACGGGGGAGACCGACTGGTTATGAAAGTGTCAAGAGGAGAGAGAGAGAGACCAGTCGCTCTCCGCATTACAACGTTTACAACCTTTTACCGACAGTCTTTGGAATCATGGCTTATAGCAGGTAACGGAAACACGGCACGGACTCCTAACTGCCCGGCCCCCCCCCCCCCCCCTCCCACCCCCCCCCCCCCCCCTTCCTCACTTTATCGTTGTCGACCGATCAGGACAACCACCTGTTGTGGGAGATAAGAAGAGATCTCCTGTAAGACGTGTTTGAATCTGTTTTCCAAAACCTGTCCAATGAATGGTAAAAAATGACTTAAGAGTCCCCCGCCCCACGCCCTTGTTTTTGATGTTGTATTTTTTTATATATATTATATATTATATATTTATATATATATATATATATATTACACTTGTTATAAAGCTTTTAGACGAATTAGATTTGAAAAGAGCATTTTTCACTCTTTTAAACTAATGTACACAGTGATCCTCGAAACCTGTCGAATGAATAGTAAAACGATTGATTAAACATTTTTCCTCGTTTTTGAAGTTGTATTATATTTTACACTCGTTGAAAAACTTTTAAACGAAGTAAATTTGAAAAGAGCATTTTTCGCTCTTTAAACTGATACACATTATGATCTTTAAACGACCCAGAGGGAAATTCCGCACGGCTGAAAATGGGGAACCCTCTTTGTTTTGAACACATCTCCGCTGTGCTCAACGAATTTGGGCCATTGCGACCCAGTATCATTACGACCCAGTATCATTACGGCCCAGTATCATTACGGCCCAGTATCATTACGACCCAGTATCATTACGACCCAGTATCATTACGACCCAGTATCATTACGGCCCAGTACAATTAGGGCCCAGAATCATTAGAGCCCAGTATCATCAGGGTCCAGTATCATTAGGGCCCAGTATCATTAGGCCTCAGTATGATTAGGGCCCGTATGATAGGCCAGTATCATTAGGGCCCAGTATCATTAGGGCTCAGTATGATTAGGGCTCAGTATCATTAGGGCCCAGTATCATCAGGGTCCAGTATCATTAAGGCACAGTATCATTAGGGCCCAGTATCATTAGGGCACAGTATCATTAGGGCCCAGAATCATTAGGGCCCAGTATCATTAGCGCCCAGTATCATTACGGCCCAGTACAATTAGGGCCAGAATCATTAGAGCCCAGAATCATTAGGGCCCAGTATCATCAGGGTCCAGTATCATTAGGGCCTAGTATCATTAGGGCTCAGTATGATTAGGGCCCAGTATCATTACGGCCCAGTACAATTAGGGCCCAGAATCATTAGAGCCCAGATCATTAGGCCAGTATCATCAGGGTCCAGTATCATTAGGGCCCAGTATCATTAGGGCTCAGCATCATTAGGGCTCAGTATCATCAGGGTCCAGTATCATTAGGGCTCAGTATCATTAGGGCTCAGTATCATCAGGGTCCAGTATCATTAGGGCCCAGTATCATTAGGGCTCAGTATCATTAGGGCTCAGTATCATTAGGGCCCAGTATCATCAGGGTCCAGTATCATTAGGGCCCAGTATCATTAGGGCTCAGCCTCATTAGGGCCCAGTATCATCAGGGTCCAGTATCATTAGGGCTCAGTATCATTAGGGCTCAGTATCATCAGGGTCCAGTATCATTAGGACCCAGTATCATTAGGGCTCAGCATCATTAGGGCCCAGTATCATCAGGGTCCAGTATCATTAGGGCCCAGTATCATTAGGGCCCAGTACCATTAGGGCTCAGTATCATTAGGGCCCAGTATCATCAGGGTCCAGTATCATTAGGGCCCAGTACCATTAGGGCCCAGTATCATTAGGGCCCAGTATCATTAGGGCCCAGTATCATCAGGGTCCAGTATCATTAAGGCCCAGTATCATTAGGGCCCAGTATCATTAGGGCCCAGTATCATTAGGGCCCAGTATTATTAGAGCCCAGTATCATTACGACCCAGTATCATTACGGCCCAGTATCATTACGGCCCAGTACAATTAGGGCCCAGAATCATTAGAGCCCAGTATCATTAGGGCCCAGTATCATTAGGGCACAGTATCATTAGGGCACAGTATCATTAGGGCCCAGTATCATTACGACCCAGTATCATTACGACCCAGTATCATTACGGCCCAGTATCATTACGGCCCAGTACAATTAGGGCCCAGAATCATTAGAGCCCAGTATCATTAGGGCCCAGTATCATTAGGGCCCAGTATCATTAGGGCCCAGTATCATTAGAGCCCAGTATCATCAGGGTCCAGTATCATTAGGGCCCAGTATCATCAGGGTCCAGTATCATTAGGGCCCAGTACCAGTAGGGCCCAGCATCATTAGGGCTCAGTATCATTAGAGCCAGGTATCATTAGGGCCCAGTATCATTAGGGCTCAGTATCATTAGGGCCCAGTATCATTAGGGCCCAGTATCATTAGGGCCCAGTATCATTAGGGCCCAGTATTATTAACGTCCAGTATCGTTAGGGCCCAGTTTCATTAGGGCCCAGTATCATGAAAGTCCAGTATCATTAGGGCCCAGTATCATTAGGGCCCAGTATCATTAAGGCCCAGTATCATTAGGGCTCAGTTTCATTAGGGCCCAGTATCATTAGAGCCCAGTATCATTAGGGCTCAGTATCATTAGGGCCCAGTATCATTAGGGTCCAGTATCATTAGGGCCCAGTATCATGAAAGTCCAGTATCATTAGGGCCCAGTATTATTAAGGTCAGTATCATTAAAGTCCAGTATCATTAGGGCCCAGTATCATTAAGGCTCAGAATCATTAGGGCCCAGTATCATTAGGGCCCAGAATCATTAGCGTCCAGTATGATTAGGGCCCAGTATCATTAAAGTCCAGTATCATTAGAGCTCAGTATCATTAGGGCCCTGTATCATTAGGGCCCAGTATCAGTAGGGCCCAGTATCATTAGAGCTCAGTATCATTAGGGTCCAGTATCATTAGTGCTCAGTATCATTAGGGCCCAGTATCATTAGTGCTCAGTATCATTAGGGCCCAGTATCATTAGGGCCCAGTATCATTAGGGCCCAGTA
>CM065724.1:78049536-78117036 GCA_033310375.1 Conus canariensis
TAGTCTTGAACAGTGACGGGCTCGAGGTGACATGATAGATTTGTACAATATGTTCATGGCATGTACAAGGTGAAGAACCCTCAGTTTCAGTTGTTTGACAGCAGAGAAACAAGGGGCAACAGTCTGAAGTTAGTCAAAGGACACTGTAGGCTACAAGTTAGAAGAAATTTTTTTGCTGAGAGAGTCATAAACTCATGGAATAGCCTCCCAGCTCACATAGTTACAGCTCCAGCGTTGAACAGCTTCAAGTCCAGACTGGATGCCCACTGGAATAGCCTTCCTTCAACAGTCAAAGTTCAATCCAGTATGCTACGAATAGGTGGTGGTAGTGCCAGTACTATTAGAAACCCCACGCATGCAAGTTCATAGGTGTAGACTTAATCTACTAATCACGAAGGTGAACAGGCCTCCAGCCAGGCCTCAAACACCTCAAGTTCAAGTTCAAGTTAAATACCAGGGTAGGATTTTCATTGAAACTTCACTGTATCATGTATGCAACATCATCAAGTCAAGTCTCTCAATCTGTTTTACTTTTTTAGTTTTTAGCAGCAGTGATATGACAGATATCGCCAGGGTAAGCAACAGGAGTCAGACTACAACAGTATAGAATCAGGACTTCTGAAACAGACGTATGGACCAGTGACTTTCAGTCTGAATCATGTTGTGTAGCACTATGAAAAGTTATTTTTAGAATACACGGATCTGTACATCTGCTTCTAAGAGAAAAATGCATTCCTCTTGCTCCATAGAAATCCAGGCTCGTTTTCCTTTTCGTAACATTTTTTTAAAATCCTTTCCAAGGGATCTTTTTGCTATAATTGCCTTTTCACAGATTTCTAACTCATGTTGCATTCTTTACTGATCAGGTATGCCTGGCACACGGAAGAAAGTGGTGTCAACAGGACCTGATCCAACAACGGCTGAAGGTAAATGTGCCTGAAAAAGTATTTTGGTCATGAGTGTAAGGCTACTACCATCATGCTTTTGGATTATTTTCTTCATAATATAAGTTATAACTTACTTATGAATATAATTCATATCATTCATCAAAATAGTGACATTCAGATTTTCTTGCAGTGGTTAAAAACAGTCAACATAATTATGCCTTTTATTCTGTTTGGATTGACATCTGATACTCAGAAAGTTCTGTATTTTAAAGGTGATTTTTTTCTTGACACAACCGCACATAGAAACAATGATACACATTGTAATATTTGATACTAATAACTTTCATATGGTGATGTATTTGATGTGGAAAAAGAAGCTCACATTTCACTTTTAGTCCACTGTGACAAGAAATAGAATAACTGAAATTGAGAATTGTCGATATAGTAATACTCACTGTAGACACATCATATGACATGAAATACTACATTACACTACAGTACACTACATTGCACTTTATAATGCACTTTGACCCACAACAAAGCCCTGATGTTGCAATGCTAGTATGGTTTGCTGGGTCATGATGAAACAACATGAATTACTACGCCACAGATGCAACATGACAGCACTTGTCACATGACAGCACAGAGCATAATATCATACCTCACCCGCTACAATATTAATATTATTATGAATACTGATGTAGCGCCTATCCTCGGCTAGAGACCAAGCTCTAAGCGCTTTACAATCCACACTCGTTTAAACAACGGGCTGCCTACCTGGGTAGTACCGACTGAAGAGCTGCCAGCTGGTGCTTGATTCAGTCATTTCCTGTGTCATCCAGTCAGTATTGTTCACTCAATTTCCTTACTTCCTTCATTCTTTCCATTTCTCATGCAGGGTGCATGCTATGTGTAACGTGCCATCCATACCAACGGCCAACCTGGCCTTCTCTTCGGAAAGTTGGTGATGGGATTTTACGTGTGTGCAAGATGTTATGCGTGCATTCACACATTACATTTCACTTGATTGCAGCTGTAACATAATGTTTTATCGTACCATCCAGTGCTGTTATGATAGATGCATGGGCAGTCAAGGGTATTCACACCCCTCAGTCCATTGTCAGGAATGACACTGTAGAAGGTGAACGTAACCAGTTCAGTGCTTTTTGTTACCCATTCAGGATTTTTCAGTTGTCCTTCATGTTTTACTGTCTGTACACTAGCTGTCTTGGATAGACAGGTCGCTGTAAGATAGGTCTTTACCATTGAAGCTTACAGCTTGGGAGATGCTCTTGCCTACATCAGCATGGGCTGACTTGCTGCCTGGTCTTCTTCTTTCTTTGAGTGTCCACTTTCATCAAGTTGAAGATTCGGACACTTTTGTGTGTATGACTGTTTTTTATCCCGCCATTAAGGCAGCCATACTCCGTCTTCAGGGAAGGTGCATGCTATGTGTAACATGTCATCCATACCAACGGCCAAACTGGCCTTCTCTTCCGAAAGTTGGTGATGGGACTTTACGTGTGTGCAAGATATGTGTGTGTTCACACACAGAACCTCGGTTTATAGTCTCATTCGAAGGACTGTATGGGGAATGGAGTCAGAACCAATGTTAACTCCAAGGGAAAAATCCCCCTGTACCGAAATTCGAAACCGTAACCGCAGGATCACGAGTCCGGCACTCTACCAACTGAGCTATTCCGGCCCCCATAGTCATTTGTCTCATTCATGCTTTCAGTATGAGAAACTGGAGCATTTTTTATCCCTTGAATATATGGACATTTTGCTCAAGACCTGTAAATACCAGCTTTCAGATCTTTGAGGATGGATATCATAAGCAATCTGAAGAGTTTTATCTTCAAAATTTAGCAGTAAGCTGAGAGATTGACGTTATCTTGGCAGATACAGAGAATGCCTTCTCTTCACATATGTTGAGCTGCCTTTCTTGCTCAGAATGGGGCCAGCATACCTTTCAGTCATCCATTCTGCCTGTGTCTGTTGAATCAGCATGATGTTAACCAGTGAATATTGTCTGGGAAGAAGAGGTGTTGACTAAGGTTTGCTCTTGTTAACTGCTGAATATTGTCTGGGAAGAAGAGGTGTTGACCTAAGGTTTGCTCTTGTTAACTGCTGAATATTGTCTGGGAAGAAGAGGTGTTGACCTAAGGTTTGCTCTTATTAACTGCTGAATATTGTCTGGGAAGAAGAGGTGTTGACCTAAGGTTTGCTCTTGTTAACTGCTGAATATTGTCTGGGAAGAAGAGGTGTTGACCTAAGGTTTGCTCTTGTTAACTGCTGAATATTGTCTGGGAAGAAGAGGTGTTGACCCAATGTCTGCTTTTGTTAACTGCTGAATATTGTCTGGTCTGGAAGAAGAGGTGTTGACCCAATGTCTGCTTTTGTTAACTGCTGAATATTGTCTGGTCTGGAAGAAGAGGTGTTGACCCAATGTTTGCTCTTGTTAACTGCTGAATATTGTCTGGGAAGAAGAGGTGTCGACCTAAGGTTTGCTTTTCTCTGATCCGACTTATTTCATGTTCTTGATTGCCAGGAAAAAGATAGATCCTACGTCCGTTTTTTGAATCCTGTGTGGATAGATTTTACCCCTCCCACCCCCGGTTTTCACTTTCGGATTCTTCGACAGGAAATACGCTCCGCCAAGCATTTCCCATCATACAAAAGCAAATAAATAAACAAACAAAATGTAGTTATGGTGACATGACCACCCCCCCTCTCCTCCCCCCCCCCCTCCCTCCCCAAATGAAAGCTAAGTTTGAACTTTGGGGGGGTTGTTTACCTTTTATGATGGCTCATTCTTGTGACAGCTGACACTTCATAATGTGCAACATTCGCCTTTATATTTAGACCTTTATACTCCGTCAAACACATCATTTTGTATTTACACATTGTGCATGCAGCAGTCTGCACTGATATAACCATTTGTGTGTGTGTGTGTGTGTGTGTGTGTGTGTGTGTGTTGAAAAGTCACTTCTGACTATACTAAAAAGTCTCCTCGACTACAATATATCGCATCCCTTGATACGACTCGTTAAACAGCGTCCTTCGCCATCGCTCGTTGTCAAGCCTACTACCCCCACCGTTTCTTCCTCCACTCAATCGTTTCCGGTAATAACTTCCGGCTCGCTATCGAAGCAACACATCTATCAAACTCATCTCTCTTTCTATTATTTTAAATGTCTGAACAACTAATTGTCTAACAAATAACTTATTGTCTAACAAATGACTAATTGTCTAACAAATGACTTATTTTCCAACAAATCATCTCGCTTTAGTGATGCAAATGAATTCAGCAGTCCAGGGAAATCTTTCCTTCTTGAAGAGTTTTCAGCAGTACTGTTGATGAAGCTCCTCTCTTGGTGAGACAGTCTGCCAGTTGTCTATGAGTGCCAGACCACTTCACTTCTTTCACAATGCCTTTCTCCATCAAGTCTTTTATCCCACTGATCTCCAGCCTCAGACGTTTTTCTGTGACATGTTTTGTTGACTGCAGAGCATCATGTAAAGACTTGCAGTCGGTCCTGCAGACTAGAGGTAGACCATCCGTGGTTGCTTTCCCTGTTGTGATCTCCATGAACAATGTTGCAATGAATATTGCTTCATCAATTCCTTCTGCCATCGCCAGTGTCTCTCCAGCCAACGTGCTTCTGACTACTCTGTGAATTTTCTTTGAACTCCAGCAAATTGGAATAATGTCTCCTTCCTCGTTTGCTAAGAAGATAATGAATCCACCTTGAGTTCCTCCGTCATTGAGATTTCCAAGCGAAGCATCAGTGTATACCATCAGTTTCAATGGTCCTGATCCCAAATGATGAAACTTCAACTCTACATGTTCTGACTGGATCCTTTTGATGACTTGATTTGCTTCTGTCAGATGGTCTACTTTTCCATCTTTGATATTTGAAGCAAGCTGACAAGCATCGAATGACACATCAGGACGACTTTGTCGAGCTGTCCATACAATCTGTCCAACTTTTGATCTGTAAGCCTGTTTCTCATGTGCTGTCATGTCATCCTGTTTTTGTTGAGTTCTTTTCTTTTTGATGGGGATCGGCTCCAAAATATCTGCATACTTGGTTTGCTGTAGAGAGACTTTGTTTCCATCAGATGACAGTTCCAAGCCAATGTACTGGAAAGCTTTGTTTTGTTCCTTTCCAACCTTGAACGTTTTTCTGATTTCATCAACAACAGTCTTTTCAAAGTGTTTTGTTCCGCCCCAGATGAAGTCGTCTACATGGCATGCTAAGACACCTGTAACTTCATTTCCTTTCATCCAGAAGAAGACTGCTGGGTCAACTTTTGACATTCTTCCTCCGAGTTTCAGCAGTACATCTTTCACTCTTTTGTACCATTGCAAAGAAGCATCATTCAGTCCGTATACGCATTTTTGTAGATGCCACAACTTTCCTCTGCTATTCGCTTCATTTGGTGGTCTCACAAAAATGTCTCTGTCTATTTCTTTTCCTTGGAGAAAGGCTGTTTTGATGTCCATAGAGCATGGAGTCCACTTTCTTTGTGCAAAGACAGAGAGGATCACTTTCAATGATTCACTTGTGCAAGTCGGCGAATCCTTCTGCATGTCTTCATTTCCAATTTCTTCAAACCCTCTTGCTACAAGTCTAGCCTTTGTTTTTACTCCGTCCTTTGTTTCTTTGAGTGTACAGATCCATCTGGTGGAAACACATCTTTGTCCATTGTCCTCTATTTCAGTGTACACGTGATTCTTTTTCCAACTTTCAAGTTCTTCTTTCTTTGCATTTTCAAAAGAAACTTCATCCATGATCATAACAGTTTCATCTGAATTTGTAGTTGGTGCAGGTTCTGTATTTGACAGTACAAGTCCACTGACTTTTGTCAAATCCACAGACATTCTTTCACCCTCATATTCTTCTGGTTCCAAACATTGAATATTGTACCAGTTCTTATTTCTCCCTGTTGCTTTTCCAGCTTTGCTCAGCACCTTTGCTGATATTTTTGTTCCAGTGTCCACATGATCATATGCAATGATCTGTCCTGGTTCAATTCTTGCTGGATCAATTCTAGTAGCCATCTCTGTGTCATGTGGATGATGTTCTTCATCTTCTTCCAAGATTTCTGATTCAGTGTCTAGATCTGACGTTGATTCAGGAATATTTTCTTCACTGTGCGAGATTTCTTCATTTTTAGATCCAGTATCACTTCGATGTTGCTGACAATCATGTGCAGCCTCACTCGCCAGTTGAGGGTCTTTCCTTGCCATCTTCTCCTGCTGTAGATCACCTTTGACCTTTTGTAGTCTGCTTTGGTGAACACGAATCAAAGTTCCACCATGACGCACAAAGATCACGCTCCTATCTTGTCCAATGACGGTTGCCGGTCCTTTCCATTCATGACCATCAGGTCGCTTGTAGTACACTCTGTCTCCCATCTGGTACTGACCTGACCATGGTCGAACCTGTTTCCTCAAGGCTCTTCTGATTTTCTCTGAGCTTTCTGCTTCTGTGAAAGCTTTCCTTGTAGCATGCAAACTTGCGATATGCTCTCCAACTGTCCTACTTCTGGTGATTCCCTCCAAAGCAGGTAGTTCATCTGTGAGTGTGGATGGAAAATTTGGATTCTTCCCAAAGACCAGCTGATATGGGCTGAAACCATGTGTGTTCACCATGGAGTTTTTCGCTGCCAAAGCCCAACACAAAGCAGTCTCAAAATCCGTGTCTTCCTTGTCTGTCCTGACTTTCTGCATGATGTTTGTCAGCGTCTGATTGTGTCTCTCACACAAACCATTGCTCCATGGACTATATGCAGCAGTAGTTTTGACTTCGATGTTGAAGTTTTCACACATGTCCCTGAATTCCTCATTGTTGAACTCTGAACCATTGTCACTGAGTACAACTTTTGGTGGGCCATGTATTGCAATCCAGTGCTTCATGAAGCTGTCAACAATGACAGAAGCCCGTTTGTTCCTGATGATTACTGCAGCACTGAATCTTGTGTATTCATCAATCATGTGGAAGTACCAGACATTTCTATCCAATTCATGCAGATCCACAGCCACTGTGTGATTATAGTCTTCTGCTAAGGGCATCCCTACCACTGGCTTTGGTGGGGTCTTCTTGTGACGTGCACACACATCACATTTTTCAACAATTTCTGTCATATCTCTGTACACTTCTGGATCCTTTATCCCGGCATTTTGCATCAGTTTCTTCAGGTTTGCAGTAGAGGCATGTCCAAATTGCTTGTGAAGCTTCAAAATAGTCTGCTTCTTTTCACTTTCATACAGTTTTCCTTCCAGCAACAGGATTTCACTCTCCTCACCATTTTTTGTTTCCTGTTTGCTACAAATGTCGATGCAGTAATGCCCTGTTGATGTGTAGTTCAACTCCACTGGTTGATGAAACATAGTAGCCTTATCATTGCACATGTCCAACACAGCCTCTGCTTTTTTGAGTGAATCCTTGCTCAACAGAAGTGGTAAGTCAATGTCCACAACTTCAGTTTCAATGGTGCACTTAGTATCACCAATTTGTGCTGGTATTGTTGCCTTCATGTAGGACTTGACTTTTGCACCATCACCAAATCTGAAAGTCTTAGCACTTGCACCAGTCTTGATTTGCTTCTTTTTCTTCTGCTCCAGCTGATCAACATATTCTTCGTACCATCTTTTTCCACACACAGTCTTGGTACATGCTGTATCAATGATTGCACATCCAAAGGACTCTGCTAAGAGTATCTCATTTTCAGGTTTGTATTCTTTTGTAAACAAAGCCAAGTTACATTCTTCTTCATTTTCTTCTGCTTCTGTCATTTTGATTTCTTCTTGTTTTTGATGCTTGTGGGGGCAATCCTTAGCCCAGTGAAACACGCTCTCACAAATAGCACATCTGGTTCTTTTGCCACTCCTGTCTAATGGATTTGTTCCTTTTTGTTCTGCTGTTTTATGTTGTGAACCTGTTTGCTGATATCTGGAAGGTTTCTTTCTGAACTGCTGATATTTGGAACTCTTTACCAGAAATGCTTCTTCTTTTTCCTCTTTGATCTTGATTTCGTTCACTGTGCTTACTGTCGAACTGTCCCCAAATATTCTCTTCAAAGCAGATTTCATTGAAGAAAATTTTCTGTCAGACGCTGCTGTCAGAACTAATTGTCTTTCTTTCACTGACAAACCTGCATTGTCCAGCAGTTTAAATGCAAGCACTGAATCTGGATATTCCATTTTGTATTTTCTGCAAATATTGTATCTTCTTTCATACTCAATGATGAAATCGCACATTGACATGTCTTGTCCTTTCCTCAGTCTTTCAAAGTCTGAATATGCTGTGTAAGCCAAGTCAACCTCATCTTGTAGAAAAAGACTATCAAGTGCAGTCAATAAAATATCCATCCCATCTCCTGTGTTCAACCGTGCAACATCGATTTCTAGTGCTTTTGCTCGTGCTTGGCCCGTTAATGACAATGTAACGGCTAGTGCTTGTTTCTCTGGCTTGACGTCCATTACTAGTTTCCATACTTCCAGTTCGTTTTTCCACGTCTCGTAACTTGTATCCGGCCCCAGGCTCGGCGGTGTTTTATAGCTCTGCGCCATGATTTTTACAACTGGTGAACCACGAACCACGCTCTGCTACCATGAAAAGTCACTTCTGACTATACTAAAAAGTCTCCTCGACTACAATATATCGCATCCCTTGATACGACTCATTAAACAGCGTCCTTCGCCATCGCTCGTTGTCAAGCCTACTACCCCCACCGTTTCTTCCTCCACTCAATCGTTTCCGGTAATAACTTCCGGCTCGCTATCGAAGCAACACATCTATCAGTGTGTGGAAGCCTTTGTTCACCAATGCAACAAAGGAGCTACTGACATGAAAAGTACCTTTCCTAGCTGTTTTCAGTGGCTCACATGGAGATGGCAAGACAAGCAATTCATTCTCTGAAATACCTTCAGTTTTTGTATGTGTGTGTATATGTTTATTTGTTTCTTTGTTGTTGTTGTTGTTGTTTTATACCAAGAAAAGTTTAGAGTCAATAACAAAAACTTTTTTTTTCAATCTACTGAAATGCTGTGAGAAACACAAACAAAACTGATATTTAGAGGGAAATGAGAATGCTCTAATGCTGACCAGATGACTACTAAAATAATGTATTATGAACATTAATTATTCAGTTCACATGCCTTCTTTCGCGATCATCAGATGAATCTTCCCCGAAGAAATACAAGCAGAACAAGGACAAAAGTAAACCTGACCTTGAGGAATCACCTGCCAATACGCCACAGACAAAGAAACAGAAGAAAGAGGCTGCAGTGGACGAGAGCCTGGAGTCCAAACCTGGCCGACGAGGCCGACCAAGGAAAGGAGAGACAGCAGAAGTGTGCTCCCCTGGATCCAATAAAAGCAAAGGTATGTTGAAAGCAGAAATTCCTACTGCTCTGATGTGGTATGAGCAATTGGACTGGGTTTTTTTTTTTTAAACTTAAATCTCAGTGTTAGATTTTCAATGGCAAGACAGAAAAGTGAGGGCAGAAACATAATGTATTTGTATATATATATATGTGTTGTCTTGATCTCATCCTGAAACTAGGGTGGGCATCATTCTTTTTTCTTTTTTTTTTCAACTATGTAGATCATCGTTTTGAAAATGGCTGGAGTTCCTAGGAGTAAGCTCAAGTATGACATTAGTTCGTTGTTCTCAAATTGATCATAAAAACCCTAAATATAAAAGAGTTGGACATAAGCAGCGTTTTTCTTACTGAGTTATTTTTTAAACAATTGATCAACTGTCTGATATTTGAAAAAAAAGAAAAGCAAAGAAAAGAAAAGGAAGATGCTCCCTAAAACATTTTGGAATAATACTGAATTGTTGTAAATGCTGTAGATGGGGACAAGACGCCGTCGTCACCCAAACCCAAAGAGACAGCAGAGGCCAGTGCCGTGTTCAGTCCTCGGCGAAGCGGCAGAAGTGTGGTTCCCAATCGCCGCTTCCAGGACATGGAGCTGGACTTTGGGGCCATCGGTCGCAAAAGACCCAAAGAGGAGTCTGCAGGTAGGACAGATGTGAAGTTCTGGTTGATGAAGAGACATTATTACCATGGTGAATTGACTTGTCAATGGAAATGTCATTAATTTCAAAGTCTTGGTGAGTAAAAACAACGACGACAACAGAAATGAAATGGCTAATCAGGAAATCACATTTTCTCCTTAACAAAGTATGTAACCATCAAAGAATTCTGATGGCCAGTTTAAGTGCATTAATAGGTATGAAGTATACACAAAAATTCACAATGGTTGGTGGTTATGTGTAAAAAAAAATTGTATACAACCTGCTTCTTTAAAATGTTGTTCTTAATGTAAGCGCAGAAATTTGAATGGAAAGTGGTCTTTCTTCCCTTAATGAAAAACAAAAGTAACGCGAGTTTGCAAAATGAACTAAAGAGATTTAGTATTTTTTGGGTATCAAAATGCTTTAAAAAAAAAAAAAGATCTGATCACCAAGTTGGTTTTCAGGACAAATTTATTGATTGTCAGGTTTCAAAGGTTGTGTTGAAAAAATGATGATAGAGCAAGTTTCTCACCCACTCATGAGGGAACCTCAATAGGCCCAGTGATGACAAAACACTGCGCAAAATTGTAGTGCTCTGTGACTGCAGACAGGCTCCGGCAGTAGTGCTGCTGTTGAGCCATCTGCTGGGTCAGGCACAATGCCATGTGTAGTTTTCAATCTGAGGGCAAACAGTGCTTGTGGCTTGTATTGTCCTGCTGGACTTGTTATGTTGAATTTGGAAGAGGGGCATTGGCTATTGTCATGTGTTATAGACTGAGTCTCTCCCCCCCCCCCCCCCCCCCCCCATTTGCTTTCAGGACATTACAGGTAAATCTGGCTAATAGTGAACTTCTGTATTACTTTTGCAATGCCATTTACTTTAAAATTTTTCACCAGTTCTCTTTGCTTTCCAGGGACATAGACCTGAATAGATCTGTCCTGGTGATTTATTTTCACATCACCTACAGCGTCAGCACAGGTTGATGAGGCATGTTGGGAAAGGAGATGATGAGAAACATTAAATTCACTGAGAAAGAGGGACATAACACTAGCCCAATGATGACAAAACATTGCGCAAAATGGAAGTGGTCATTGACCGTTGACAGGCTCCAGCAGTAGTGCTGCTGTTGAGCCGTCTGCCGGTCAGACACAATGCCATGTGTAGTTTTCAATCTGAGGGCAAACAGTGATAGAGTCAGTATCATCATAATTACTAACCAGACAGATATATTTCAAAGTTTTAGAGGAGCATGTGAAATTACCACATGCTATTTATGTATGACTGATTGTTTTTCTTCCAGTGCCCATGTCAGGCAATGCAGATACATCTGATTTACAGACAGCATTCAGACTTGGGATTACTGTAGTTTTGGGCATGAACCCTAGATCTCTTGACATTATCTTTCTAACTTAGGAGTAATTTTGACTTGTCTGTAAAACTCAGCAACAGCCATAGAGCACACAAATGCACAAACACATATCACAAGTTGGACTAACTGTGGTCCAGTTCATCCCTGATGAATGTATAGAATGTCCGATTTCCCTTTTTTAAAAAAAGTTTGACTTGCCTTTTGTGTGTGAGTGTGTGTGTGTGTTTGTGTGTGTGTGTGTGTGTGTGTGTGTGTGTGTGTGTGTGTGTGTGTGGTGTGTGTTTTCCCTTTTAACTGTAATAGCAGGAATGCAGGTGAGCTGTAGAGAGACGAAAAGAGCGTGACATTCCGGTTCACATGGCATTAGCGCCATGACACAGGCTCAGTGATGACAAAACACTGTGCAAAATTGAAGTGCTCTGTGACTGCGGACAGGCTCCGGCAGTAGTGCTGCTGTTGAGCCGTCTGCTGGGTCAGGCACAATGCCATGTGTAGTTTTCAATCTGAGGGCCTGTGATGCTGGTACACTTTTCTGTCCTGGACAGGTTGTGCAGCTAACAATGTGAGGGGGGGGGGGGGGGGGGGGGTGGGGGGGGGGGAAGAATGTGAATGTTCATCATGTAAAAGCTTTTTTTTTGTTTTTTTGCCAATTTGATTTCTGGATGTTGTTGGTGTGAAACATCATTGAGATGAGTGATTTGTAAGATCACATGTACTTGAGTCTCCAATTTGATGATTCACATTACCAGATACCAGGCAATATCAGTGTCCGCTCATTCTGTTGTTGATGGTCACAAACTCTTTACAGCGATCTCAAGGGGTGTTACACTGTGCAAAAAGGTCTACAGAGCTGGGGCACGAACTCTTTGTCCAGTTACAGCGATCTCAAGGGGGTGTTACACTGTGCAAAAAGGTCTACAGAGCTGGGGCCCCCCAAATCCTGTCCGAGTTGTCAGTGAGGGGTTTTGGGGGATGGTTCCTTGAACATGTACTTCTGCATTATATCATACTGCTGGTGTCACAGTGTCAGTGCAGGGCTTCTTTGACAGATGACCTTACGGCAGCATGACCTTGGCACCACATACAGAACTGTTAATGCTAAGTTTGTGGCTGGTTGAGCTTTGGTATGGCCGTCCATGCTGATCCATGATGCTGATAACATCTAGTAATAATTGAAACATGCAGAACATTGAACTACAAAAAAGAAAAGGAAAAGGTTGATCAGGTAATTTCTGAAAAAGGGTGATAGAGAGTGAGAACAAACTATGGTCAGATTAGATGTTAAGTGTGGATCACATAGCAGCATTTTGTGACAAATGGGCTGGCCCAAGGTCCAAGTTTATCCATGTGGTGTATTTGCTGTCAGATGCCCCCACACCGAAACGTGCCAAAGCTTCTACCAAGAAACAGTCTGAGGAGAAAGGAAAGAGCTCTCCAGTTAAAAGGTATGTGATGCATGGCTTGTTTTAATATTATAAGTTTTTGACAGTGAAATTATATCTAGTTCTCTGCTTTTTTTTCTTCTTCTTTCTTTGTTTTTTTGCTATTGTTTGTTGTCAAGGCAAAGGAGGAAATGTTAGTTATCTGTATCCCATTAATACACGCAACAAGTCTTACAAAACTACGTATGCAGATCTGTCAGATCTTCACGAATTTATAATTTACACAGTTACTGCAGATCAGTCTGATGTGCATGGGTTCTTATTTACACAAACTTCAGGTCAGTCAGATCTTCACAGATAATTGTTAACCCATGTATTTGACCAGAGACACAACCTGTTTGAGTTCCAGGCAGATAGCACTGTTTTTTCATCGTTGGAACAGTACAAATTTCCTGGACTAAGCAAATTATCAATCACCTGCTCAAAGTTACAGAAGTGCACATTCAGATCCACGTAAACGGTAAAGCGCTTGTGATAGGTATAGTTGAAGTATGACTGATATTTCCTTGGTGGATATGGTTGAAGTCATAACTGATATTTCTGCACTTTTGTGGAAAATGTACATCACACATAAATGTGTATCTAGGCCTTTGGTCCCCATATACACAAATACAAATGTGTATCGAGTGAAGTGTGTGTTATAACAGTTAATAATGCGAGGTTCTGAAGTAACATTATTATGGGTACCATGTCACTGTAATCTTCGAGGGAATGAACTGGCTGATACCTGTGCAAAAGAGGCTTCAGTGTGCAAATCAAATACAGTTTTATGTGATATTCCTTATTCGGTTCTTGAAGTAAACAATGTTCTGACAAAAGCACTCTGGGACCAGAGAAGAACGCAGTACCTTAAAGCTGCCATTCAGAAGAACAGATGGGATCTTTCTGCCCCCAGCAGTCATTGTATAAGTCCGCCAGGTTCTATTCCGAAGTGAAATTTGTTACACAGAATATGGGTGGATGGTTGGTTAGGCAGGTTTTTAAAACCATCTCCTTTGCGTGTCTGTGGTCAAAAACTTAATGAATCTCATTTGTTACTTGAATATTCCATGACAAAAGCGTATTTCCAATGTCTTCATGATAAGGTTTTGGAAAAATCTACCTTTAACATTGCATAGTGTTTTTTGTCCCAACCCAGAAAATGGGTGGAGTCTAGCCAGTTTAGCTGTACATCTGATAAAGTCTTATCCACTTGGCAGATTTTTCTAATGGAATTGGGATTTTGTTGTTGTTTTTGTTTGTTTCTTTCTTTCTTTTTGGTTTAGTAGTCTGATATACACGTAGAGCAAAGAATTTGTTACATAACATAGCTGTCCAACTCTCACGTGTACTAGGTCGCGCATTATTCCATTTATGAAACTTTTGCATGTGCTGTGCCTTGCTAGAGAGAGAGAGAGAGAGAGGGTGTGTGTGTGTGGGGGGGGGGGGGGGGGGGGGCACAGTTTTTTGTGTGTGTGTGCATGCGAGAGAGAGAAAGAGAGGGAGATTTGGTTTTATTTGTTTGGCTGTGAGTGAATATATGTGTGTGCATGCATACATGTGAGTAAGGGGAAGGGTGGGTCTTTTGTGTGTGTGTGTGTGTTGTGGCTGTTTTTTTTTTGTTGTTTTTTTTGTGTTTTTTTATGGTGGTGGTCTGAGAGAGAGATTTTTAATTTTCAGTACAGTTAAGAGGTAATTTGTTTTGTTATTACAATTTCTGATTTTATTATTTTACTTTAAAATGTTTAAAATGTTTTCCTGTAAAGTTTCCTTTATGATCTTTTTTTTTTTTTTTTTAAATGTCAGTACAACAATATATTAATCTGACAGTAAATGGTTTCAGTCAGTCAGTCAATATTATAACAGTTGCTGCAGATCAATCAATTCTACACATTTTCTTATCTCATTAACCCCTTCGCTGCTATCATATTTTGCTAAGTCCCATGCTAAGAAATTTTTTAGAAAAACACAAAAATCACGCCTATGCTTTCATTTGCTTATAATGCAGAAGATATTGAAGATAGCTACATAAAAGTGTATATCAAATGAAAGGAAATTGAATGAAGAATCTGTTTGTAACAATAACATAATGGAATGATATGCTAGAATGACACGTGAACTTCTTGAAATGCAATATAAAAAATGAAAAAAATCAATCATGATGTTATTAGGTGATGCTGGAGCTGACAGCAGTTCATAGCACGTTTTGTATTGAAGATTTACAGTGTACAATGATCCAGGAAGCAGTGTACAGTCACAACATAGCACAGTCTAGCCACACAAAGAATGAAAGGCGTTTATCTCCCAGTTTCTGTCGCCTGTAGAATTCAGAAAAACACAAAAATCATGCCTATGACTTTCATTTGCTTATAATTCAGAAGATATTGAAGATAGCTACATAAAAGTATACATCAAATGAAAGGAAATTGAATGAAGAATCTGTTTGTAACAATAACATAATGGAATAATATGCTAGAATGACACATGAACTCCTTGAAATGCAATATAAAAAAATTGAAAAAAATCAATCGTGATGTTATTAGGTGATGCTGGAGCTCACAGCAGTTCATAGCACATTTTGTATTGAAGATTTAAAGTGTACAATGATCCAGGAAGCAGTGTACAGTCACAACATAGCACAGTCTAGCCGCACAAAGAATGAAAGGCGTTTATCTCCCAGTTTCTGTCGCCTGTAGAATTCAGAAAAACACAAAAATCATGCCTATGACTTTCATTTGCTTATAGTTCAGAAGATATTGAAGATAGCTACATAAAAGTTATATCAAATGAAAGGAAAATGGATAAAAAAAATCTGTTTGTAACAAAAATATAATGAAATGGTATGCCAGAATGTCACATGAACTCCTTGAAACGCAATATAAAGAAATGAAGACGTCGATCATGATATAATCAGATGATGCTGACCTCACAGCAGTTTATAGCACACTTTGTGTTGGAGTTATACAGTGTACAAAGACCCATGAAGCAGTGTCCAGCCACACCACACCACAGCCTAGCCACACAAAGAACAAAAGGTATGTAGATCTCCCAGTTTCTATCGCCAGTAGAAACGCTGAGTGTGATAGTTCCAGAAGCAGTCTT
This sequence comes from Conus canariensis, assembly GCA_033310375.1. Classification (NCBI taxonomy): domain Eukaryota; kingdom Metazoa; phylum Mollusca; class Gastropoda; order Neogastropoda; family Conidae; genus Conus; species Conus canariensis. The sequence goes on from CM065724.1 coordinate 78,065,353, forward strand.
CCAAACACAATCCTGGTTTGCTGGGGCAGTCTGGGCAGTAATACCTGGTGTCTTTCCTCTGCTGTTTCTTCCAGCAGACACAGCACCTCTTTGATGGCCGCGCTTTATTTTGGGTAGGGGGCAGCACACCGATGAAGTGTCGAGCACACAACCTGACAGCATGGTCGTCCTCAGCATTAGCTGGATCTTTGTCGCCAGATATCATCTCATTGATGACTTCTTTCTGGAAGTCAAGGAAGGAGCTGCTGTGACCATCCTTCCTGAACAAAATCTGTGCATTCTGCATCCAGCACCGGCAGGTCCAGCAACAGGCCCAGCACCAGCAGGTCCAGGCTGAACATCATCTCCATGCTGCATCAGCCTATCTGTAACACATTGAAAGCAAGAGTTCAATTTTCCACAGAAATATTTCATGAAATAAAAAGAAAATGTACCACACACACACACACACACACACACACACACACACACACACACACACACGCACATGAACACACACACACACACACACACACACACACACACACACACACACACACACACACACACACAGCGTAAACAAGCCACACCCCCTTCTGTTAGTCCAACAAAACTCAAATAAACAGCGCACAAAATCACTTCAAAATGATAACCTTTTTTTTTTTTTTTTTTTTTTTCTTAGAGGAAGGGGAGTTTTATTTGGAAATTTCGTTTGTTTGTTTTGTTTTGTTTTGTTTTTATAGTTCATGTAAGATATATATATATTTTTTTTGTTTCACGTTTTTTTTTAATCATTTTTCAAACAATACATTACAAATGAATATCATAACATTTCAAAAAGAAAAAAAGAAGAAAGAAAAAAAAAAAATGGGGGGGGGGGGGGGGGGCACACAAACACACACACACACACACAAAACAAAAAAACAAAAAAAAAAGGCCATTGAGCAATCAAACATCCTTGTACACAAAAGAAAAGGGGGACCGGGGTCGGGGGGGGGTTGGGGGCTGAGGGTAAGGGACAGGGGAGGTCCATTGACATTTTCATATCAAACACAAATCAAACTTGATTATATACAAATATTCAACCATTTGTTAAAACATACAGCTGAAGTAGATCTTGCTGAATGTAGTGGTTTACAGATAAAATACATATATTTTATTTTGAATTCTAACGCTGAAACCAATTGAGAACTGAACTGTACAGAAACCAAGTTTGTTTAAACTTGCACAAGTTATATTTGTAATTGCCATGTAATGCTCCAAGTAATATCTGTCACTCAGTGATACAACAAAGGTATGTACATGCAGCTGTGCATTTGACATTTATATGCAGATGTAAAATTTTGCAAATAAAGTGATGGATTCAAAAAGAGCGTCTGTCTGTGTATTCTGCTTAACATCAAACAATACAAGTTCCTTGTCAATCATAAAATCATGACAATGTGAATATTTTCAAGTCAGCAACTGCTGGACATTCGTCCAAAATCGGTACATATTAGTATGACAGTTAAACAGCATATTGAAAAATGTCTGCTCTTCTTGCTCACAAAATTTATATAAAAAGTACAAGATGATGCAGAGACAAGAATCTCTGGGTTGAAAGTAATCCATGTTGCAATCAAAATGATAACCATTTTTTGTATCTACTCTTGTTTTCAGTTTATGAAAATATTCACAAACACATACACACTATAAACGAACAAACATACACAAACTGAAATTGGGTCATTAGCATGCCACACCCCCTTTCATTTTCATCAAGCAAACCCTGCAAACAATCCAGTGAGTTATGCTTCTGAACAAGTAACTTCACTGCAACATTGTTTAGATCAGTGTTATTTATCACTGTGTGCTTTCAGTTTTCTAGAAAAAGTATCATCAACACACACACACACACACACACACACACACACACACACACACACACACACACACACACACACACATTTCCCCCTACTCCCACCCTGCCCCTCACACGAACACACACAGGCCATAGTGGAAGAGTTGGGCACACATCGGTAAGAAACACTTGTAAACCACAAGCAAACCAAACACACTCAGTGTGACTGAAAGTGAGCAAGCGAGCGAGCGAACGATTGACGCTGGCACATGAGCCCAGTGCCTTGAAAGTCGGTCAAACACACTGGTCAGTGATGACTGGCTCGCTCGCTGATGCGGCCCCAATCAGCGGTACAGACATACAATACACACACTTGGTTGTTCTTGTCACAATTATACTGAAAAGAAAAGCAACACCATTATGTTATAAAATTGAATGATTCTCTGAAATACACTCGCCTGCGTCTTGAATGATTGGATCTCAATGCTCTGAGTCTGACTCAGACGACGAGTCACTCAACAAAGCTTCTTCCACTTACAGATCAAACTCTGGGTCGTTAGCATCAACTTCACGAAGTTCGATGCCAGCTGGATCAAAATCTTCATCTCCACTATCTTTATCTCGGTAAATTTCGTCAATAACCTCAGCAACTGTATGGCTTCGTCGTGGGGCAGCCATGGCTTGAATACTGAAAGTAGGACTTCACAGTACTTTGCTGATCGATCGTCATAAATTATGTAAACGAACCAATTATCTTGAACAAATGGTACACCAAAAGCAAAGAGTGGTCAAGGGAGCTTATCAATCATAAACAGAGGGATTTTCAGCAATGCTGGACGAAACAGAAAGAGTGTTGAATCATGACGAACAACGTTCGTCAACTGCGCATTGCAGACGGCACTTTTCATGACGAACGCCATACGTCAACAGCGCAGTGAAGAGGTTTACGCTACTGTTCAGTCAGATCTTCACAAACTCTTATTGGTACTGTTGCTGTATTCATGCAGACACATAATTACTGCAGATCTGACAGATTTTCACAGATCCTTATTGACAGTAGATGGTCAGATAGGTATTTTTAACTGATTTACAGCAAGTCAGGCAGATGCTTTTTCATGCACTATTTCTGCAGATGGGGCCAACATTCACAGATTCTTATCCATGCATAGTTTGTGTGAATCAGGTGTTAGTATCGGATTATTTTCAAACAGCCATTGCAGGTCAGACAAATGCTGTCAAAGTACTTATTCACACTCAGGGTAGATCAGGAAAGCATTCTCAGATACTTGTTTATGCACAGTTGCTGCAAATTAGGCAGGTGTTTATTGATACCAATGATTCTGAAGATCAGGTAGATATTCACAGATGCTTATCAAACAATTGTTGCAGATGAGGTGGATATTCACAGATCATGTTCACACACAGTGAAGATTAGGCATATATTCACAATCATTTATTCATGCTGAGTTACTGCAGATCAGGTAGATAATCACAGATTCCTACTCACAGACAGCACAGATTAGGCATATATTACCAGGTACTTATTAAAGCACCGTTACTGCAAATCAGGCAGATATTCAAGGTACTTATTCATGCACAGTTATGACAGATCAAGTAGATATTCACAGATTCTTGTTCATACATAGCCACATCAAGCCAGGCAGATATTCACAGGTTCTTATTTGCAAACATCAGTTTAGGCCCATGTTTACAGATACTTAATCACTTACAGTGACCCATCTCAAATACATATCATTTTCAGTATATTTGTGCGGAAATGTGTATATTATTTTACTTTCTCGCATACATGCGTATGCAGTCTCTCAACCATGAAAAGGAATCGTCTTTATCGTTGATCACAAAATGAATGAAGCCTTTTGTGTTTATGTATGTTTTTGATGTGCTTTTTCAAAGTTCTGTTACAAAAGTGGTTTGTGCATGATTGTGTACATATACACACTTGAATGCATCTGTGTGTAACATGGGCAGATGAATTTTTGTTCAGGGTCACTGCAAAACAGGGCATCACAGAATCAGAGGCGAGGGCAGCTGCCAGAGTGCCCACCACTGGAACAGCTGTTCAGGCCAAGAGTGTGACCGTGTCAGCACCCATCTTCACAGCAGTGTCCTCCCCGCAGACAACACAACCATCAGTGTCGGCTGCACAGTCTCCCATCTCGGTAGTGACATCAACGGTTCCGTCTGCACCCCTGCGAAAGTCGACAGTTGTCCCTACAAGTCCTTCTAAACAAGTTCCCCGGAGAGTGTCTACAACAGTGGTAGTCTCCCCTTCCCAAGCGTATGCTGTGACCAGCATCGCCTCTCAGATGCCTTCAGCGTCAGGCAGCGCGCGTTCAGCGCCGTCATCGGCTTCCACCGTGTGTAGCCCATCCTCTGCGTCCCGTCCTCTGTCTGCAGACTCATCAGGCGCCATGTGTAGCCCGTCTTCAGGTGAGAGTGCTAAAACGCATGTGACTGGCCAGGTCTCCTCGAAGCAGCCGATGCCAGTGTCGCAGGCCATGCAGACTTCCACATCAGTGACCGCTGTTCTGTCACCTACGACCTCGGCTGCAGCATCTTCAGTGATAGCTAGTCGCACAGTTTCCATCACTAGTTCTCTTCGTGTTCAGACTCCATCAGGCTGTGAAGTGACCACGATCGCTGAATCTCCAGAGAAAGAGGCACATGACAGACATGCTGTGTCTGTGTCGTCTGAAGGACGCAGGCAGGATTCAGCACAGTCGTCCTCATGCAGCGAGAGTGTATTACAATCGGACATTGCAGAACCCAGCTCAGCTGTGGTTACAGGCCTCACTGAGACTGCAGAGGTGGAGATAATAGGTGAGTGTGAGCAGGTGGGAGACCAGGGTGCGGAGATCGTGACCATTTCTCCCTCGCCACACAGTCTGGTGGGCGACAGAGACAGATGGAGCGGGGACACTCCAGGTAGGGTTGTGAGCAAACCGTTGGTGCCTTCCTCATCCAAGTCCGTGTTCATCGTCCGCCACCCACCCAGTCAGAGTGAGTCATCTTCAGAGGACAAAGGTCATCAGAAACACAGCTCACTGTCTGCGGCCTTGACCGAGGTCCCGAGCAGGATCACCACGGTGAGCAAAGCAGCGGAAGTGAGGGAGGTCATGTCCATCGTGGAGCTGTCTCCCAACAAGAAAGTGCCGGTGGTGTTGGCGGAAAGGAAAGAGAATGCTGGGAAGCTGGTCAAGGTCATCTCCTCCCAGCAGATCCAGCAACTGGCGCCGGCGGTGCAGAAACTGGTGTCGGCCCGGTCAGTGTCCCTGAAAGAAGGGTCATCAGAGTTGCCTCCTCAGCAGCAGCAGAAAACTGTGACTGTCCGTATCAGTAATCCTCCTCAGTCGGCCTCAGAGTCTGAAGTCTGCACCAAAAGTGATGTAAGTATCTGTCGTTTTCAATACTTTGTATGCAAAGGGTTATGAAATGCTTTTGATCTTTCTTCATAACATACCCCACACTTCATGTCAATTGTCATGCCAGAAATTCAAAAGTTAAAAGAAAAAGAAAAGGGGTGTGGGAGTGGGGGTGGGTCCTTTTTGTTGTTTCCTTAATTAAATATCATATTTTGATGTTGTAGACAGATGGATGCAAGATAGATATAAGCTACAGGAAAAAACAAACTGAAAGAAAGTGAAATAATTCTAAAGGGGTTGAGTTTCTTCCTAAACCCTGCGTCAAGAGAGGAAAGTTCAGAACCTTTTCAACATAGGAAAACATGGTACTCATTTTGTCCTGAAAAGACCTGGTCAGATTTGCTTACTTCTGGTGGAAAACTTCAGAGGAATTGTTAACATTCATGTTCTGAACTTGTCTTTTTTTTCTTCTCTCGTCCAGGGTAGTCCCAGGAAAAAGGACAGCTCCTCCAGCAACTCGGCCCCAACTGATCAGGAATCCACAAAGAAGATCTCCACACAGACCAGCACTTCATCAGGACAGGGTTCACTGTTGGTCAGTCTGGACGTCCAGGAAGCAAACAATGACCATGCGAGCACCGCATCAAATGCATCAGAGACTGAGGTTGGCATGTCCCAAGTCAGCAGCACGTCGTGTGAGGAAAAGGAGCTGAGGGAAGGAGGGGAAGGAGATGAGGAAGGGGTGAAGGGGAAGAGCATCCTAGTCAGCAGGGAGAAATACGTCACCAGCGGCACCCAGACGCCCTACACAAAGAAGTGAGTGTGGCCTGAATGCAGGCTGTAGGATCGTGGGTTGAATGTAGGCTGTAGGATCATGGGTTCAATGTAGGCTGTAGGATCATGGGTTCAATGTAGGCTGTACAGGGTTCGTACCGAGTCCTGGAAGTCTGGAAAAGTCTTGGAAAAATGGGAAAGGCTTTTCCAGGGCTGGAAAAGTCTTGGAAAATTTGCTTTTACCCAGCAGGGTTTGGAAAAGTCATGGAATTTCCAGAGTTCCATCATGAACGTTCAAGTCATGAATTGAAACAAAATTGTTTACATCAAATTTCGGAAAAGGTCGATGTCGATTTGCCACCCCGTCAACACTCGCGCATCCGAACAGCAGAATTATTTATTTTGCCGTCCGAGTAGTCTCCCTTGTGTCGAGTGCACATGTGCGCAATTTTCCAGCCCCCCCCCCCAACTTCCGTTCTATCATTTCTTCTCCATGGTTTGCGCCTGCAGCAAGAATTAAAAAAATGGGGAAGTGTGTATTCAGCCAAGCGTGGTTGACCAATAGCCAGTACCAGTACTGGATCGGAAAAGCATCGGACGGCAGTAAATTTCGAGCCCGTTGTCGCCTGTGTCAAAAAGACTTCGATGTGTCCAACATGGGTGAAGCGGCCTTGAAAAGCCACATGTCGGGGAAGAAACACGTGTTTCTGGCACAGGCTGCGAGTAAGTCGACAGGGTCGACGATGACGATGAATGACTTTTTTACAGCCAGTGGGAGGTAAGTTGAAGACCAGAATGACCTCTCTCTCTCTCTCTCTCTCTCTCTCTCTCTCTCTCTCTCTCTCTCTCTCTCTCCCCGCTTCCCCTCCCGAGTTTTCTTACTTTTTTTTGTTTTTTGAACGGGGCTTCCTAGCTCCTTTTTTTTTTTTTTTTTTTTAAGCGGGTGTTTGTACTGGGAATAGGATGCATGTTTTTGATTAGCTCACTCACTCTGTCTATCTCTCCCCCAGTCTCGGTCTTTATCTTTGTCTGTCTCAGTCTCTGTCTGTCACTATCTCTCTGAAGTTAGGAGATAGGGACAGAGGGGCAGGGGAGGGGAGAAGAGTTAGTTGCTAAACTTTCCTAATCAATCTGCAAAACAAGACACATGCTGATGCATAATAAGTAAAACACACCACACACACACACACACACACACACACACACACACACACACATGATCAGTATCCATTCAGGAATTGTTTGTTTGGTGATTTTTTTTTTTTTTTTTTTTTTAAATACAGAATTTAAAATAGTGTTTTTATCATAAAAGAAAAAAAGAAAAACGTAGTTAGTGTGTAATTATTTTGAACATCATGCAACAAAATAAAAATGTATCTCATCTGTCTGTCTGTCTGTCTTTCTCAGTTTCCCTCTGTCTGTCTCTGTTTCTCTCTGTCTGTCTCTCTCACTTGGCTGCTTTGTCTGTCTTGCTCACTGATTTAAACACACACACACACACACACACACACACACACACACACACACACACACACATATATACACACACACATGATCAGTATCCATTCAGGAATTGTTTGTTTGGTGACTTTTTTTTTAATTTTTTTTTTCAAAGAAGATACAGAATTTAAAATAGCGTTTTTATCATAAAAGAAAAAAAAAGAAAAATGTAGTTAGTGTGTAATTATTTTGAACATCATGCAACAAAATAAAAATGTATCTCATCTGTCCGTTTCTGTCTGTCTGTTCTCAGTCTCCCTCTGTCTGTCTCTCTCTGTCTGTCTCTCTCACTTGGCTGCTTTGTCTGTCTTGCTCACTGATTTACACACACACACACAACACACACACACACACACACACACACACACACACACACACACACACACACACACACAGAGTATATATTATGAAAACGTGTATACAGTTACAGATGGCATTGAACATTTTTTTCTGTTTCCAGTTCAGGTGTTCAGCAGTCCACTTCAGCATCAGGATGTGAACCATCTACATCTGCAAGTGATTTATCCAGCATCCAGGGCACACTAGACAAGGCTGTCACTAAGAATGACCTGCTTACAGCTGATAGTGTGATTCAAGTGCTGGCAGTGTGAGCAAAGAAGAGGAAACTGGAAATTTGTGTGAAAGACCTGCTCAAGTCTGATCAATGAGAAAGTGGAAGAAATCAAAAAGTAAAACTGGGATCAAGATACATTTTCAGGTGTGAGTGGAATTGTGTAAATTTTAAAATTACATCTAATGGTAAAGGAACTGTGACTGAATGATAGTGTGATTCAAGTGCTGGCAGTGTGACCATGATTCATTGATTGGTAAGTGAATTGTTCATTCTGTTGTGTTCACTTGCATTTGTGTGCATGCAAGTGTGTGTGTATATAATGTGTGTGTGTGTGTGTGTGTGTGTGTGTGTGTGTGTGTGTGTGTGTGTGTGTGAAGCCTGCATATATAATATGAAGGTTGAGAGGTGCCGGGTGAGTGGGAGGTGAGATTGGGGGGGTGGGTTTAGTCCTGGATTTTGGTCCTGGAAAAATATTGCTGAGGTCTTGAAAAGGTATGGGAAAAGTATGGAATTTTGTTCCGACTAATTGGTATGAACCCTGGCTGTAGGATCCTGGGTTCAATGTAGGCTGTAGGATCATGGGTTGAATGTAGGCTGTAGTATCATGGGTTGAATGTCGGCTGTAGGATCATGGGTTCAATGTAGGCTGTAGGATCATGGGTTGAATGTAGGCTGTAGTATCATGGGTTGAATGTAGGCTGTAGGATCCTGGGTTGAATGTAGGCTGTAGGATCATGGGTTGAATGTAGGCTGTAGTATCATGGGTTGAATATAGGCTGTAGGATCATGGGTTGAATGTAGGCTGTAGGATCCTGGGTTCAATGTAGGCTGTAGGATCATGGGTTGAATGTAGGCTGTAGTATCATGGGTTGAATGTAGGCTGTAGGATCATGGGTTGAATGTAGGCTGTAGTATCATGGGTTGAATGTAGGCTGTAGGATCATGGGTTCAATGTAGGCTGTAGGATCCTGGGTTCAATGTAGGCTGTAGGATCATGGGTTGAATGTAGGCTGTAGTATCATGGGTTGAATATAGGCTGTAGGATCATGGGTTGAATGTAGGCTGTAGGATCCTGGGTTGAATGTAGGCTGTAGGATCCTGGGTTGAATGTAGGCTGTAGGATCATGGGTTCAGTGTAGGCTGTAGGATCATGGGTTGAATGTAGGCTGTAGGATCATGGGTTGAATGTAGGCTGTAGGATCCTGGGTTCAATGTAGGCTGTAGGATCCTGGGTTGAATGTAGGCTGTAGGATCCTGGGTTGAATGTAGGCTGTAGGATCCTGGGTTCAATGTAGGCTGTAGGATCCTGGGTTCAATGTAGGCTGTAGGATCCTGGGTTGAATGTAGGCTGTAGGATCCTGGGTTGAATGTAGGCTGTAGGATCCTGGGTTGAATGTAGGCTGTAGGATCCTGGGTTCAATGTAGGCTGTAGGATCATGGGTTCAATGTAGGCTGTAGGATCATGGGTTGAATGAGGCTGTAGTATCATGGGTTGAATGTAGGCTGTAGGATCATGGGTTGAATGTAGGCTGTAGGATCCTGGGTTCAACGTAGGCTGTAGTATCATGGGTTGAATGTAGGCTGTAGGATCCTGGGTTGAATGTAGGCTGTAGGATCCTGGGTTGAATGTAGGCTGTAGTATCATGGGTTGAATGTAGGCTGTAGGATCATGAGTTGAATGTAGGCTGTAGGATCCTGGGTTGAATGTAGGCCGTAGGATCATGGGTTGAATGTAGGCTGTAGGATCCTGGGTTGAATGTAGGCTGTAGGATCATGGGTTGAATGTAGGCTGTAGGATCATGGGTTGAATGTAGGCTGTAGTATCATGGGTTGAATGTAGGCTGTAGGATCCTGGGTTCAACGTAGGCTGTAGTATCATGGGTTGAATGTAGGCTGTAGGATCCTGGGTTCAGCGTAGGCTGTAGTATCATGGGTTGAATGTAGGCTGTAGGATCCTGGGTTGAACGTAGGCTGTAGTATCATGGGTTGAATGTAGGCTGTAGGATCCTGGGTTGAATGTAGGATCATGGGTTGAATGTAGGCTGTAGGATCATGGGTTGAATGTAGGCTGTAGGATCATGGGTTGAATGTAACCTGTAGGATCATGGGTTGTTGGTGAAAAAGAAAGAATGCAAAAGGAAGAAGAGAAAAGACGCCTGTAGATCTTTAGGGCTACCATGTATAGAAATGTGGTATTCATTTTGTGATGGAAAATAAAACGAAGAGTTTTGTGAAAAGCAGAAAATGTAGTTGTTGGAGTATTTCCATAAATTTAGTTAAAAAAAAAAGAAAAAAAACCCAGAGATGATGCCATGGTATGATAATGGCGGGTCATTTGGACAGAGAACAAATACACTCTGCACAGTGCAACAGTAACCAGTGAAAGCAAAACTTATGAATAAAAGCTTCGATGGAAATGAACGAAATGTTCACAAGATGATTTATACAATGGTATGTATTGTGTAAAAAGGGAATGAATGAAGTCCTTCAGCATCATATAGAGCACCATGTCAGATTGAATGCAATGCTGTTATAAGCAGGTTCACTAGTTCTGTTTTGCGGATGTGATCAGGGGCGTCTCCTACATTTGCAGTCTCATGGACGTGCACACCTTTACATTATCCATGAATTAGAATTGTGGCTCTTCTTTTTCTTTCTTTCTTTCTGCGTACGCAGGCTGATACTCCTGCGGACACTGCCTGTGTAGACAGGCAGTGGAGTTTTATGTGTATGACCGTTTTTTTATCCTGCCATTAAGGCAGCCGTACTCCATCTTCGGGGAAGGTGCATGCTATGTGTAACGTGTCATCCATACCCACAGCCAAACTGGCCTTCTCTTCCGAAAGTTGGTGATGGGATTTTACGTGTGTGCAAGATGTGCGTGCGTTCACACACAGAACCTTGGTTTATAGTCTCATTCGAAGGACTGTATGGGGAATGGAGTCAGAACCAATGTTAACTTCGAGGGAAAAATCCCCCTGTACCGAAATTCGAACCTGCAACCCCAGATCACGAGTCCAGCGCTCTACCAACTGAGCTATTCCGCCACCCTGTGACTCTTCCACAGGTCTGAAATGTGTGCATGAGAGCGTTGTCATGTCAGTCTGAGTGCTCGTAGAGGAGAGAAGGAGAGAGAGAGTGGATTTGAACGAACAAGAAAACTACAGTTTTTACCGGTTGCATGCCTTTCAGTTACACAAAGAAGGTGATCACAGTGCATGTGCACCCGCCAAGCAAGGATGGAGAGAAGAACACAGAAATAGTCAGCGTGACCAAAGTGGAGAAGGACGACCCAGCCAGTGACGTCACAGACTCCGACGAGAAAGAGGAAAGCCAGCGGCAAGAGGGGGTCAGCGGTAAGAGGAAGTACATCTTCGTCGACCTGCCAGAGGGCAGCACTGTCAAGAAGCCATATCATGTCCACAGTCCTGACAAGCTTGAGGTGAGGAATTATTTGGAAATAAAAATTATCAAAACAGTGTTCTGTCTTTGATTTTTTTTTTTGGCGGGGGGGGGGGGGGGGGTAAACATTTTTGTTTCAGTGTTGGTTTACAGTACAAACATGATCACTAGTGATCTTTAGTGTTTGGAAGAACAGTCAGTTATTTATGGAGTATATATTGTTGAATGAATGTAGATTTGAATTATTAATGCTATTTTATAAAAAGAGAGAGAGAGGTAGAAGAAGACTCGTACTGTTTGGTGCATATCCTCATTATTAACTGCTCTGAATTCTTTACAGTCGGATCCAGCACTATGTGAAATATACATATGAAGTACCAGACACGGCAAAGTGCGGCAAGGGAGCTATGTCTTACGTGGGATACAATTTGCATTTTAAACAAAAAAAAGCTCCTTCCGTCTTTGTGGTGTAAAGAGGTATGAAGTCAGTCATATTTTCTCTTCATCAAGATACAAGAGAACGCGACAGGGAAAAAGAAATGAGAAATGAGTGTCACAATGTCACACAAATACAGCCTGAAGTCTGATACATGTGGCTGGCGTTTTGGTACCTGTATTTAAAAAAAGAAATGTGTGCACGCCTTAAATGCGGATAAGACCAGACAGGTGACTATATAGTGATGGTCACAAGCTAGGTTACTGGGCATAACACGAGACTTGTTGCCCCCCAGTGTGTAGCCTGGTTCCTGTGCAGACTGGAGACACGGTGAAGGTGGACCAAGGGGGAGAAATGGCAGAGCAAGAGGGAAGGGACAAGAAAGACAAATACGTCATCGTGGACCTCCCACAAGGCGCCACTGTCAAACAGCCGTACGCTCGTCGTACGGAGAGAATCGATGTAAGCAGTTTATTGATGTTGACATGCCTCTCTCTCTCTCTCTCTCTCTGTCTCTCTGTCTCTCTCTCTCTCTCTGTCTCTCTCTCTCTGTCTCTCTCTTTATTCTTCTGCTCACACTTGCCATTGAAAATAAACAGGTCTCTGGAACTGGCAGCTGAAAAAAAAGTTTCGTTTACCTTTTGCAAATGGTATTTTACCAGCAATTATCGCTTAATGCAATCACTGTTTTAAGTCACTTATTTAGGTGGCTTTGGCTTATGTCTGAATCAGAAACATGCATTATTCATTCATTTATTCTTGATGTCATTCTCTCCCGTTGTCTTTCACCTCCTTTTTCTCCATCTCTCTCTTTCTCATATCTTAGTGGCTAGTGCTATGTCTGAATCAAAAAACATGCCCTTTTTCATATCACATTAATTCTGATGTCATTCTCTCCTTGTGTCTTCATCCTTTTTCTCCATCTCACTCTTTCTACATCCTCTGTGGCACAGATGCAACATCACAAAGACATGTACACTTTACAACATATGCACACATTCGAAAAGCAGAGTTTTGGTGTACACACATTGACAAACAATACAGAGTGAATATACATACACACACACACACACACACACACACACACACACACACACACACACACACACACACACACTTCACACACACACTACACTCACAACACTCTCTCTGTCACAACAACACACAACACACACACACACTAGCAAACACACATCACCATTCACACAATACACACATCAACACACACAACACACAACCACCTCTCTCTCTCTCTCTCTTCTTCTTCTGCTGTTCCATTCAGAGACAATTGTGCATAATGACATGTATCTTTACACTTACACTGCAGGTTGAGCTTATTGCCGTGTTTGCGATTTATGGCACAATGTGCTTTGAGCCTTACACATTCTTTTTTTTTTCTTCTTTTCAGTCTGACCCAGACTTTTACACTATGGATGAAAAAGGCCTCTTCACCTGCCACATCTGTCAGTACCAGAGCTACCGGCGAGCCAACTTCTACAAACATAAGAAAAAGCATTTAGGTAAGAACCAATTTTGACTAACAACAACAAGAAACATTTAGAAGCTAGTTTGATACAAGATGAAACATTAAGGTAAGAGCATACTTCCGAAAATCCAGAAGAAACGCATAGATATGAGCCAACTTCTTTCATCAACAGAAGAAACATTTAGAAAATAGTAAAGTTTTGCAAACACAAGAAGAAATGTTTGGGTTAGAGCCAACTTTGACAAACACACACACACACACACAAAAGATTAAGTTGCAAAGTGATATGACTGCAGGCGGAAATCTAAACAAATGCATCATGTTTTGTCTTGTGTTCGTTTGTCCATGTTTTTGGGGCGGTTGCTAACATTTATTTAAGATTTATTACAAAAGATTTAGTTTGGAGCCTACTTCAACACACACAAAGAAATGCTTTAAAGTAGGAACCAAATTTTTAAAAAAATTCAGGTAAGAACCAACAAACACAAGAGGAAACATGAATTTAGGTAACAGTCTACTACTGCAGAAATGAAAAGTAATGTTAAAATAAATACCAGCTTCAACAAACAAGAAGAAATGTTTATGCAAGAACCAACATCAGCACACAGACAAAGGAACATTTTGGTAAGAACCAGGTTCTCCAAACAGAAAAGAAAGCAATTTGGGGGAGTGAACACTGTTAACCGGATGTGTCGGATGTCTTTTTGACAGCTGTGCACATGATTAACTTATTTTAGTTAATTAAACTAACGATCGGACACCAAGAATGCCAAGAAATTAACAGTGTATCTACTGCCCACCTCCATCAGAGTTTTTGGTCTGCGTGATGTGGAGAAATCGGCGCTGAAATGACTGTCAGTGTTGTTGACAGTGTGCAGTGTTATGGCCCGCCATAAGAAGAGATAGCATCGTACGCAGGCTGGTGCAGGTTCAGGCTCTAGTTCCTCCAACAACTCGAGTGTTAATAGTGGCAAAGACACCCCGAAAAAACAGAAGGTGGAAACTAGTACACCATTGTCCGGGCCAGTGAAAGAGACAGACTCTTTCGAAATTTGTTTTCAACCGCGAGAGATCAAAATGGAGGACAAGGGGAACGACTCACTCCCAAACCAGTCAAACGAGTTGGACGTTGTTTTCTCCCGTACTCGCGACTCTCACCGGCAAGAGGAACCCCAGCACTGTACAAATGCCGATCTGATGGCAAAACTGTGTGCCAACGGAGCTGAACTTGCCAAGCTGGCTCTTACGGTGGAGGAACTGAAGGCTGCCCTGTTCTCAGTCCAGACTGAGAACAAGAAGCTTCGTCGAGAGCTGACCGACGCCCGGAAGCGAGAGCAGCAGACGGCCACCCAGCTAGCTGAAATACGGCACCTTGCAGAGCTGGCCGATCGTCGTTCCGAGGACGTTTCCGCATACGTACGGAGGAACAACCTGCGCATCTACGGGGTGCAGGAAGGGGAGAGCGGGGCCGTCGAGACGGGGGTACAGTGTGAGGAGAAGGTGCTTTCTCTGTTCAACCGGAAACTGAACGTCGAGGTGAAGAGAGAAGACTTTGAGGCAGTGCATAGGGTCGGTTCCAAACAGGGTTCCAGTGCTTCCAAAAACTCTTGCCGTGGGATTATTGTTCGCTTTGTTTCCTGTCGGGTTAGGGACTCTGTGCTCTACGCGTGCAAGAAGTTGAAAGGAACCGGGGTCACTGTGGTGGAAGATCTGACCCCATGGGCCTATCAGCTGCTATGTTCAGTGCGGAAAGAGTGGTGGTGAAGACTGTGACCGGACGAATCTCAACTGTGAAATCTCTTGCCGAATTTAGGCAACTGCGTTAGATTTGTTTCTTTCTTCTTTTGTGTGTCACGCCGTCACTTTCACCTTTGCTTTGACATTCAGTCGCCTGCTCGAACTGTAAGTAGACCAAATTAATTTAACCAGCGTGCGATTGTTTTCTGTTCAAAATCGTAAGTGTGAAGGCTTGAGAATTCTGAAAGGTTTGTAATTTAGAAGCTACTTGATGTAATTTCTGTATCTGTGCGCTTTTCTTGTAACGACCTTGGTGGGGTTTTTTTTGTTTTGTTTTGTTTTGTTCCCCCCCCCCCCCCCTCCCCCACTTGACTTTGTTTGTTTACATCTGGGGGTGGGTGAAGGTCTTTTGGGATTGGCAAGTCAGGGGAGCAGTCCTTGCGTCGAGGGTAGTTGGGGGGCAAAAGTAAGGAAAGAAAACACAGCCTTGTGTACTATTCTTTTTTTTTCCATATGTTAGTATTTGGTCTTTGCTCACAGATAATGTGATTGTATGAAGGGATAGTAAATATTTGATCACATGTTAGACAGTCATACAAGATGATTATGACATGAGTTGTTCGAGGGCGTTTTTTTTTGTTTTTGTTTTTTCTTGTCATCGCGCTACATATTGTAGTAGTAGTTGTAGTAGTAGTAGGCTTCAATGTTCGTTTGGAGTAGGGCGGTGGGCCCTCATATAACAGGTTGTGTGTGTGTGTGTGCAGTTTTATGTCATTGCTTGTAAGTTGGTCTTTATGTTGTACATTACTTTTTCATTTTCTTCATATCAAGGTGGCAGGCTTGTGTGTGAGAGTGAGATTGTAACTGGGCCATGTACACTTTATTTGTGCATTTATAAGAATAAAGATGTTGATATTAATGATGGGTGTGAAAACGTGCTTATTATTGCATTGGAAGGTTGAGGCCGAGGTAGCTTCTGTTAAACTTTGGGGATGTGCGACATCACTGTATTTCAAAAGGTGTGTCTCTAGTGTTAGCAACACTTTTGGAGTATTTCTTACTTTTTTCTTTTGTAGACCTTTTTTTTTTAATTGCTATTATCTGTTTACTACTTTAACCTTTCTTGCCAAAACTCAAAGTGGCACAGGATAGTTCATTTAAAATTTGTTCTTTGAATTGTAATGGTCTAAATAATAGTAAAAAAAAGGAAAGATGTATTTGATTTTTTGAGAAAAAAAGCAGCTCATGTTTATTGTCTTCAACTTCAAGAGACACACTTAAAGGAAGACTGAGAATTTTATCCGAGCCAGCTGGGGATATAATGTATGGCTGTGTGGTACGGAAACTAACAAAAAATGGTGTGGCTGTTCTTTTTAATAACAACTTTGAGTACAAGGTACATGATGTTATAAGAGACCAGCATGGGTGTTACATTGTTATGAATGTTCAATTCTTAAAAAAAAAGGTTTACTTTGATGAACTTATACGGGCCTAGCAGTGGTGATAGCCCCGAATTTTTCGATAGTGTTTGTGAACTCATTGAGAGCTTTGGCAACCAACATGTAATTATAACTGGAGACTGGAATTGTGCCCTTAATTTAAAAATGGATGTTAGAAATTATACAAGTGTCACCAATCGGCCAAGAACCCGAGCAAAAATCAATGATATAATGACTAAATACAGTCTGTTCGATGTTTACAGAGAAATTATACCCCGAAAAAAGAAACTATACATGGCGGAAATTTAACTCTTATAAACAAGCAAGACTTGACTACTTTATGATCACTGAAGAATTAATGATGGAAGTTAATGATGTTTGCATAGATCCTGGATATCGATCAGATCATTCCCTTGTCAAATTGCTTTAAAAAAAATATCATTTCAAACGCGACAGACCTTTTTGGAAATTCAACAATAGTTTATTAAGAGATAAGCAATATGTTTCAAAAATTAGAGAGCTGATCAGCGATATCAAGAAACAGTATGCATTACCTGTATACAACTTAGATAATATGCATAAAATTAGTAATGAAAACGTCTCTTTTCAAATTGCAGATCAGCTCTTTTTTGAGACATTAATGCTTGAAATAAGAGGCAAAACAATTTCTTATAGTACTTATGAGAAAAAAATGGATACTCAAAGAGAACGTGACCTAGAAACAAAAATAAAAAACATTGAACAGAATTTACAGGAAGAAACTATTCCTCATTTAGAAAACCTAAAAACAGAACTGCAGGAAACCAGGAATCACAGACTTCAAGGCATGGCAATGCGCTCAGGAGTTCACTGGTTAAGTCAAGGGGAAAAAGTGAATAAATATTTTTCCAATCTTGAAAATCGAAATTTTCTTGATAAATCTATCCCGTTTTTAGAAAAAGAGGATGGTTCAGTCATTTCTGAACAAAAAAGTATCCTCCTTGAGATAAAAATTTTTTATGAACAATTATACAGCTTTAGAGATGTAACTGATATGAATATTTCTGAAGAGCTTCCGGATGCTCCAGTATTATCCGAGGAGGAGAGCTCCTCATTAGAGAGGTTGATTACACTAGAAGAGGCAGCTACTGCTCTGAAACAGATGAAAAACTTTAAGAGCCCTGGGCCCGATGGGTTTACCGTTGAATTTTATAAGTTTTTCTTTGTAGATATTGGAACTTTCCTTGTACGTTCAATTAATGAAGGTTTTGCTAAAGGCCAATTATCCACTACCCAGCAACAGGGAACCATAATATGTATCCCCAAGGAAGGGAAGCCGAAAAGATTTGTGAAAAACTGGCACCCCATCTCTTTGTTGAACACCACATATAAGATAGCTTCTGCTTGTGTTGCCAATCGATTGAAAAGTGTTCTTCCAAACATTGTACATGAGAGTCAAAGAGGTTTTTTGAAGGGCAGATTTATTGGAGAGAATATAAGGTTGATGTATGACATGTTATTGTACACTGATAAGGAAAATATTCCAGGGATGCTCTTTTTAGTTGACTTTGAGAAGGCGTTCGATAGCGTCTCATGGTCATTCTTACTTAATTAATTGGATAAGAACATTTTATTCACAAATTTCTACCTGTATTTCTGTAAATGGCCAGTACTCCCCATGGTTTCCGATTGAGAAAGGGGTGAGACAGGGGGACCCATCATCCCCTTATCTATACCTAATTTGTGCTGAGGTTGTCATTAATGATTCGCTGTAATGAGCATATTAAAGGAATTAAAGTTGTTAACAAGGAAACATTACTGTCACAATTTGCTGATGACACAAGTTTATGTCTAGATGGTTCAGAAAGATCTTTTAATGAGGCGGTATCTGTCCTTACTAAATTTTTACAAATGTCAGGTTTAAAAATCAATTTTGACAAGTCACAAGTAGTTTGGTTGGGGAGTAGAAAGAATTGTGGAATTAGATTTATGAGGGACAAAAATTTTGTTTGGGATCCAGGTACTTTCAAAATTCTTGGTATCAAATTCTCCACTAACACAAATATTATTGTACAGATTAATTTTGAAGATAAACTTTTTGAAATAAAAAAAGTCCTAGCTTTTTGGAAAAAAAGAAATATAACTCCTTTTGGAAAATAACTGTTATTAAAACTTTGGCATTTTCTAAAATTGTTCATTTATTGATTAACCTACCAGACCCCCCAGAGGATTTTATTGTTGCTTTAGAAAAAGAATTGTATAGTTTTTTATGGAACGGTAAAAAAAGTAAAATAAAAAAATCTGTGGTTCAAAAGCAGTACTGTGAAGGTGGATTAAAAATGTTAAATGTAAAAAAATTTATTTCTTCTATGAAGATAAGTTAGCTGAGAAGATTAATGTATGAGTCGGGTTGGCGGGAATTTACCATTAATATGTTCCCTAAGCTGGACAATATAAAAAACTTTGGTGCTGAATTTTCTAATGTTATGCAAGATGTTAATAACCCATTCTGGAATGATGTGATGAAACACTACAAGAAACTGTGCTCAAAGTGCTGTCCGACTACAGTACATGATTTCATGTCAGAGTATATACATTACAATATTAAAATTTCAAGAGATAAAAAAGTTATTTTCATACAGGAATGGTGTAATTATGGCATTTTCTTCATTAAACACTTGATTAATGAAAATGGGCATTGGATGACCTTCCATGAATTTTTAATTTAATATCAAGGTATAAGAACAAACTTTCTCTGATATGAAGGCATAATGAATGCCATTCGCAACTATTGCCAAAAACTTAATATTATCATAACTAACCAATATAAACTCTTAGACCAAAAAGCCTGGTTTTGCATTAAAAGAGGCAACAAATATGTACAAAAAACTTTAAATGAAAATAATGCCTCTCCCGATGCTATTAATAAATGGAATAATCTTTTTTGTAAATCTTAATTGGAAACAAATATGCCTTCATAGTTATAAAGTTTCTACTGACGTCCAGCTTAGATGGTTCCAATGTCGACTTCTACATAGATTGCTGCCAACCCAGAAATACCTATTTCAATGCAAAATTGTTGATTCACCATTATGTAACTTTTGTGATCATGAACAACAGACTATTACACACATGCTTTTTGACTGCAATATTGTGCAGCGGTTTCGGAGAAATCTTCAAAACCTGCTAATGGATAAATGTCAGCATTGCGCTAATCTGTTTTTTGAGAAAGAGTTGGTTCTGTTTGGAGTGAAACAAAATGTGGAAACTGACAAAGTTCTTAACTTTATTCTGCTGTTTGCTAAGTTTTATGTTTACAAATATAAACTACAAAATAACCAAACAGACCTTCATGTTTTCCTTACAATCTTAAGCTATAGATTTAAATTGGGAAAATACTCAGCCTTTCTGAACTATGATTCAGATCAATTTGACAAAACCTGGTTTCCCTATTCCTCTATCATTTCCTAGCTTTATTGTGACTTTTTTTGTTTGCTTGTTTGTTTGTTGGGTTTTTGTTTTTTTTTGTTTTTGTTTGTTTTGTTTTTGTAACAACTCTTATATATGTACACATAGTCCCAACTTGAGTATCCCAACCTAGATAATGCTACATAGTTGAGAATGGAAGACGCTAGTATCTTCCAACATAACTAGCCATCCAATGATCCATTGTCTTGTTGTAATTACCCATCTTAATATTTTTTTTTCTCTCTCTCAGCCTCTCGCCCCTGCCACCCCTTGGTATTTTCCTTGTTTTTGAGGTTATACATTTATACATGTGTGTGTGTGGGTGTGTGAAAGTTTATGCATATATATCCTGCTTACAATTCATGTATGTTTGTGTGCGTGTCTGCGATTTTTTTTTTTTTTTGGGGGGGGGGGGGGGGGGGGGACTTGTGTGTTAATTCTCTTATTGTGTCTGACTTCTTCCGTGTTTTTGCACCATTATTATGCTACACATGTCTTTTTTCGTGTGTGCTTGTTTGTTTAAAAACTGGAAAAAAACAACAAAAAAACCTCTTTGCTAGTACTTTCCTAGCACGATTATTAATTCCAACATATACATGTTGTCAGTTGTGCCAACTCATTCTCCCATTCTTCCTTCAAATACAAAGAACATTCAAGACAAATGTTATAGGATATTTTGAATTGAACTCTTTATTATAACAACTTATATATTTGTACATACATGAATTTGTTATTAATTTGTTTTAAGTAAATACTTTGCCAAATTTATGTTGAGGGATGAATGTGTGAGAAAATGAAGGAACTGTTGAGTGGAGGGATGAGAGAGGTGACATTAACTGTTGAGTGGAGGGATGAGAGAGGTGACATTAACTGTTGAGTGGAGGGATGAGAGAGGTGACATTAACTGTTGAGTGGAGGGATGAGGGAGGTGACATTAACTGTTGAGTGGAGGGATGAGGGAGGTGACATTAACTGTTGAGTGGAGGGATGAGAGAGGTGACATTAAATATGTGGAAAAAAAAAGAAAAGAAAAAAAAAGAAAGCAATTTGGTAAAAGTCAATTTCAAGTAAAAACTAACATTTAGATAAGAACCAACTTCAAACAGAAGAAGAAACATTTTGGTAAAAAACCCAACTTCAAACACAAGAACAAATGTTTTAGGTAGGAACCAACTTCAAACAGAAGAAGAAACATTAAGGTAAGAGCCAACTTCAGACAGAAGAAGAAACATTAAGGTCAGAGCCAAAGTCAAACAGAAGAAGAAACATTAAGGTAAGAGCCAACTTCAAACAGAAGAAGAAACATTAAGGTAAGAGCCAACTACAACAAAAGAAGAAACATTAAGGTGAGAGCCAACTTCAAACAGAAGAAGAAACATTTAGGTAAGTTCAAACAGAAGAAGAAACATTTAGGTAAGAGCCAACTTCAGACAGAAGAGGAAACATTAAGGTCAGAGCCAACTTCAAACAGAAGAAGAAACATTAAGGTAAGAGCCAACTTCAACAAAAGAAGAAACATTAAGGTGAGAGCCAACTTCAAACAGAAGAAGAAACATTTAGGTAAGAGCCAACTTCAAACAGAAGAAGAAACATTAAGGTAAGAGCCAACTTCAACAAAAGAAGAAACATTAAGGTGAGAGCCAACTTCAAACAGAAGAAAAAACATTTAGGTAAGTTCAAACAGAAGAAGAAACATTTAGGTAAGAGCCAACTTCAAACAGAAGAAGAAACATTTAGGTAAGAGCCAACTTCAGACAGAAGAAGAAACATTTATATAAGACTCAAACAAGTAAAACGCGGTAACGCCGTTGTAAAAAGCAAATTTTCGGTTTATTACAAACCTACAAACAAAAAGAAGAAACATTTAGGTAAGAGCAGGTTCATACACAGGACAGAGCCAACTTCTGTACTCAACATTGTTGTAAAAGCCAACATCAGCAACAAGTCTGTCCATCATGTCATTCAAATCTGTCACAAACACAAGAAGATCACTGCGGTTACTGTGATTCCTAGGGGACACGGTGAGTATGGTGTCTCCTCATACTTTGGCTCCACTGAACATCACCGAGGAGAGAGGGTTGGGAAGAGGTGTAAACTGGAGGAGAGGAAGAGGTTTTTGTTGTGTAGTGTGCTTTGTGCAGGTTTTCTTGGTAATTGTGAGATGATTTTTGTTCCTACTATTATTATTTCTGGTCGTTTGGGTCAGCCCTTTGAAGTGTATTAACCTCATTTTCTAAATTGCTAACAGTACACGTATGTGTATATGTTTGGAGAAAATAGAAAATTTGTACTGTATTGTATTGTACTGTGTCATGTTACTGTGTTTTGTTATGCTGTGTATTACTCTTCTGTGCTGTTTTGTGTTGTATTGTATGGTGATGTAAGTATTGTGTTTATGCATTGCACTGTATCATTTTTGGCTTTCTTTTGCATCATTTGAATTTTGTTTTGCATTGCATTTATTTGTGTATGTAATGCTTGTTTTGGGAAGCTTTGCGTAGCACTGCATGGCATTGTATTGTATTGATTTTTTTTTTTAAGTGTTATATTTCTTTCTTTCCTTTCTTTCTGCATACGCAGGCTGATACTCCTGCAGATACTGCATGTATCCACAGGCAGTGGAGTTTTGTGTGTTTGACTGTTTTTCATCCCGCCATTAAGGCAGCCATACTCCATCTTCGGGGAAGGTGCATGCTATGTGTAACGTGTCATCCATACCCACAGCCAAACTGGCCTTCTCTTCCGAAAATTGGTGATGGGATTTTACATGTGTGCATGATGTGTGTGCATTCACACACGGAACCTCGGTGTATGGTCTCATTCGAAGGACTGGATGGGGAATGGAGTCGGAACCAATGTTAACTCCGAGGGAAAAATCTCCCTGTACCAAAATTTGAACTCGCAACCCCAGGATCACGAGTCCGGCGCTCTACCAGCTGAGCTGTTTGGGCCCCCAAAGTGTTATCAAAACATTAGGAAAAAAAAAAGAAAAAAAGAAAAAAAATTTAATGTTTGATGCGTTGATGGCCAGGTCTGCGGCCCTACGCCTGTGACCAGTGTCCGTACCGGGCAGCCACCACCAGCAACCTGAAGCGCCACCAGGAGATCCACAAGGACATCCGCAGCCACAAGTGCCCCGTGTGTGACCTCAACTTCCGCCAGAAGATTCACCTGGAAAGGCACATCAAGTACCGGCATGAGGTAAGAGGCATAACTTTTGTGATGTTCGTTTATAGAGTATGAGACTCCTCTCTTTTCTTTCTCTTATGGGTTGGGATTCATCTTGAGGTACGTTGCAGTTCATTAATCTAAAGAAAAAGGAAGCAGAGACATTATTTGAAAAAGCAGTGAAAGTAGAGTGACTCTTTTTATCCTTTATAGTGTTTTTGCTTGCTCTGCTGAAGTGCAATATTGTGTGTTGATATGAATGATTTTTGTGGTGTTATCAAATGGGGCACATTAACATCAACACATTGAAGAGTATAATGACCTCCCTTCCCCCACCTCCCATATATGTCCCCTCCCGTTTAAGCTATTCTTTTAGCGACATTTTTAGGATGATGAAATAGGGGAAGGGGAGTACCTTGTAAGATCAGACTCACAAACACAATTGAATAATTTACAGTTAAAAGTTTGTGGATTGTTCATTCACCCAAATTTAATGTTGCCATATGTGAAAATGGTTCAGAGATAATAATAACTATAATCATAGCAAGAAAAATAACCAGTGACCTGGCTGTTTATTTTCTTTTTTCCTCTCTTGTATTCATTTTTGTCTACAGTCGATGATATGTCGCATCTTATATTGTCAGGAGAAAAAAGTGAGGTGTCCGTTGTGCGACTACGTGTGCGCCAACGAGAACCCCGACCTGAAGATTCACATCCGACGTCGCCACATCCCCCAGCTGGGGTCGCAGGAGGCCATCAACACTTTCAAGTGCGGGGAGTGCGGCGTGGTGGCCAACAGCAAGCGCGACCTGCGTCAGCACCTCAAGTTCCACAGCAAGGGGCCGGAGCTGAAACTGTTCTGCAATGTGAGCCCCACTGTGGTTGTTGTGTGCCGTCCTGTGTGGATGTTGTTTTGTATTGAATTGCATTTAACATAAGTGTCGAGGGGCTGTAACTAAACCATGAATGTATTGTATGACTTTATTGCCACAACAGCATTCTCTGAGTAAAATTTGGCTGCTGTCCCTTGGGAGAGTACATTACCAAAGTATGTACCACCTGTAGTTGACTTTGGAGATATAGTGAAGATAAATTATGTCAAAACATATCCTCCTGTAGTTGACTTTGGAGACAGAGTGAAGAAAAATTATGTCATAACATATCCTCCTGTAGTTGACTTTGAAGATATAGTGAAGAATAATTATGTCATGATATATCCTCAGAGTGGCATGTTTATTCTTCAAGCTTTTATCTAAAGAAAGGTTTGGCGTCATATACTTTACCATGTCAGACCATAGCATTCAACGGCAGTTAGCCAGCTCTGTCAGGCCGAATTTTTTCCGTGGCCAATGCAGTCATAAGACAGTCACGTGATGTCACCCCACTTCCGGCCCCGGAAGAAGCCAGTGTCAACTTCCTATACGTCATTCATCTTCGGCCTGCCGTCAAAGCAAGATAAGTCTTGTGCTCTGTCTCGCCTATACTTGCCTTTGTGTTAAGATTGCTGTGTTTTGTTTCTATACTTGATTCAGTTGTGGCTTGCACTAGACCCTGAGTATTTTGCCGTGTGAGGCTCTTGGTGGGAGCGTATTTATTAAAAGAATTATCCTTTTTACCGGCACTCTCGGGAGCGTATTTATTAAAAGATTTGTCTCTTTTACCGGCACTCTCGCGACTTTGTTACTCGCGATCGTCGGCACCGCTCGCCGGTCGTGTTCCCCCACCATATTGCCGAGCCTCGGGTTCAACACGCATTTTGTGCTGGTTCCACTTATTAAGGTTTAGTGCTCAATAATACCCTTCACAGGTAGAACGTGTTCGAGTAAGGGTGCGTGACACTGATCTGCTTATTAAGATTTAGTGCCCAAAAAGAGATTGCTATTAATAGCCATACCAGTCACCCGACCGGTGGCGTGTACGGGTAGTTCGAGTTTCAGTCGATCTCTCGAGCACTTTGCACGACACCACACGGACGATCGAGATTAATTGATTTTCTCGATCGGCCACCTTGTCTCCTCTTTGCGGTCGTGTGTTCCGGGTTTGCTCTATCCACCTGTGCCCAACATGGTGAAGGACACCGCCGGGTCGAGCCACTCCACTGCTCGGAGTTCGCTCAATTTCCCGGAGAACCCGCGGGTCGATTCCATCTCGGAGCAATCCGTTCACACCGATGAACGTACGGTTCAGGTAGACAGAGACGACTCCTCCGCGGAAGGGACGCGTGATCTTTCCTCGTCTACCAAACCGACGGACGCACGACCGCGGCGTCCCAAGGCTGATAGGCAAGCGGCCACCATTTCAAAATGCCTTTCATTTGATCTGCCTGCAAAGTCTAAGGGCAAAGCTCCCCTCAAGGTGCTGCCCAAAAAGTCTAAGGGCAAGGCTCCCCTCAAGGGGCCCTGCCGAGCAAAGACTAGCCAACGGAATTCGCCCTCCCCCACCCCTTCTCCATCGGCCAGCTTGCCCTCTAGCCTACGGACTCGCTCGGAGACTTCTAACTATCATGCTGAGTCACGCGAATCTCGGCCCCCGGGGCACCTTGCCGAGCCGCGGACCAGCACGGGTGACGGATCTGGGATGGAATCACCATCCGTCACTCGCCTTGATGAGTCACGTATCTCCTTTTCCCCCCAAACCCCAACAAGTGCGAACTCACTCCCAGCCAGAGGTTCTCCTTCCTGGGAATGAGTTTCGACACAATCTCCATGATAGTCTCCCCGACCCCGGAGAGGTCTGCACGCATAGTGGACCTCATCTCCCGCCTGTCACAGACACCCCACACCTCGGCCAGAACCCTGTCCTCCCTCCTAGGAATGATGGAGTCCCTGTCTCCCCTCATTCCCCTGGGGCGGGTCCCCAAACGCCAACTTCAGAGGGAGTTCCGCCGACGTTGGTCACAGACCTCCGACCGCTGGGACCAGGTCATTCCCCTCGGACACTGGTTCATTTCGGCGACGGAGGAGTGGCTCACTCCAGCCACTCTCTCCACCGGGGTCCCCATCTCCCTCCCAACCCAACCACTGGAACTTTATACAGACGCCTCCAACTTGGGCTGGGGGGCCCACGTGGAGGAGAGTCACGCCTCGGGGGAGTGGGACTCACAAACTGCACGCCTCCACATCAACATCTTGGAGCTGGAAGCGGTCAGGCTAGCCCTTCTCCAATTCCAACACAAGGTCGCGCACCGACTTGTTCTCCTCCTCACGGACAATACGTCGGTAGCTTGCTATGTCAACAAAGGGGGAGGGGCCCGCTCCATAGGCCTCTCCCTCAGGACAGAGGCCCTCCTTCGCTGGTGTCACGCGCGGGGAATCACCCTCCGCGCGAGACACATAGCAGGGAAACGCAACATCCTGGCGGATTCCCTCAGCAGGTCGAAGTCTCTCCTCCACACGGAGTGGACCCTCAACAGACATACCCTGTCGGGGGTATGGGAGCATTGGTTTGTGCCCATGATCGACCTGTTTGCCACCAGGTTCAACCATCGCCTGCCCCTGTACGTCTCCCCCGTTCCAGATCCCCAGGCGTATGCAGTCGACGCACTATCCCTCCCCTGGACGGGCCTACTGGCATATGCCTTTCCCCCCTTCCCCATCCTACACAAGGTGATCAGGAAGGCGAGGCTGGAAAGACCCAGGCTGATCCTCGTAACGCCATGGTGGCCGACCCAGTCTTGGTTCCCGGACCTCAAGTCCCTCACCCACGTTCCCCCCCTCCGGCTCAGCCCTCGCTGGGACATGCTGAGACAACCCCGGTCAGGTCTTCCTCACTCCAATCCCAAGATGCTTCGCCTACACGCGTGGCTTCTATGCCAGCCCAACTGCGAACATCTGCAGCTACCCCCCACTCGGACAGACCCCAGTCCGTCCTAGACACACTAGCCGGGGCAGGGGCCTCTCAGGGATTACGGGACTTAACCTCGGCATCTCGCAGAGCCAGCACCGAGTCCCTCTACAACTACCGTTGGGAGAGATGGATAGCCTGGTGCTCAGATAACTCTGTTCCCCATGACTGCCCCTCCAACATCCAAATAGGAAATTTCCTCTCCCACCTATCCTCTTCCCTTAAGCTGTCGGCTAGCTCCATTCGGGGCTACAGATCAGCTATCTGCACCACCATTCGTCAACTCGGGGGCCCTTCTTTTGACAATGACTTTCTGCTCAGAGAGGTGTCTAGAGGAGTTGCTCTACGGGAAGCTCAGTCCCCTAGGCGCATTCCCCTCTGGGACCTTTTTACGGTCCTCGATGCCCTCAGAAAACCCCCTTTTGAACCCATTGCTTCTATTCCTTTTGACCTCCTCTCCCTTAAGACCACCTTTCTCCTCGCCCTGGCCTCGGCCAGAAGACGAAGTGAGATTCACGCCCTCAGCGGTGACCCCAGAGATATCGCCTTCCACAGGGACGGCTCAGTCTCTCTCAAGTTCCTTCCGGAGTTCTTGGCAAAGAATCAAGAACCGGGCACCCCCTCTCCCTTCCTCGTCATCCGTTCCCTGACGGACATCTTGGGAAAGGGAGAAAAAGATGGAGACATGGACCTTTGCCCCTCCAGGTGTCTCAGGTACTACTGGGAACGCACACGCCCCAGGCGCTCCTCCCAGAGACGACTCCTTATCTCCCTCAACCCCAACAATACTAGAGATATCTCGGCGGGAACTATCTCCAGGTGGCTCTCCAAGACGGTGAGATCTACCTACGCTCAGGCGTACAAGGATCTCCCTGTCCTATCACCCAGGGCCCACGAGGTCAGAGCACTGGCCACTTCCACAGCGTTCCAGTACTCTGTCCCCGTGCGCCACCTGCTGGAGGCAGCCTACTGGCGTTCGGAAAATCCCTTCATTAATTTTTACCTGAGGGATATCCGCATGACCAGAGCTGATGGGTCTAAGGGGATTTCCTTTGTGGCGGCCAATGCAGCCATATCGGTCAACCCCAAGAACCACTAGGGCGCTCGCCCTCCTCCGATTCCTTTAAATTCTGCTATGGTCTGACATGGTAAAGTATATGACGCCAAAATGGGGAGTTTGTGTTATACTCCCTGTTTGGCTAGTATACTTACCATGTCAGACTCTAATTCCCTCCCTACCTTCCCCTCTGGCGCCAAGGTTCTCGGGGTTACCATACACCAGGCCTCGCTGAATGACGTATAGGAAGTTGACACTGGCTTCTTCCGGGGCCGGAAGTGGGGTGACATCACGTGACTGTCTTATGACTGCATTGGCCACGGAAAAAATTCGGCCTGACAGAGCTGGCTAACTGCCGTTGAATGCTATGGTCTGACATGGTAAGTATACTAGCCAAACAGGGAGTATAACACAAACTCCCCATTTTTTCAGGAAACCTTAATGCAAGAAAATTCTTATCAAATATACCGTAAGTTCCCTCTATGCTTAATGTTTTTATTTGCCTATCAAAGTATGAAAGGAGATTTGTTCACAGAAGGTTCCCACGGAGCAGTCTCACTGTGTGGATTCTTTTAAATGTGTGAAGTGTATTTGCTCACAGGATCTCTGTCCAGTGTAAAAGACTAGAACTCAGACCATCTCATAACGCCTAGAGAGAGGTAGAGAAAAAACCTGCCTGGTGTGAGAAAATATGGATGCTGCTGTGATGCATATTGTTTGTTTTGTTTTGTTTTGTTTTTGGTAGTGTTGAATTATGTTGTGTCATACAGTATTGTACTTTACCTCAGGGAGGCCGTACTTCTTCAGTGTTCTCGCAGGAAAAAAAGTCCACAAAACATCTCTGGCCAAAGCTTTCAGACTTGAAATGTCCTTCATTGTAACACCTGAATTGGTCGTGATGATCAGTTGGAATATTGGGGTTACGATAATGGTATGTTTATATGGTTCTTTTGGCTTGGAAATAATTCTTAGATCACATCACATCAGTGCTAATAAAGTTAGTGGGAAAAAAAAAGCACATCTCTTTTTGGTGCTTTGTGGTGTCGTATTTTATCGTGTTGTTTTACATAGTCAGAAAAGACATTGCTTTATATCATATTATGTGTTTAGATCTGGCTGTATGTATGCTCATGTCTCAAAATTTGAGCTGAAAGTCGTGTCTGGTTGAGTGATGCTTTGAATGCATAAGCATATTGTTTTCCTTGAGTATGTGTGTATTTATTACCTGTGATTGTGTTTTCATTCTGAAACATCTACTGTACAGCTGTTTGCTTACGGGCGCATGCATGTGAACATGCTCTGTATGTGTTTTGCAGATGTGCTCCTTTGTGACAGACTGTGAGAGTAGACTGCGTCGTCACCAGTACATTCACACCAAGGAGAAGCCCTTCCAGTGTGGGCTGTGTGATTATCGCGGCTCGCAGAAAGAGCACGTTTTGCGACACATGCGCACTCAACACAACATCGAGATTGAGCGCAAGCATCGTGTCAAGAAGCAAGCCCCTGAAAAAGTGCCAGGTGAGTGCTTATATGAGCTGAATTGCTTATTGTTAAAGGGGTCTAACCAAAAAAAAAAAAAAAGAGAAAGGAAAAAAAAAAGAAAAGAAATAAAAAGAGAATGTGATATCCAGAAGTTTGATGTCAGGGCTACCTTTCACACAAAGTTGATGGCACTGTTATATTTTGTTATTGTAAGAAATTAGATTTTGTACAGATCGTAGTGTTCTCTGTTGAAAGCTACCCCAGTCATGGACACTTTTTGTAAAGGCTGATTCAGATATCCTTTTGAACTTAGTGGCCTCTGTCGGTCAGTGACAGTTTCCCATGATGCTCTGCCCGATGATGACCAACACTGCGCAAATTTGACGTGTCAGCGTTGCCGATGAAGCTCCAGACCTTGGTGTGCTGTAGAGCTTTCTGTGCTGTCTGCCACACTGGTAAACACAGCTCTGAGGGCTCCAACCTCTAACAACACTCAGACATTTTGTTCTTTCAACGTTCAGGAATTATTTGATGATCAGTTTCTGTTGATGGTCTGTGTTTCTTCCAAACAGATGTATGTATTCAGATACACTGACTTCTGACTTCCCTGAATTCAGAGGCTGAAGACATTCTGCATTCCTTGCCTCAGCCTGTGCTGAAGTCTGTTGAACAGATGCCAGTAAAATCACTGTCCAGACAAACAAAATTATCTCCAGCTAGATCTTATTATTTGGTCAGAATGATTAAGGTCCGGTCTGTCACCCTTCCGTTCTCTTTCTTACACCACTTCTACCACCCCCACCCTCATTTAGATCCTCTTCATCACCCTTCCCTCCTCCTCCCTTACACTGTGTCTACCCCCCCCCCCCCCCCTTCTTTTGTTCTCTTTCTCTCCCTGCCATCTTCCCATTCCAGCATATCTGATGATGTTCAAAGTCGGTGTTTGTCAAAGCCATCCAAATGTTATATGACAGAGAGAAGTGAAGTCCAAAATTTTTTTTTACAACAGTGAACCAGGATCTCTATTGAAGTAATTGTTTTTCAAGATGTTTTGAAAGATTTGACCTAAGCTGATTTTTTATTAAAGTTTGCTCAATGTTTTGGGAGGTAGCAATGTACCGATGGAGAGACAAACGGTCTCTGATGGGAACTGCATAGATGCTGTGGTCAGTACAGTGCTGCCAAACCACATGGAAACAGATTACACCTTTGATACCTTCAAAGTGAAAGAATTTTTTTTTTTTATTGAGAACTGGGATGTTTGTGATTTCTGTTATTGAAAGTTATGCCCTAATTATGCCTTGCTTTCTTTTTACCAGTCAGCAAAATCTGCTAATATTGTTTTTTTCTTTTCTTTTTTTCTTTTTTTGAAAGTTCATGTTGATCTCCCTTGGGTACCTTGTCAGTGACCTGAGTTTGTCAGTTACATCATGCGTTGCCTGATGATGACCAACACTGCGCAAATTTGACGTGTCAGCGTTGCCGATGAAGCTCCAGACCTTGTTATGCTGTAGAGCTTTCTGTGCTGTCTGCCACACTGGTAACACACAGCTCTGAGGGCTTCAGCCTCCAACTCCCTGCCATTTTTTTCCCCCTTAAATCAACGTTCAGGAATTATTAAATGATCAGTTTCTGTTAATGATCTGTGTTT
Organism: Conus canariensis; assembly: GCA_033310375.1. Lineage (NCBI taxonomy): Eukaryota > Metazoa > Mollusca > Gastropoda > Neogastropoda > Conidae > Conus > Conus canariensis. The sequence goes on from CM065724.1 coordinate 78,096,551, forward strand.
TTTTCCACACAGATCTATGTATTCAGATTCACTGACTTCTGACTTCCCAGAATTCAGAGGCTGAAGACATTCTGCATTTCTTGCCTCATCTTTTGCTGAAGTCTGTTGAACAAATGCATCTTTGTGAGTAAGTCACTGACCAACAAATTATTCCCACCAAGATTTTTACATTTGGTCATTACAATTAAGATCCTTTCCGTCACCCTTTCCTCCTCCTTACACCACCTCTACCCCCCCCACCCTCACCTAAATCCTCTTCGTCACCCATCCCTCCTCCTCCCCCCTTACACTGTGTCTACCCCCCCCCTTTCTTTTGTTCTCTTTCTCTCACTGCCATCTTCCCCTTCCAGCATATCTGATGCTGTTCTAAGTCAGTGTTTGTCAAAGCCTTTCAAATGTTTTTATGACAGAGAGAAGTAGGGTCCTTTTATTTCAGTGAACCAGGATCTCTATCAAAGTAAATGTGTTTCAACATATTTTTAGAGATTTGACCTCTGTTGGGTTTTTTGTTTATTTTTATTAAGTTCACTCATCATTTTAGAGGTAGCAATGTACTGATGGAGAGACAGACAGACTCTGATGGGAACTGCATAGAAAACTGCTGTGGTCAGTACAGTGCTGTCAAACCACATGGAAACAGATTACCACCTTTGATACCCTCAAAGTGAAACAATTCATTTTTATTGAGAGCTGGTTTGTTTGTGATTTATGTTATTTACCGTTATGTCATATTAATGCCTTACTTTATTTGTACCAGTCTGCAGAAACTTCTAATGATTGTTTTTATTTCTTGTTTCTTTTTGTTCTTTTTTTTTAAAGTTTGTGTTCATCTCCTTGGGTACTTTGTCAGTGACATAAGTTTGTCAGTTACATCATGCATTGCCCAATGATGACCCACACTGCGCAAATTTGACGTGTCAGCATTGCCGATGAAGCTCCAGACCTTGGTGTGCTGTAGAGCTTTCTGTGCTGTCTGCCACACTGGTAACACACAGCTCTGAGGGCTTCAGCCTCCAACTCCCTGCCATTTAAAAAAAAAAAAATCAACGTTCAGGAATTATTAAATGATCAGTTTCTGTTAATGATCTGTGTTTTTTCCACACAGATATATGTATTCAGATATACTGACTTCTGACTTCCCTGAATTCAGAGACTGAAGACATTCTGCATTTCTTGCCTCATCCTTTGCTGAAGTCTGTTGAACAAATGCATCTTTGTGAGTAAGTCACTGACCAACAAATTATTCCCACCAAGATCTTTACATTTGGTCATTGTAATTAAGATCCAGTCCGTCACCCTTTCCTCCTCCTTACACCACCTCTACCCCCCTCCCCCCCCACCCTCACCTAAATCCTCTTCGTCACTATCCATCCTCCTCTCTTACACTGTGTCTACACCCTTCCCCCCCCCCACACCCCCTGTTCTTTTGTTCTCTTACTCTTCCTGCTATCTTCCCTTTCCAGCGTATCTGATGATGTTTTAAGTCAGTGTTTGTCAAAGCCATTCAAATGTTTTATGACATAGGGAAGTAGGGTCCTACTTTTTTTTCAGTGAACCAGGATCTCTGTCAAAATAATTGTGTTTCAACATATTTTTAAAGATTTGATCTCTGTTGGGTTTTTTTGTTTGTTTGTTTGTGTTTTTTTTTATTCAGTTCACACAACATTTTAGAGGTAGCAATGTGCTGATGGAGAGTCAGAAAGACTCTGATGGGAACTGCATAGAAAACTGCTGTGGTCAGTACAGTGCTGCCAAACCACATGGACACAGATTACCGTCTTTGATACCCTCAAAGTGAAACAATTCATTTTTATTGAGAGCTGGTTTGTTTGTGATTTATGTTATTTACCGTTATGTCATATTAATGCCTTACTTTATTTGTACCAGTCTGCAGAAACTTCTAATGATTGTTTTTTTGTTTTTTTTTTCTTGTTTCTTTTTGTTTCAAGTTCATGTTGATCTCCTTGGGTACATTGTCAGTGACCTAGTTTGTCAGTGACCTGAGTTTGTCAGTGACCTGAGTTTGTCAGTGACCTGAGTTTGTCAGTTACATCATGCGTTGCCCGATGATGACCAACACTGCGCAAATTTGACGTGTCAGCGTTGCCGATGAAGCTCCAGACCTTGTTATGCTGTAGAGCTTTCTGTGCTGTCTGCCACACTGGTAACACACAGCTCTGAGGGCTTCAGCCTCTAACAACACTCAGACATTTTGTTCTTTCAACAAGGTTCAGGAATTATTTGATGATCAGTTTCTGTTGATGGTCTGTGTTTCTTCCACACAGATCTATGTATTCAGATACACTGACTTCTGACCTCCTTGAACTCAGAGACTGAAGACATTCTGCATTCCTTGCCTCAGCCCGTGCTGAAGTCTGTTGAATAAATGCGAATCTGTGAGTCAAATCACTGTCCAAACAAACAAAATTATGTCCACATGGATCTTGACATTTGGTCAGAATAATTAAGATCCTATCTGTCGCCCTTCCCCCTTCCTACTTACACCACTTCTACCCCCCCCCCCCCCCCCCCCCTTCTTGTGTTCTTGTGTTCTCTTTCCCTCCCTGCCATCGTCCCTTTCTAGCATGTCTGATGCTGTTCTAAGTTGGTGTTTGACCAAGGTTCTCAAATGTTTTATGACAGAGAGAAGTCCGAATTTGTTTTTCAGTGAACCAGGATTTCTATCAAAGTACTAATGTTTCAACATGTTTTTAAAGATTTGAACTCTGTTGTTGTTGTTGTTGTTTTTAAGTCTGCACAACATTTTTAGAGGGAACAATGTACCAATGGAGAGACAGACAAACTGATAGGAACTGCATAGAAAACTGTTCTGGTCAGTACAGTACTGTCAAACCATATGGAAACAGATGATCTTGGATACCTCAAACTTCCAAAGTGAAAGACTTTTTGTAAATTGAGAACTGTTTGTGATTTCTGCTATTTAAAGTTATGCCCTGTTTGTGCCTTACTTTATTTTTTTCCAGTCAGCAAAAGCTGTTGGATGATTGTTTTTTTTTATCTTTTGTTTTAAAAGTTCTTGTTGATCTCCCTTGGGTACCTTGTCAGTGACCTGAGGTGATCAGTTACATCATGCGTTGCCCAATGATGACCAACACTGCGCAAATTTGACGTGTCAGCGTTGCCGATGAAGCTCCAGACTTTGGTGTGCTGTAGAGCTTTCTGTGCTGTCTGCCACACTGGTAACACACAGCTCTGAGGGCTTCAGCCTCCAACTTTCTGCAAATGTCAGATTACTGTACACAGTGTACATAGAACCTGACTGACAGTGTTCCAGATAAGAGTTGGATATGATATTGTTGTTGCTTGACTGTCACTGTATTAATAGGCTCTGTGGCTGAAACCTTTCATTTCATTCCACCAGGTGTAAAATAAACTTCTTGCCTTAAAGTCTTGAACCCACTCAGAATCTCATTAAAAAGTGTTAGGTCTTGTGATCTTGTGATGTTTTGTTTTTTTAAATGAGGAAAGTTCCATCCGTGACTTTGAAATGTTCAGGTCACTTGACAAGCTATTTTTGATATCCCACGATGTTGCATCCGTATTTGAAGTGCCTGTAGTCATTTGGATAACACAGACTGTGAAAGACGAGAGTCTTTGGGAGAAGAGACAAGAGTTTTCACAAATTATGTTCACATCTATATCTGAACGCTGCTATGCAGACTATGTGTTTGCAGAAGGAGAGGGGTCGTCCAAAGGCCTGGAGAAGGCAGACTACACGTCAGACGAGAAGATCTTTGCCTGCAACCACTGCAACATGAAATTCTCCAAACTTCTCAATCTCTACAAACACCTGCACACTCAGGTCTGTACTCTTTTATTTCTGTAATACCTGCACCCTCCGGTCAGTCTATAACTAGGTACCGGCAGCCAAAATTAGCATATTGTTTTTCATATTTAAGATCTGTATCATTGCAAAGTAAATGGAAAAACATACAAAACACAACAAGAATGAAGTCTTTATCTTCAGTCGTTTTCGAGATATTGCAGTTTAAAGTTGCAGCGTTTTTATGCACCTGACAAAATGAGATATCTTCCAAGTTTGAAAGCCAATAGGATCATACATGATTGATACATCTGGTTATAAATTGGTGTTCTCAATCTATACAACTTACACTCGTTGAACAAGTAAGTTCCATGGTATCAGTTTACATGGCTTTTGTGTGATAAAGTGTCAAACTTGTAATAAATCGCAATTCAGCGCTTTTCGAATTTGCATGATGTGGCTACTTTGAAGCACTGCAGCACAGTAAGAATGGCCATTTCAGAGTTTCCAGTGGTTTGGACAAACTCTCTAAGTTGTACTAAGCAAAGTCATTTTTTTCTGAGGTATCTGCTATAAAACTTTATGAAAACTTCTGTGCTAAAAACAGGAAATATTGCAATTTGGACGGCGGAAAAATGGGGGTAGAATTGCCTGCCACACTTAAAATTGCTATAACGTCTAAACTACTTCATGAACTGTTTCCAAATTTTGTATACAGTTTCTGTACAGTATTTCCTGTAATTAAAATGTACATTTTTGTTATTTTGTACCTAACATTTTATTTCCTGTACTAGAATAGTGGCCAACAGGGGCGGAATGATGATGATGTCCGAATTAAAACTGACAGTTTTTCAAAACTTATTGACAGATTTCAACAAAAATTTGGTATGATGTTGTCTGTATTGTTATTTATAAAATCATGTTATTTCTGCTGTTTCTGACAAGTGTTGGTAGCCACCAAACAAAAGGTCACTGACGATAAGGGTGGGAAGTGCACTCTTGCTGATGGGCAGATTGGGTTGACTATGTATATAGTTCTTTTTGTATGCAGCATACTTCAGGCAGAGTTCATTGTTAATAAATTGGAACAGACCAGGCATGGCCAGTAGTTGTTTTGGAGGCTATGTTGAAGTCACTGGCAAACACAAACATGCTTTGCACTAAATCTGTGTCTGTCTTGGTTGGCCACACAAGCGTGTTGTTTACAAGAGCAAAATTCCTCAGAAAATTAATGTCTGCTTTCTCAGGAGAGTGGATCTGTGACACACTGCCAAATCATCATCACAGAAAACTACATCCTGGCCAATTTTGGTAAAGATAAGTCTTCCAGAAGGCAATCAGTGCATGTTCACTGATTACATCATTGATGCAGCATGACTGCATCCTCAAAATGGGTGATAACTTCTTATGTCTCCATCTCTTCCTCGGTCACCATCACTTCATCAGTCCCCAAGCCCAACTGCTCTGCCTCAGGAAAAGTTGAAGTGGAGACACAGCTCACACCTCATCCACTTTATCCTGGTCTGGTGGTCCTCCAACTGACAACACAGCCAATAGTGAACACCGAATGTGTGGTAAAGACTGTGGCCTATATAAAGGTTTTGGGTGACCAGCCACCCACGAACCCTGGTATGTCGGATAAAGGCTGTGGCCTATATGAAGGTTATGGGTGACCAGCCACCCACAAGCTCCAGCATGTGAGAATGCTTCTTTAATTGGTATGGGTGACATGCCACCCACAGTATCTGGCGAGGATTATAAGCTTTTATTATTTTCTCCTTTATTTACCACCAAAACACCACAATATTTAAATTAATGGGGGCAAACACAAACACACAATGAACAAAGTCATAAAACTGTAGTTACATATTATGAAAACTGAGTGAGTTATGAAGATTTAAACAACAGTCTGGGTAATTTTTCACCCACAAGCTCTTGCAAAGGTTAAACAAGTATAAAAAATGTGGATGCATTTTCTCAGTTAAAGAAAAAACAATGAAAAGAAAGAAAAAACATTAAAGCATGGCACAGGACCACTTAATTGAACTATGAGTGCATGCTTTTATGTAAATTTCCCTGTCTGTTTCTTCATCATTGTGCGATATCATGTGGTGTGTGTGTGTGCGTATGTGAAATTACTGAGAAAAAAAAACCATCAAAGCATGGCATGGACCACTTAATTGAACTATGAGTGCATGCTTTTATCTAAATTTCCTTGTCTGTTTCTTCATCATTTTTGCGCTATCATGTGGTGTGTGTGTGAGTGTGTGAAATTACTGGAAAAAAATTAAAGCATGGCATCGGACCACTTATCTTAACTATGAGTGCATGCTTTTATGTAAATTTCCCTGTCTGTGGTGTGTGTGTGTGTGTGTGTGTGTGTGTGTGTGTGTGTGTGTGTGTGTGTGTGTGTTGTTACTGCTCACTGTCCATTCCTTATAATTTAATTTTAGTATTGGTTGTTCTTTGTAAGCAAAAATGTATTGCATGTTCTTTGCAAACAAAAGGTACATCCTCTGCAACACATTATTTTAACAGGGTGTGATTTAAGCATTGCCAATAACATGTTAAGTATATCACCATTATGATTTTGAATTAACTTGTTGATTTAATCATTGTGAATGTAAAAGAACATAAATATACATTATAATGCTTTTTTTTTTTAAACAAAAGGTAAAAGTAAAGAAAGATCTAACTTTATTTTGGACTCTACCTTTTTATCAACTACTCTGTTTATTCAGAATGTTTGTGCTGTTACAGCAATACACATAACTGTGGAGCATAACATACAATCACCAAAAAATATATAAATGTTACTGTCACAACAATGTAATGTCTTGGCAATGCAATGCTACTGTAGTTGTATTCTAGCAGTTTTATTTTAAAGTAATCACTAAGTGTTCAAAGCCTTGCTGTGTTTGCCAGTAAGGAGGGGAGGGGTGGGGAAGGGGGAGAAAGCAAATCTTTACAGTTAAATTACAGAAATTTCAAATACACTAGGGAAAAAAATTAGATTGCTAAACCAAACTTCGTTGAGTCGGATTGACTCGATCGACAGTGACCCCCCCCCTCCCCCCACCCCCACCTTCACTACACCCTCCTTACTGTCCATCTCTCTCTCTATCTCTCTCTTTTTTTTTTTTTTTTTTTTTTTTTTTTTTTTTTTTTTTTTACCCCAAACACGCTTTGCACATCAAGTATGACAGTAATGATCGGTGTTTCGGTCAATGGTCATTATCAGAAGACAGTGCTTTCAAAGCCTCCGACCGTCTTGTACGCGCGGTTGTAGCTTCCGGTTGGAATATCTGTCTCAAACAGATGTTTTTAACTAACGATTTTCTCTGTAATCATGTAATGGAATCAGTAACCAGTTCACAAATACATGAATCGACATAAGTGAAGCCCATTACTGATATCATTTTCATTAGTTTGTCTTGTACAAAAATACGATCGCTTCGAACGGCGCAACGCATGGGCCATTTCCGACCTGTTTAATCTCGACGAACACCAGCTCAATTACGAACAAAATAACTAAGCATTGGCACGGTATTAAGCGATTAAAATAATTGAATCGTTTCATTAATGTTCTGGTTTTTATTTATGCTTTATCTTACCAAGTGCGTCTTGCAATTCAACAACGATTAGCACATTGGACTCGGTCATTGTCGGATCTCGGCTTCGTTCCGCCATTGTTGAAATCTTGGACAAGGAGCGAATGTTTGCATTTGATACCTTCGCTTTGATTGGCTTGCGCTTTTCGAGCATTCAACCAATCGCTTAGCTTGATACACCAATGAATGCGGGAGAGAACGGCCTTTCTAGCGCATCGTTAATGTGTATGTTTTTTTCGCAAGTTTTTTAGCAGCGACGTTGGAAAGACAACACTTGTAACAAGCCTCATAAAAACTTCAATTCTTATCAATTTAAACACATCGTACTAAAAGAAAAACAGACTGAAATAAAGCTTGAAACATGCTCTTGTATTCTGACCTATTTAAACGCCAATGAATGGAATGAACACATTGTATGCGTTGATTTTCGACACAGTGTAGCTCGCACACTCGGCCAAATGCCGCCTGCAGCGCATCGGAATGTGTGACGCGCTTTGTTTTCGTGTGAACGGATGGGTGTATTTGGAATAAAACAATCATCATACCATCTGTTGCAAACACAAATAAACAACACAGAGTTCAAAAGAAAGCTTTATTCTTTATTTTTCACAATTTTCATCTGATTCTAAACGCGTTATTCATAGATACTGCCTATTGAAAACAAGCATATTTTTCACTCGGCTGAACTTTCCCGTACGCTGAAAGAAGGGCTGCCGGTACCTACTATAACCATGGATTGCATAGATTTCTCCAAATGCGTCCATCCCTCAATTATACAACTTAACAACACAAAGTTGTACAAACTTGTGAGGATTTATTGTGACAGTCAGGAGTTGGAATCACAAGTCCCAGTTTCATCAAGGACACTTCATTTTGCATGTACTAGTCCATATAGACTACTCAACATTTGCTAACCCTTGAAGGCACAGTGTGCTGAATCAATAAAGATGTGAACAAATGATTAAGAAAGGAGTTTGGAAGAGGAGTCCATAGAGAACGCCTTACCTAAGCATTCACACAGTATGCAGGGCTGGCCTTGCGTGCCTAGCAAACATGGTCTGTACTAATACAATAGTCATTTGTGTGCATTCATGCAGACGTTTGCATTATTGCCTGCATGTATTCATGCATATGCTATGAATAAGGTTGTGTACACTTGTGAATGCTTGTGTGTATATACATGCACACAACCACTTGCTCGTACAAATGAAGGCAATGTATTTACAAACCTGTTGCCCTTCTGAGATGTTTTTCCCCTTTTTTTAAACAGCTGTATTAAGATAAAGAAACGACAAAACATGCAAATGACAAGTAATAATCAGAAGGACATTGTGCAAGGTAGAATCAGAAATGAAAACCAAACTAGCTTACAAGAGCTCAATTTACATGACAGGTGTGAATGCTTCACTGTGGAAAATATCACCAGCGAATCCCAGTGTGCGCTGTTGTTTATCTCTGTTGAACAGCATCGCGACATCATGCCCGCTGAGAAAGACGACTTTTCCTGCGTGGTGTGCGACTTCCGCACCTCCAACAAGAAGAACCTACTGGTTCACATGCGCCGGCACAACTTGACGGACCAGTCCCCGCCCTCCCATGTCTACTCCTGTGTCCTCTGCCGCTACATGAACCCCAAGCGCCGCAATCTCTTCCAGGTTGGTGGCTCCAGTTGGTGTTGTGTGTGTGTGTGTGTGTGTGTGTGTGCGCGCGTTTCCATCACTGGGTGTGTGAGTGCTTCTTTGTTTCTATGTCTGCCATTGTAACAAAAGCCAGTTTGAATAGTATACTGCGGGGATCCATTGCTGAAAAAAAAAACAACCTGAAGTAATGAATACTGGATAGTTGTGAAAAGGGTAAAGAGGTCTGGGTCATATTCGTGACCTTTCTTTTATTTGTAATCAGAAATTTCAAATTTTCTTTCCCATCCTTTAAATATTGTAGAGTGAATGGAATGGGAACAGTATTGCAACTTCCTGGTAATTGGGAGGAATTTTGTATTTGCATTACATTTAGTTTGTACATAACATAATTTGGATTGATTTTGTTTTATTACTTTTAGTTGGGACTTTCTGATTTGCCAGTTTGGATTTTCATCTCGGGTTGATTTATCAGCATATGCGGAAGAAGCACCACATAGAGATAGTGATGCGGGATGACGGGTCGTCCACATGCTACGTGCCCAGTGAACCAGCCTCAACGGTGGGTGCCAACAGCGGCAGTGTGGCCAGCAGTCAGACCCTGTCCCCCACACAGACCTTGCCCGGCACCGAGTCTGTGGTGAACGTGCTGCCGCTCACCAACCTCATCTCTACTGTCACTCAGGTAATCTGCATTTCTCTCCTTCCAGTGTGTGTGAACAGTGAAGTGTGTGTACATGTGTGTGTGTACATGTGTGTGTGTGTGTGTGTGTGTACATGTGTGTGTGTGTGTGTGTGTGTGTGCGTGTGTGTGTGTGTGTGTGTGTGTGTGTGTGCGTGTGTGTGTGTGTGTGTGTGTGTGTGTGTGTGTGTGTGTGTGTGTGTGAGGAGGAGGATTTCTTTCTTTCTTTCTGCCTACACAGGCAGATACTCCTGCGGACACTGCCTGTATAGACAGGCAGTGGAGTTTTGTGTGTATGACCGTTTTTTATCCCGCCATTAAGGCAGCCATACTCCATCTTTGGGGAAGGTGCATGCTATGTATAACGTGTCATCCATACCAGTGGCCAAACTGGCCTTCTCTTCCGAAAGTTGGTGATGGGATTTTACGTGTGTGCAAGATGATGTGCGTGCGTTCACACATGGGACCTCAGTTTATAGTCTCATTCGAAGGACTGTGTGAGGAGGATGTGTTTCTTTGCACATATGGATAGGAAGGATAATGCTTTCTTCATTATCATCATTGATTGTTGTTTTAACCTCCTTGACTGCTTAAACGTTTTCTGTAAACATGACAGTGTCATGTGACTTCTTTATTATCGTCATTGGCTGTTGTTTTAACCCCCTTGACTGCTGAAATATGTTGTGGTCATGTGACAGAATGAATCATACTTTTTCTCACTATCTGGAACCAAAGTAAACAGGACTCATTCATTTTTGTTTGGTTCTTTTTGCGTGTGAAACTTCACAGATACTGTATTTGTATATATTGGAAATGCTCTGATAAAAGAAGCTGCTGTTAAACTATAGGCTGATTTTATGAAATCTATTGAAAAATGTTTGATATATGGCCTGTACCTGGTGAGTTGCACATTGTCTGTGATCTCAACTTACAGGATAGAAAATGTACTGTGTCATTAGAAGAAAATGTCAGGCTGTCGACAGCTTAACTCCTTGACATGTATGATGTACTTTCTTGGTTCAGTTTAGTTGTGCTTCATGCACATAGATACACTGTGCATCATCAGACCTGAAACCAACATGATATTTTACTTTGACTTAATGGAATGTGCATGAAAGCTCTTCTACATTTTTTGTATCTGTAATCACCCAAATTAGCGAATGTAAGTGTGGTGAATATTGTTTTTAGAACATTCCCTTCATTGGTCCAGGTTGTCTGCACTGTTCATGCCTTGTAGCTTTTTGGGTTATAGGCTGGTGTGAGATGTTTGCACGGACTGTTTGTATGTCCATGGAGATGCACCGCAAAACTAAACCAAGTACATACATCATACAGTCCAAGCTGTCACGCTGTTAAAGGAAAGAATCATGTGAAATCTTCAGTGTGTTTCGAAATACTGTCTGCACACACACACATTTCACGCACACATGCATGCACGCATGCACAAACGCACGCACGCAAGCAGGCTAAAAGATATGAACACACACACACACACACACACACACACACACACACACACACACACACACACACACACACACTCACTCACACTCTAAAATATATGAACACACATATGCACACAAAACCACACACACACACACACACACACACCCACACACACACACACACACACAACACAGTGTCCAGCCCACACACTGACAATCCCACCTTCATCCCACAGCCCTCAGAACTCCAGGTGGTCAGCGACACGAGCGCCATCAGCATGAACACCAGCACTGTCCCTGCCACCATCAAGATGGAGGACCTGGCCCTCGTCGTCAGCAACCCCCACACCGCCACCGCCGCCGCAGCCGCCACGTCGGGCAGAGAGGCGGTGGGCATGGGCACGGCACTGGTGGACGGGAGTGCGGTGGAGACGTTCACCATCGGCACGTTCTCGCAGGACAATGCAGCGGAGGCGATTCAGGGTCTGCAGGCCTTGGCTCAGCGAGGGGTGCTGGACTCCGGCACCATTGTGGAAGAACAGGTGCAGGTGTGTTGTACGATGAACAGTGGGTGTGGGATTTTTCTGCCGTTTGTCAGATTTCTGCTGTTGTTCGCAGTTCAAAGTTCGCTTTTTCTTTTGTTTGTGTGTGTATGTGTGTGTGTGTGTGAGAGGGAGTGAGTGAGTGAGTGTGTATGTGTGTATGTGTGTGTGTGTGAGAGGGAGTGAGTGTGTATGTGTGTGTGTGTGTGTGTGAGAGGGAGGGAGGGAGGGAGAGTGTGGTGTGTGTGTGTGTGTGTGTGAGAGAGAGAGAGAGAGGGAGGGAGGGAGGGGGAGTGTGTGTGTGTGTGTAAGGGAGGGAGGGAGTGAGTGTATGGTTGTGTGTGTGTGTGTGTGTGTTTGTTCTGCTGCTGCCTCCCAAACGTGTGTGTATCAGGGAAAGTGCTTTTGGTGATGTCTGTGAAAGAGGCCAGCAAGTTGTCATTTATGACTCACTCGATGAAACTTCTTCCTGTTTGTTCCAAGGAGATTAAGGGAACCAAAATCGGCGGTAGCGTTTTTATTCTGAGAGAGGGGGGCGGGGGCTGTAAAAAGATTCGTCCTGACTGGAAGAAAAGAAATGTCTGGAAATGGGAATGGCTGGAGAAGAATGAGGATGATTCACGAGCTGAAGGCATTGTCAAAGATGGTTGAGCATATATCATGTTTTCTCTGAAATTCGGTGTAGCTGTAATAACTTTATGGGCATTTCTGATCACCTGTTGCGCTCGAAAGTTCATGCCCATAGCAGAAAGTATGAAAAGTAACACAAGCATTGGAGATAAGCACTATGTTTGTTGATGATACTTTTGGTCATTTAGAATGTAGCAACTTTATGTCACTAAGGTACGCTGGCTAGCATTAATGCCTTTGATTTGGAACATTCTGACAGATTTATTTTAAGTTCAGTACAGGACCCAGTGTCCTTGATCCAGAATATGTATTCCAACAGACTTGAGGTGCAGTGTAGAACCTAGTGCTCAGAGCCCTGATGCCACAGGTTCAGAATATTCCAGCAGAGGTATGTGCTAGCACCCTGCTCTCTGGCTTCAGAATATTCCCGTTGATGTATGCAGTGTAGGACACAGTGTGCTGGATTCAGAATATGCCAACAGACCCATGTGCGGTGCAAAACGTACTGCTTTAAATCCAGCGTAACTGGACAGATCCGTGTGCAGTGTACACCTTGATGCCCTTGGTTCAGGCTGTTCCAACAGACCCACACACTGTGTTTCACCAGTGCCCTAATTCAGCATAACAATTCATGTGCACTATACAACTTACTTCCCAAGATTCAGTGCATGGGCTTGTGTACTGTATGCAGCCTTGTTCCGTAAATTCAGTTTAATAAAGAAGACTCTTGTTCACTGAGAACCTAGTACCCTGTATTTCAGAATAATCTGAACAGATTCAGGTGCAGGGTTTCCCAGTGTGTTGAGAGCCCTGAAAAGGGCCAGTGTTATTGACTGGGATAATAATTTCTTTCTTTTTTTTCTTTCTTTCTGCGTACGCAGGCTGATACTCCTGCGGACGCTGCCTGTATAGACAGCCAGTGGAGTTTTGTGTGTATGACCGTTTTTTATCCCGCCATTAAGGCAGGCATATTCCATCTTCGAGGAAGGTGCATGCTATGTGCAATGCGTCATCCATACCAATGGCCAATCTGGCCTTCTCTTCCGAAAGTTGGTGATGGGATTTTACGTGTGTGCAAGATGTTGTGTGCGCGTTCACACATGGAACCTCAGTTTATAGTCTGATTCGAAGGACTGTATGGGGAATGTAGTCAGAACCAACGTTAACTCCGAGGGAAAAATCCCCCTGTACTGAAGTTCGAACCCGCAACCCCAGGATAACGAGTCTGGCGCTCTACCAACTGAGCTGTTCCGGCCCGACTGGGATAATAATGAAATGGAAAGTGTAGAACCTAGTGCCGTAGATTTCAGAATAATCTAACAGATTCAATTGCAGTGTTTCCTAGTGTGTTGACAGCCCTGAAAAAGGCTCGTGTTATTGGTTTTGCTGATAATGAAAGAGAGAGAGTGTAGAACCTAGTGCCCTAGATTCAGTGTTCTCTGACAGGTGCTGTGTGTCAGTCCACAGAGTGCATATCACTGGATTTAGACAGTAACCCAAATGCACGTGCTGTGTTGTGTGGGTGCAGGTGATGGGTTCTGACGACCAGACCACGCTGGTGATCGACCCGGCAGGCCTCGGGGGCGTGGTGGACCAGCTGGTGCAGCCCAAGGCCGAGCCCCTGCAGGTGGTGGAGATCGACAGCACCCAGCTCCTGGATCAGGACCCCTCTTCCTCCTCCACCACCACCTCCCTCCTCGCCCACAACCCTCCCTCCATGCTGGGCGACACCACCGCAGCCCCCGTGGCGGCAGTGCAGGGGGAGGGAGCGGGCTTCCAGCTGTCAGCGGAGCAATGGATGAACCTGAGCACAGGGGACTACCTGGAGATCAATGGGGAGATGTTCAAGGTGGAGGTGTCCACGGAGAACCCCCAGGGCCAGCAGATCATCAGCTTCGAGCCGGCCACGTCGGCATGTCCTGAGGACATCCACGAACCCCTGGAGCCCTCCGAGGTCAGCCTGGAGAGCACGCCGGAACTGTCATGAACATGAACACAGCTGAATCTTTTTTTTAGAGTGACTGACTGATGAGTGGTTCTTTGCAGTTGAGAGCTCAACTGATGTGACCTGCCTGCATGTCGGGTCCAGTGATTAGAGTAGATGGATGAATGTTACTTCGACAGCTGACTAAAACGGGAATTTACCTTGAAAGCATGTGCTGGTAGTTACTACAAGCTTAGTGGGTATATTTCAATTTGTTGATTAACTTGGGTATGGGCTCTTGAAGGTAAATGCTTGAGTTCAAGTTAGCCCCATGATTGGCTAGTATACTGACAGTGTTGGAGCCATATACCTACCTGGCCTTCCCCACAGGTATTGCTGTGGTTCATTAGGATTTCTGTATGGGGTCATAGCATTGAGGACTGGGCATGTAACCAGCGCTGAAGTAACGAAGAGCACTGACTGAATGGCAGACAGACAAAATTACCAGGATGTCTATGCAACGCATTAGCCATGGATGTTTTAGGACAACAGAAGAGCACTGACTGACTGGCAGACAGACAAAATTACCAGGATGTCTATGCAACGCATTAGCCATGAATGTTTTAGGACAACAGAGGAGCAAACTGACGGGTCATAGCTGGTACCAGTTGGATATGGATTAGCCAAGTAGATAGCAAGTACAAACTCCCCATAGTGAAAAAAAACAACTTTCATTGTGACGCTTGTGTGACCGGCCGTAAACAACTTGTAAGACTGGAGTTCTGCTGCTTTCATAGGCTGCAGGTGTTGTGTTCACTTGCTTCCCTTGCTTTCAGTGATTGCTGGATACTGACTGTAAAAGAGAACTGAGTGTACAGGGTATCATGTACATCTTGTGCACTGCCGACATCACTGTTGAAAGAAAGGGAGGATCACTCTGTCTGTACAGGCTGAGAGAGAGAGGGGTGTGTGTGTGTTTGCATGGACTCATGTCAAGCTTCTGTGTTAAATTATGATTTTCATGAACACTCTGCCAATACGTGTGTGTGTGTGGTGTGTGTGTGTGTGTGTGTGTGTGTGTGTGTGTGTTGGTGTGTGTGTGTGTGTGTGTTGGTGTGTGTGTGTGTGGTGTGTGTGTGTGTGTGTTGGTGTGTGTGTGTGTATGTGTTGGTGTGTGTTGTATGTGTTGGTGTGTGTATGTTTGTGTGTTGTGTTTGTGTGTGGTGTGAGAGAGAGAGAGTGAGTGGGTGTATGTGCATGCATGTGTGTACACTGACATACTATTTCTTGATGAGGTTCTGGCATATCGGCAGGCATTAACTTGCCCTCCATTGTGGACTGTATGAATTAACTTAATGCTTTCTGTTTCTTTGTGGGATGCTGCACAACGGTCTTTCCTGGTGCTGTATAGTGTACAGGCCTATACTTTACTCCTGCACTCCTTTCTTGTCTTGAGAAGTGACATTGAAAAGCTGTGACCTTCCTTGTTAGCTCTGTCTTCAACAAAGTGCCCGAAGACGATCTTCATTACATTTGTTTTTTTGTGGTTGCACAAACGAACACAAGTACATTCAGTATTTAAAGCAAATGAAGCCATTGTGATGAATCCAATAACTAAGAGTTCTGTGTGTTCCAGCAGCACGAGTCGTTCAATCAGCCAAAACAACTGACATTTGTACAGCTACTTGTAGGGAAAAATAGGCAGGAAAATTTGAACATGTTCAAGCATCAATTTTTTTTTTTAAATTTATTATTTGAATGGTTTTGTTGGTGTCATTTATATCACTGCTATTGTCAGAGGAATTTTATGTTGATTTTTCATGGCTTGACTATGTTTTCTGATTTATCTTGCATTTCAGTTCGTCCAAAATAGATTAGCAGTAAGTATTAGCATGAGGTTTAATGGGATAGATTCTGTATCAATAGCTGTGCTTAGCAGATAGATCATTTGACCAAACCTTTCACCTGTTTTACATATTCATCAGTACCAGTCTAAGAGTTCTATAGTAAGTTTCATTCTTACAAAGTTTTCACATCTTTCTCTTTTTATCATCTCTAGATTGCTCCAGCAACTTTGAATAGGTTCACAATGCCATCAGTAATGTCTAATTTTCAATTGAATCTAGATATGTTTCATAAAATAAAAATTTATAATTATTTCCCCTTTTTTCTCCTAATACCATTGTGACTACCTTGTTACTGCTTGCTGTAGAGTGAAACCATCTGAGTTTTATTTCTGTGATTTTTCATGTTTATCAAAGAGGGGATTTTGTGTTTTCCGGTTGTGTTTTTTTTTTTTTTTTTTAAATCCTGTGTCTTCTACAAATTGTAGCTAGTATTTTCATTTAGCAAGACAACTGATATCATAACAGATCATTGTAGCAAACTCTTGATCCTTTATGTACATCTGGTATGATTTCTTGTGCTTTTGTTGTTAGGTTACATTGGTCATTCCTCAGTGTGGCATTGTTACTAGTCAAAAGCTTTTAGTGGACGGTGCACTTGTAGTTAGTGTGAGGTCATCTTCACAGGTCTATAGTCTACTTGTAGTTAAGGTGAGGTCATCTTCACAGGTTGTTCTGTGTTAGTGAGGAAGAGTGCCATCTGTCTGTCGTCTGTAGTCTACTTATAAGTTATATGCAGTGTCACAACAGGAACGGTTCTTGATTTGCTCGTTGCGTCTGCCAGTCTGGGCACTTTTACAGTCTATGATTGATGGCAGTTTAAATTGAATTATGATAATTGATGGCAGTTTAAATTGAATTATGATTTCTACAGCTGATGCAGATTTTTTCTTCCAACCCCCCCCCCCCCCCCTATCATTCAACATTAAACTACATTTTGGGGTCAATTTGTGGCATGGAGAGAACATTTGTTTGAGGTTTCCTTTGAATGTGGTATCAAGTCTTATATTTCCATGATATCAGCATGCACACACATTCATTCATATACTCACACTCAGCATACAGTCACACACAAGACTTTGACAAGCAAACATGTGCCCATGATGTGTATGTATACATGAGCAAACATGCGCCCATGATGTGTATGTATACATGAGCAAACATGTGCCCATAATATGTATGTGTACATGAGCAATTATGTGCCCATGATATGTATGTATACATGAGCAAACATGTGCCCATGATGTGTATGTATACACGAGCAAACATGTGCCCGTGATATGTATGTATACATGAGCAAACATGTGCCCATGATATGTATGTATACATGTGCCCATGATATGTATGTATACATGAGCAAACATGTACCCATGATATGTATGTATACGTACCTACACCTGTGCTGCATTTCAGCGCAAGTCAACAAAATAAACAAACAAATCTGGGACGCAGCTGATGTGGACTGTTTTTAACACTTTGTTTTTGTTTATTGATTTCAAAGTTGATTTGGTGAGTGAGACAAGACGTGCAGCATGCAGACCTGTTTACCCATATGTTTCACTGTATTTTGTACTCATGTATGGCGAAAATACGACGAATAGGACGAACCGGAAAAAATATGTCAAGAAAAGATCTCAAGACGAAGTTCATGAGCTGTGGTTACACTTGCGGTGTATAACCATTGTGTTTGAGTGGGACAACCAAAGAGTGACAATTCACGCAACAATCATGTGCGCGAACTCACATCTGGATGACGTCGGAACAATAGCAGGGGAAAAAAATTTACAAATTTGGAAGATGTGTACACACATTTTTAGGAAAATTTGCTCATTTTGATTGAGAAATAAACCAGTAGCAGTTTAAAGATAAACAGGTCTGTAGCATGCCGATCTAGTTGAGAATTATGTTAATGATAATTATAATTAATGCTTGAATAGTGCAGCATCTCCAGTGGCGTATATAGCTCAGTAATGAATGCTTGTGTAATGCTACATCTCCAAAACTGTTTGTAACTCTGTGCTATTCATGATGTAATGAAAAGGAAAGAAAATCAGCAGTAGATGCCAAGGCAAGCTGAAATATGTACAAGTCCAGAGAGAATCCTTCTGGAAACGATTCAGATTTACTACATTGAATGTTTTGCCTTCCATGAAAACAGAGAAGAATCCTTCTGGAAACGATTCAGATTTACTACATTGAATGTTTTGCCTTCCATGAAAACTGCCTTTGTTACATGTACACTTCTCATTCTCTTGAGGATCTGCTTGGTCTCAGGATTGATCCATGTCCATGTGAATGAAGACTCTGCTAACTAACTGTCCCAATAAAGACTTCAACCAAAGACTTGATTTCTGGAAGTTGTTTGTGGCTTAACATAATACACTCTCATCTTAAAAGGTATTTGAAATAACTCCGCTGCTTAACATGGACAAATTAATTACGAGACAAAATACAACGCATTTCGACCCTTTAGGTCTTCTTCAAGCAAGATAAATGACGCTGTTATTTCAAATACCATTTTTAAAATTTGTTTTCATTTTAGCCTACAGTCACCTCACTTTGCCATTAACTATGACATGCTCTAGTCACTCTTCAGTGAAGCTTTTTTGGGGGTAGAATATGTAACTGAGAGACAAGAAAGGGGAGAAGCAAAGACATGTCTGATCGCTCTAACATGCACACACACACACTTGGGTGCACTTCTCTGTCGTGGAGAAAGACAAAAAACTGCTGCAGACTATTGTGTCTTTCTTATCATCACATTAGCTGTCTTCTATACAGCTTCGCCATTCTTCTACCCCCACCCCAATTTTCATTCAGTCAGCGTGATGTTTTTATCTACATGAACACCAACAGCGAGGCGTGTTTGATTAGGTCTGCCATATGGTTGCATTAAAAAGTGAGTTTAAGGCAAAAAAAAAAAAAGTGATTCAATCTTGATCTCCCAAATTCAGGAATCTGACAAATACCATGATTTATGTATTGAACACAAGACAGACTTTGTGCAGACAGAGAGACTGAACATGCTTTGTGTATTAGAGTAGATTTCTTGCAGAGCCTTCAATTCAAGATGAGTGTTGGAAGAAGCCTGACTTTGTTTTCTTTTTGTTTGTTTATTTGTTTTAATTCTCCTCTCCACCCTTTATCCAAGTGCTGCAGAATCTGGATTAAGACATGTGACCATTTGCCATAAACTGTTTGCAGTCTTCTTAATAATTCTGCACTGGACCGAAGAATAGATAATGTCAATCAGATTTCGCATTCAGGCTGCAGGGTGGACAACTCTCCTTGGATCCGAGGATCACTGAGAAAAGCACCTGACTTTCCGATGCAGGAGAAACAAACGTCCAAGGGAAAAGAAAGTCTCCTTCAAAAACAACAACAAAAAGCAAAACGCTTAATCACTCGTGAGTTTTGTGCAGTATCCAGTTATTCCAATCCAGTATTTCATGATTCTACTGTTCAAGGCAATGCCGCCTCCGTGGTTTTTATGCTCTTTCGTGGTGCTTGTGCGTGCATTGATCAGACCAGCTCAGAGGCGAGCAAGTATAAAGATGAACGTGATTTGATCCGGCTTTTTTCTGGTTGTGCTTCATGCGTAGGCTTCGTCTTTTGTTGTTGTTGTTTTTTTTCTTTTTGGTGGGGTTGAGGGTGGGGAGGCGGAATACGATGTCTTTCATGTCACGAATGGTAAATCGGGTACAACACTTTTGCCCCATCGCCCTTGCTGAGAACAGGGAGCCCATAAATGCCCAGACGTCCGTCATCGTCGTCATCATCATCGTCTGCAGTCACCGTACGATGATGATAATAACGATGACCACAAGGAGTCGTATCCCATCAAACAGGTCGTAGGGTGCTGCGACAGTGACCTGAAGAAAGATCTCTGTCTCTCACTCCCTCTCTCTTTCTCCCTCACTCCCTCTCTCTCTTTCTCTGTCTCTGTCTTTCTCTCTGTCTCACTCACTCACTCTGTCAGTCTTTCTCCCTCTCTCCGTCCCTGTCTCTTTCTTTCTCTGTCTCTGTCTGTCCGTCCGTCTCTCTCTCTCTCTCTCTCTCTCTCTCTCTCTCCTCTCCTCTCTCTCTCTCTCTCTCTCTCTCAATTTGAACACTTCCTCACCGCAGTTAATTAAGTCCCAGGAGTAAAGAGAATGTTTTGTAGCGCCTTATCTCCCCATCAGTATCTTGGTGCACGCTGAACAGTTTTCTGTTTCCATAATAGTGCTACAACAGAACACCGACGTGGATTAAAGGAGCTTTAATGTGTGTTATCTACTGTTTGGTGAACATCTGTACACACAGGAACAGGGGGATCAGCTGCTGGCAG
>CM065724.1:78122036-78132036 GCA_033310375.1 Conus canariensis
CGAGTTAATCCTGTATTTGCCATCTCTTCGTCCACACACACACACGACTGAAACCAATTCAATGTCAGAATCACCTTTGATTGCGCAAACACACTGGTGCGCGCGCGCGCCCATCTATACATACATGTTAATCTGCACTTGTTTTCCCCCTATTGCTAAATAGTTTCGGGGTGGGAGAGGTGCACGAGAAAGAAGGTAAATTAACAAAAAAATATATATATAATATATAATGCAGAACAATTAAGTAGTGGGGAAAACAAGTGCAGGTTAACAATTCTTCCATCATTATAATAATGACTTGGCAAAGACTTGAAAAAAAAAAATTGGAAAATGAGAAAACATGAAAACCCTTCACCACTTGCATAGGAGAACCATCACAATCCCTGTCGAAGGCAGATTTATATATATTGCCTGCTCCTAGGCTTTTCGTCCGCTGGATCGGATTCATCAGGAAGAAACGGTTGACCGTGTCTGTGCTCTTGGCGTCAAATAGAGACACACCACAGTCCGTAATTCTATGGTGTTCTCACCACCAAGGGTTCAAAAAAGAATCAAACAGCACCCCCAAAGCAGCCAGCGAAAGGCAGAAACTAAAACAAAACGAAAGTGTGGAGAGGAAAAAAAGTTGCTGAAAAACTAAAAACATTATATAAACAGAATAAAATGTAGGGGACAATCTTTGAGCCTATGCTTGAGGATCCATTTAAGGATGCAAGGGAGATCAAAAGATATGGAACAGTCTGAGTGGTCAGCTCTGCTGTTCAATAACCCAAGCATTGTCAGCGGCTAAGAATTGTGCAGAACAACCTTTACTTGGATCTCCTAAGAGATGCAATCGCCCACTGATTGACCAAACAATATAATGCTGAACAATTAAGTATTGGGGGAAAACAAGTGCAGGTTAACAATTCTTCCATCATTATAATAATGACTTGGCAAATATATATATATATATATATATATATATATATATATATATATATATATAACAACAAAAAACAAAACAAAACAAAAAAGGAGTGGGGGAGGAGGCGGGGGAGGGGGGAGGGGGGTTCAGGACAAAGTTACACAAACTTTCATTTCGCAATAAATTTCCGTTAGGAAAACGAAGTATTAGCTCAACGCTCTGCCAAAGATCAATGTCCGGGTTCTACCGAATGTGGCAAGCGTTGTCATACATTTAAGACAGAAAGAAAGAAAGAAAGGAAAAAGGCCTAGCTATAAACAGTCCGAAAGCAAATGATCGGTACTCAATGCAAACCAACATATGCACACCATGGATTCTGTGTGTACTCATTTTTTTTCCATGAATCGATCTGTGATTGATATATTAGTTGAGATTTCAAGACATGTCTCTGGTTCCGATTGTTGTGATAATTTGACCTGCTTTTGATTGCTTATAAGTCTTATAAGTCGGTTGCAAAAAACAAAACAAAAAACAAAAAAAAAATCTGCCCTCCTCGCCATATGTTGAAAGTATCCACATGAAAATACGTCAGTCCTCTGCTGTCTTGTTTTCTTTTTTTTTCCCCCTTTTTTTTGTCCTTGGTTTCTTGTGTCCGGTCGATTGGAATACATAACCCTCAACATTTGTTAAGGATGCAGTAAAAACTACAGGGAACCTAGAGACTCTTTACAAAGGGGGAGTTAACAGGCAAGTACATGTTTCACTTCTAAACTGTATTCTGCTGTGACAGGAATGTGAATAATGACCTTTCTCTCTGTCTTTGAATAGATGTATATCATCTGAATGGATTCACAATTCCTTCTTTGAAAGTGAACAAGAAGAAAAGAGAAGAATAAATGATAATAATAATAATGATGATGATTTTTTTGGGCGTACGCAGGCTGATACTCCTGCGGACACTCCCTGTATAGATAGACATGAATTAATCCCATCTACCCAACAAAGGGAGTGGAGTTTTGTGTGTATGACCGTTTTGTTTATCCCGCCATTAAGGCAGCCATATTCCAACTTCGGGGAAATAATTATGATAATGATAACAACAACAATAGTAATAATAATGATGATAATAATAATAATGATAGTAATGATACTACTACTACTACCAATAATAATAATAATGGCCTCCTTGACGAATTTTGAGGAGTATACACATAAGGTCATGACCCTTTGTTCTGATGTCGTGGTCAGTACAGCTGCTGTCACCCTAAATTGTCTGAGCATGTACACGCATTACCTCCCTTCGCTTTCTGTCCGTTCAGCTCAGCTCAGTTCAGTTCAGTTCAGTTCAGTTCAGTAGTGATTTCAACGTCTGTTCATCATCAATGACATTAGACGATAATGAAAGGCGACAACAGAAATCACTGAGAATGTCAGTCCAACTCTCTATAGTCATTTTCTCTCTCGCTTCTCTACTTCAAAGTTTAGAATCTAGACACTCCACGTAGAATACTTCTGAAAATGCTTTTAAAAAAGAAGAAAAAAATCTGTCCATACTTTGCATTGTACGTGCATCTGTTCATAACAAATAATTCCAAAACGTCTTCAATTGTATGAATCAGCGGTGCTTTCTTTCTGTCGTGATCCTGCATTATGGAATGAATTGAATGTTCGGTTCTTCGTGCTCTGTCGCTGTCTACTAGAAAATCAGGGCTATAGACCTGTCTGTATTATGTAGAATCCGCGGGCCACAGAAAAAGAGGACGACCCGGGAT
This sequence comes from Conus canariensis, assembly GCA_033310375.1. Lineage (NCBI taxonomy): Eukaryota > Metazoa > Mollusca > Gastropoda > Neogastropoda > Conidae > Conus > Conus canariensis. The sequence continues at coordinate 78,124,716 of CM065724.1, forward strand.
GAGCTGGCGACAGACAGTGGAGAGAGACCTCAGACTCGTTGACAGAGGATGGAGTGACACCAGCAGACTGGCTGAGGACCGTGCACAGTGGAGCGCCTTGACTGCCTCATGCGTCGCAAGACGCGGGAGCATCTAAGTCTAAGTCATTTTTTTTCATTTTCGTCTCATGGCACACTTTTTGTACGAGCAATTATGACACCGCATCGTGGGAGTGTCTGTGTGTCTGTGTGTTTGTGTGTCTGTGTGCACGTGCATGAAGAAGGTGGGGGATGAGGAGGAGGGAGGGGGGGGGGTGTAATGGATAGTGGGAGGGCGTGGGAGGCATTGTATTGTATTTATTATATTGTATTGTAGACTGTTGTAGACTATTGCATTGTATTGTATTGTAAACTGTTGTATTGTATTGTATTGTTGACTATTATAGATTATTGTATTGTATTGTAAACTGTTGCATTGTATTGTACTGCTGACTATTGTATTGCATTGCATTGTATTTTATTGCAAGGTATTGTTGACTGTTGTAGACTATTGTATTGCATTGTAAACTGTTGTGTTGTATTGTTTTGTATTGTAAACTGCTGTAGACTATTGCATTGTGTAGTAGACTGTTGTAGACGATTGTATTGTAGACTGTAGTAGACTATTGCAATGTATTGTTGACTGTTGCAGACTTTTGCATTGAAATATAGACTGTTGAATTGTGTTCTCTTGTATTGCATTGTATTGCATTGCGTTGTATTGTATCGTATTGTATTGCTTTGTATTACTTATCGTCGCGACGGATATCGCTGTATGACAGTTGGGCTGAACTCTCTGGGGAGAGGGGGGACCAGTGGGTGAAGTTGTGTGTGTGTGTGTGTGTGTGTGTGTGTGTGTGTGTGTGTGTGTGTGTGTGTGTGTGTGGTGCGCGCGCGCGCGCGCGCGCATGCGCGTGCGCGTGTGTGTATGTGTGTGTGTGTGTGATTGATTGATTGATTGATTGATCTTTAATATGTAAGGATGAGGATTTTAGGCCAAAGCCTAGTCTTACAATCTGTCCTTGTCATGCATACATTATTTCAACACATATCATTCATACTGACAATTCAACATAGCAACATTGTAATCTAATTCTACAATAATAAGCAAACTATTCATAAAAGCACTAATGAGATGGGGGATGGTGAAACAGAAGGAAACTTACAAACGAACAAACAAACAAAACTACAGAGAGAGAGAGAGAGAGAGAGAGAGAGAGGTCAGAGGAGGGTGGGGAAGAGAGAATGGTAGGTAGGGGGAGGAGAAAAGGGGTGGTAGACAGAGTGGGAGTGGGGATGAGCGATTTTAACGGAGTAGGCTGCATGTTTAGACGATGTATTCAAAGTATGGTTCACAAAAGACTTTGCGAATGGGCGCTAATCATTTTAATCGAATAATTAAATTATTGAGACATAAAATGTTCATGCAAATGTTTCTTCAAAAGTGTTAAAGTATTCGTATTTTGTAGATTTGGTGGAGAGAGAGAGAGAGAGAGAGAAGAGAGAGAGAGAGAGAGAAGAGAGAGGGGGGGGGGGGGGGGGTAGGCAGGGTGCGCGATCCACAGATACGACACAATACATTACAGCACAATAGACTGGAATACAATATGTTTCAATGTCATACCACTGACGTCATGAATATAAACTTTCACCCAGCCGCTTTTAACTGGATACAGATGACCTATGTTGGCATCCTCTCTCTCTGTGTCTGTCTGTCTGTCTGTCTGTCTCTCTCTCTCTGTGAGTGTGAGTGCGCGCACGCGCGTGTGTGTTTATGTATATTGGAGAGAGAGAGAGAGAGAGAGAGAGAGAGAGAGAGAGAGAGAGAGAGAGAGAGAATGTATCAGTGTATGTGAATATGTGTGAGCATGTCTCGTGTGTGTGTGTGTGTGTGTGTGTGTGTGTGTGTGTGTGTGTGTGTGTGTGTGTGTGTGCACACGCGCGCGTGCGCGTGTGTGTATGTGTATATCAGTGTATGTGTGTGTGTGCATGCTTGCGTGTGTGTGTGTGTGTGCGTGCGTGCATGCGTGCGTGCGTGCATGTGTGCATGAGTGCGTGCGCGCGCGCGCGCGCGCGTATGTGTGTGTGTGTGTGTGCGTGCGTGTGTGCCTGCGTGCGCGCGCTCGCGCGCGCCCGCGCGACACTGACAGATTGCCAAAGAGTGTCAAAAGCTTTGAGTGTAGAGTGAAGAGCATATAATACCACTAACGGAGCGGATTCTACTTAAGGCCTGCAAACCTCTTGGCAGTTTTGTCCCAGCAGAAAACTAGCACTTGATTCAATTCTGGTAAGGTCAAGGCAACGTAAGTGGAGGAGGCTGTTGTCCTCTACTGTCAATAATACTGACTGTAGGCCCCTTATGTTAACAGCTGACCCTAAACTAACACCGACTGTAAGCCCTTTATGTTAACAGCTGACCCTAAACTAACACCGACTGTAGGCCTCTGACGTTAACAGCTGACCCTAAACTAACAGCAATGCACATTCCTTTTGAGATGTAGCCTACTCATTCTTTCTCACAATGCATGTTTTTTTTTTAAGCCTTTGCATACAAATGCGCGCGCGCGCGCGCGCGTGTGTGCGTGTGTGTGTGTGTGCGCGCGCGCGCGCGCATGCGTGTGTGTGTGTGTGTGTGTGTGTGTGTGTGTGTGTGTGTGTGTGTGTGTGAATCACGCAGTCCTGTGTGCCTTTTTTTTCTCCTTTTTCATTTTCGATTCATTTCTTTCTTTTTTTTTTTCTTCCCCCCCCCCCCCCCCCCCCCCCCCCCCCCCCCAAATTTCTTTACTTTTTGTTGTCTTTAAAATCTCATTGCACAAATTAGCTTAGCAAGGACAGATTGGAAGGAAAGATTCTGTCTAAAAACACAGTCCTTGATCGAATAAAAGTTTTCTTCTGAGTTCTGAGTTCACGACCGCCGCGCGCATGGCACGTGATGTCCATCACAGCATTAGTTCCAGCTAGCACGCGCCTTCAGCGACATTCCCATGCTGGGGGTGATAGCTGCTGTTTACAGTTTACCGTACTTACCGCTATGTGGGTCCCTCTCTCTCTCTCTCTGTCTCTGCCTCTCTCTCTGTCTCTCTCTCTACTTACCGGTATGTGGGCTCTCTCTCTACTTACCGGGATGTGGTCTCTCTCTCTCTCTCTCTCTCTCTCTCTCCTTACCGGTATGTGGGCTCTCTCTCTCTACTTACCGGTATGTGGGCTCTCTCTCTCTGTCTCTCTACTTACCGGTATGTGGGCTCTCTCTCTGTCTCTACTTACCAGTATGTGGGCTCTCTCTCTCTACTTACCGGTATGTGGGCTCTCTCTCTCTGTCTCTCTACTTACCGGTGTGTGGGCTCTCTCTCTCTACTTACCGGTGTGTGGTCTCTCTGTCTGTCTCTCTCTCTGTGTGTGTGTGTGTGTGTGTGTGTGTGTGTGTGTGTGTGTGTGTGTGTGTGTGTGTGTGTCTGTGTCTGTCTGTCTCTCTCTCTCTCTGTCTGTCTCTGTCTGTCTGTCTGTCTCTCTGTCCGTCTCTCTCTCTGTCTCTCTCTGTCTCAGTCTGTCTGTCTGTCTCTCTCTGTCTCTGTCTGTCTGTCTCTCTCTCTCTTACAGTGTTCATTCATCAGGTGGGGGAGGACGCATTTCTGTGTTTCATGACAGAAATCGAATTTTCTGTTTAAAGACAGATTTCTTTTGTGGTGGATTCTATATTCCGTGCATTACTTAGAATACATATATCTGTGATTAATCGGCAAAAGTGCCCAAGATAAATGCCAAATGCTCTGTTTGTGATTGCTGTAAGGATATGATTCAGCTGTGAGTTTAGGGGGCCAACAGCCGTGGTCTGAACACGTCGAACCTTCAGCAGTTCAGTGTCCTCTGTGTACATTAGGCTATGTGGCCTCAACCTGTAATCTACAACGGTCACGCTCTCAGATCAGGGTCTGAGTCAGTTTCACACTGGGAGGGATCCCGTCGTGACCCCCCCCCCCCCCCCCCCCCCACCCCCCCTCCCTGTGAAAGGTCAAGGTCAGGGCGGTGCTGCCCGAAGGCCAGAGGGGTGATGGGGCTGATCAGCGATCGGATAACGCGAGAGCTTTTCTGTCTCTGTTTCTCTTTGTCTCTATCTCTGTCTCTCTGTGTCTCTCTGTCTGTGTGTGTGTGTGTGTGTGTGTGTGTGTGTGTGTGTGTGTGTGTGTGTGTGTGTGTGTGTGTGTGTGTGTTAGGTTAGGTCTTCAATTTAGCGTCTATACACATTGTGATATTAGACGAACCTAATCTATAAGAATAACATTAACAGCAACAGCAAAAAATGGATAACTAACTATAAAACATCGAAGAATAACCGGTCATAACAAGGACGTTACGAAAACACCAGTTCCCATTTTACAAAACAGAAAAAATAGGACTTTGATGCAATGAAACAGCAATTTTACACATTAGTGATAAATCGGTTACAACTGTATCCAGAGAACAATTATGTAGAGGTGGTAGATGAGGTTTTAATTGCTTGCAGTGGAAAAGTATGTGGGAATTTGTTATCATTTCACCACAAAGGCATGTTATATTTTTGCAAAACTTTGTCTTAAAAGCGTTTAGTTTGATCTTATATATTAGCGAAATTATGATCCGAGAAAACGGCAAACTACATTGATAAAAAGAATGAAGTGTGTCAAAGTTTAATAGCTGGTTTATGCGTGTATCAAGAGAACATCCCGAATTTTGTTGTTTTTTTTCCTAAAATGTTTCCAGCATGCATTTTCTAGAAGACTGTATCCCTCATGGATAGACAATGGGATACTGATAACCTCCGACCCGCTAGTATTTTTCGCTCCCCGTTTTGCTGCTCTGTCTACTCTCTCATTAAACTGAATCCCACAATGAGAAGGAACCCAACAGAAACTAATTCTTGTACCCCTAATAATCAAGAAATGTATTAGGTGATGAATATCTGTAATCAGATCTTGTCTTACTATAGGGTTTGTTTTACTTAGGGCGAATAAAACAGATTTTGAATCGACACAAAAGAGGACTTGGAATATTGGATTTGAAAAGTCAAGTAGAAAATACAAAGCCATTAGAATGGCAGTTAGTTCTGCTGTAAAAATAGATGTTTTTTCCAAGATAATAAGATTTTTCAATTTTCAATGAAGGAATTGTAAATGCTGCACCTGCTTCTTTGGTATCCAAAAGAGACCCATCCGTATAAATTTTAAGATGAAAGGGATACGAATTTTCAATATACTCTTTTACTATTTGGCCTATCAGGTTTTCATTGTCACTTTTTTTCATCGACGTATGGCTAATATCAAATGAAGCTCTTTGAAGTTCCCATGGCGGGCTGGGAGATGCGGGAAGTTTAGGTCGATTTATATCGTTGAAGTTAACTTTTGACTCACTGAATAGATCTGAAGTGAAAGTTCCAATAGTTGTGAGTGAAGAAATTGATTTTGCCCTTTTTGGGAAGCTAATGTCAGATCTCAAACTGACTTCATTCTCAACGTTGCTGTCATGTGTTGAGATTCGTAAGACATATTTAGCGACAGCTAGCCGTCGATGTTCATCTAATGGTAATACTCCTACTTCGTTATATGTTCCCAAAGATGGTGCATGATACGGCACACCAAGAGCCAGTTTGAAAGCTTTGCAATCCATACTTTGCATCTTATTAAGTAAACTTTTCGGAGCACTGAAAAAGACTTCCTGCCCGTAAGAGAGTCTAGAACGTATCAGTGCCAATGCCAGCTGTTTCAATACATTAGCATCTTGGCCCCAGTTTTGTTTCTGTATAACTTTTAAAAAGTTAAAGCTTTTTCGAGCCTTTGTTAATAAATATTGTATATGATAATTCCACGACAATTTTGAAGTAATGTATACTCCGAGAAATTTCACCATTTGTCTGTACTCTATAGTCTCGCCATTTATTTGTAAAATGGGTAATTCTGGTGGATCTGGCCCACTATTAAAAAGTAGAAGATTTGTTTTTTCCGGTGATAGCATTAATCCTTTCTCCTTCATGTAGTTACTTAGTTTATCGAGTTCCAGTTGATATAATTTTTTTAAAATAGTTAAGCTGTCTTTTGGGTGTTTTCCTTTTCATAGTAACTTTCATCCACATAACTATGTCATCTGCATATTGTACTAGTACAACATTATTCGATACAGACTGTGGCAAATCATAAAGCAAAATATTAAGGGGCAATAACTGACCCCTGTGGGATTCCCATTTTAGGAAATCGTAGGGTGGAATATTTGTTGCCAACATTTGTCTGCATGCTTCTTTCAGATAAAAAGTTCTTAATATAGCCATATATATTTCCAGATAGACCAATACATTTTAGTTTGTATAGTAATCTATCATGCCACACGTGATCGTACGCTTTCTTTATATCAAAGAATGTGGCCAGTATATTTTTCCTACGAGCAAACTGATGTTTAATCTGCGTAGTCAGTTTAACTAAATGGTCAACTGTACTTCTACCCTTCCTAAAACCAGCCTGGTTAGTGGGAATAACTTTTCTTTTATCACAGTAATGAATTAATCTGTTCAGAATTATCTTTTCTAGCAGCTTCCCTGTGTGTGATGTTAGAGCAATAGGTCTATAATTATTTATATCTTTTTTTGATTTTCCTTGTTTAGATACTGGTACTACGATTGAGTGCTTCCATATTTGGGGAATACAGCCCTCATCCCAGCATTTCTGTAATAATTCGTGCAGTAGTATTATCCAGTTATCTGGCAGATGTTTTAACAGAATGATGGATATTGCATCTGCTCCAACAGCTGTTTTCTTAGCGCTTGAAGAAAATAGAGTATCTTTTAGTTCTCTTAAAGTAATTGGAGCATTGATATAATTTGCGTTATCTGCTACAGGATCTTTGTACATATCTTTTGGGCCTCATTTGCCCTAAACGTTCTGATTTCATGTGGAAGTTTACTAGGAAGCATTGTATCCGAAAAAGAGTCAGCGAACGACTCAGCCTTTTGTAAGTTTGTAAGAAGATCATTGCCTTCAATCCTGATTGGATATATTGGTAGATGTATCCCATTTTTCATATCATTAAATTTTTTCCATATCTTTTGTATGTCTTTATGGCTGTAAACCTCATCTGTGCAAAATGTAGCCCAGTACTGCCGTTTCACTTGTGCTATGGTTTTATTACTGAGTGAATTTGCTTTCCTAAGTGGAATGTGATTTTCTGGTTTTTTATCCTGTAAGTAGACTTTGAATAAACGTTTCTTTTCATTTACAACTTTCTCACAGGCTTCGTTCCACCAGATGTTTCCCAAATGTTTGTTAGACTTCAAATTAGAATAC
>CM065724.1:78144536-78147036 GCA_033310375.1 Conus canariensis
TTGTGCACATGCCTTTCTTTAGGTTTGTGCACATGCCTTTCTTTAGGTTTGTGCACATGCCTTTATTTAGGTTTCTGCGCCGTTTATTGCCATTTCGTACGTCTTTCATCAAGTTTGTGGACGGATCATTGTCAAATTGCACATTTCGCCTCAGATCTGTGCGCGGATTGTAGTCATATAGCACATGTCTTTTTGTGTTTAAAAAGGTGTGTGCAAAGATCATTGTCAAATTGCACACGTCTCTTGAGATTTGTGCACGGATCATTACATCATGGCGTGTCCTTTCGGAGAATTGTGCGCGAATCATTGTCACATCACGCATGTCTTTAAGTCGACTTGTCTACGGATCCTTGACATATCAGTTGCTGATGTTGTTGTTGTTGTTGTTGTTGTTGTCGTCGCGTACCTTGGCTAAAAGACTCCAGGGATCATCCAAACAGCCGAAGTACTTGAACACTATGGTACAAATGCATCAGCTTGGGGATGAGAACATTACGTGTGTGGCCGTTTTTGATTATCCAGCCACATGGGCAGCCACACTCTGACTTCGGGGGATTTTGGAAACTGATAATGTTATGCCAGGAGCTTGTCACAACTGAAGACAATCCCCGCATATCATGCAGAGCATAACAACATGTTGATGTAGCCTTGGTGTTCTAGCTATGTCGATTGGCCTGACATAGCCTTAAGCCAAGGCGGCTTGACACATCAGTGACACATAGCACATATCTTCCTTCAGGTTTTGACCCCCCCCCCCCCCTCCTCTGTTCCATCTTCTGTGCCACTTCAGTGGCATTGCACCCACGCCGCTCCTTCCACTGTCTCCATAGCCCCGGCACCGGCAGTCTACAGGAATCGATCAGTGTCAGGTCGTCATGGGGCAACCTACCAGAGGAGACACTGCACTGCTGTATAGTCGATCATTACAATGATGTTTAGTGTTCTGATCCAAAATATGGAAGACACCACCTCAATAACTGCTTAGTCGCGGAGCCAGCACGAGTGAGTTCTCCCTCCGGAGGGCGCTATCGCGTCCGTCCAACGACGGTCCCCATGAATTCGTCGATATCGGTGACCCCAACCAAGGATTGGGACGTGGCGAGGTCATGGAAACTGAGGTCAGAACTCAATTCTAGCGAAGTCAGGTACATTAAAGAGAGGTACATTAAAGAGAGGCACATTGAAAGAAAAAGGTACATTTAAAAGAATCAATATTCGAACCACTCTCTCAGATTTGTTTCGTTCCCAAGGCGAGTGCATTAACTTCTACACTACCGTCCACCCTCAACTAGTTTTGGTCACAATGTACTAGTAATTTGTTTGTACAATAGCAACGGTAAGAAATAAAAAGTACGTGCAATGGTTTATGAGGCACAGCCCTTCATAGGGTTTGCCGTGAATGTTAAAAGCACACTGGCCGTAAGTTGTCGTTTAGTCTTGGCCTTACTTGGTGGGTACAGCAGGGGTTATATATAAATGGGAGTAGAGGTCTGAGTGTCCGTCATATTGTATTGGGCTGTTGATCGTGTATTACTACGCCAATTCCAACCATCGGTTACTTAATTGTCTGTGCACACGAGTAAGATACGTCATCGTGTTGGATAATGGTGAGGTGGAAGGCAAGGGGTAGCTATTGACCTACATCTTTTTGTGGCACAGTACCGCGAGAAGACAATTCTGTCAACGTCTCCACAAAACGCACACCCACAACCCCTTCTTAAAGAAAACAAATGGCAGACCGTTTAAGTGCCTTTAGGTCTATCATGAGTGGTATGGCGGCTCAGCAAAGGACGCCAGAGCGAGGCGTAGTCGGTCTGTCTGCTAAGAAAATTCAATGTCATCTGGAAAGTCACGTCTGTATCAGCTTTTCAGTCGAGATACAAACTCCATGGTTGGTGATATTCGTCCTACTGTATGGACGTGTGAGCTGGGCATTGACAGCAGAGCTCGAACGAAAACTCTAGGCTTTTGAGAACCAGTCATTCTTCGGGAGTCTTCAAGCATCCCACATGGGACGCCGGACAGACGATTATACCAGGCGGTCCGTGTATGTCCTGACAGACAAGAATCGCTCTTCTGGCGTTCATCAAACGTTAGCGGCTTATTGATTTGGGCGTGTGTGTGTGGCGCCGTGATTTTCCTGTCCAGCGTCATCGTCCAGTGCACTGTAGAATGTGAACCTGCCAGAGGTACACCGAAGAAGCCATGGACACACTGAAGAAGCCATGGACACACTGAAGAAGCCATGGTCACACTGAAGAAGCCATGAACACACTGAAGAAGCCAAGAACACACTGAAGAACTGGACTGGTCAAGGTTTCCAAGCCCCGGTACGCCTGGTTGAGGACCCGAGCTGTGTAGGTACGCGACGCCGAGAGGACCCTCGACCCACCACGACCTGGTGTCAAGGGACCAAACGGGAGCATGTCCTTATCAGAACGCAGCTGGACCTGTTGGCCTTACCAGTGTTGGCTGTATTGTTAGTCTGACCAATGCTTGA
>CM065724.1:78156989-78169489 GCA_033310375.1 Conus canariensis
CCCTGTTAACTCCCCCCCCCCCCCCCCCCGCCCCACCTTCCCCAGTCTCTGCTCCCACATGTAATCGCCACGAGGACTGGGATCTGGTTTCAGATCTTGCATAAAAACCCGACTAGCTGATTTGCATTTTCTCTCCCCCCCCCCCCCCCCCCCCCCCCCCCCCCCCCCCCCCCCCCCCTTTTTCTTTTTTTTTTTTTTAAGTGACGTCGATTTCTCTCAGGTTCCATTGCATGTTTTCGTGTAGCAGTGAATAAATAAACAGTTGTTGGGGGGGGGGTAGTGGTGGTTCTTATAACCGCCCTCCCAGCCATAATCGCTTTCAAGTACCTGCCGCGGTGTGCCTTTCATTCTACCTTTGACATTCACTGCACAGCTGACACGGTGACAACGTGTTTGACCTAGTTCAACACGCAGTTTTAGGCACCGGTTTTAGTAAATGTTCGCTCAATTCTAATCCCATGCTGATTGTTTTTGAAAACACATCTTTCATGGTAAGACCGGGTAACTGATTGGTGGGCAGCTGTCGACTCTACCAACGTTCAAAGAAAGCAGGGTATTTTAAGAAGAAACTGCATTTTTTTTTCCAAGAAAAAAAGGTTTCATTTCCAAATTCAGAGAGTACAAACCAGACATAATGAACTCACACACAAACGCATATTTGATAAAGTACAACGAAATGATTGGACATCATTCATCAACAAGTAATCACTGTTGTTTGCGTCTCAAATCACAAACATTTATGAACAAGATAGTGACCAACAAAGTCGTGTTCGATTAATTACAACGAAATGCTTGGACATAATTCATCAGCAAGTCGTCATTGTTGTTTTCACATCAAATCACAAACATTTATAAACAAGATAATCACTAACAAAGAAGAAAAAGAATGATCTTAAATTACAACAAGTTTTAAAGGGAACTGCATTCATTCGTGACGTGATATGACACGGGTGCATCGGTTAAACCTGGAGGATGGTATAACGCCTGTGGGAAGTGCATAGCAGGATTTGCTTGCTGTCAGCTCCACAACCCCCCCCCCCCCCCCCCCCAGTCCCCATCCCCACCCACCCCACCTCCTTCCGGCCACCACAACCCCTTCCTCTTCTCTGGGAACCCTCTCTCTCTGCCTCCGAATCTCTCTCCCTCGTCTCTCTCTCCCTCTGTCTCTCTCTCTCTCTCCCTTTCCTCTCTCCCCCTCTCTCTCTCTCCTCTCTGTCTCTCTCTCTCCCCCTCTCCTCTCTCTCCTCTCTCCTCTCTCTCTCTCTCTCTCTCTCTCTCTTCTCTCTCTCTCTCTGTGCTTCTCTGTGCCTCTCTCTCTCTGCTCTCTCTCTCTCTCTCTCTCTGCCTCTCTCTCTCTGCCTCTCTCTCTCTCTCTCTGCCTCTCTCTCTCTCTGCCTCTCTCTCTCTCTCTCTCTCTCTCTCTCTGCCTCTCTCTGTGTCTCTCTGCCTCTCCCTCTCTGTCTGTCTGTCTCTCTCTCTCTCTCTCTCTCTGCCTCGCTGCCTCTCTCTCTCTCTGCCTCTCTCTCTCTCTCTCTCTCTCTCTCTCTCTCTCTCTCTCTCTCTCTCTCAGGAGACAGCCCTACTGTGCTCTTTTTTTTTTTTTTTTTTGTCATTTCCCATTGCCTTGCTTTGAATATAGCTTTCGAAGTGCAGCAGGCTTGCAGGGGGCAGAAACAAAAAGGCAGACACAAGGTTGTCGAGGTTCACCGGCTCCAGGGGCCCGCGGGGTCTGCTAGCTGTTTATGGGCGTTTCTCGGTGTTATTTTGGACGACCTGTTGCATGACTTGACTTACATACACAGGTGGGGTTGGTTGGTTTGTGGAGGAAGAGAGAGAGGGAGAGGAAGAAGAGGATCAACAAGAAGAAGGAGAGAGGGGGGGGGGGGGACATCTGCAGGAGGACCGACGCTGTTCAGAATATGTGTGTGTGTTGTGTGTGTGTGTGTGTGTGTGTGTGTGTGTGTGTGTGTGCGAGCGTGCGTTTGTGCATGCGTGCGTCTGTATTTGTGAGCGTGCATGCGTGCGTGTGTGTGTGAGTGCGTGCGTGCGTAAGTGTATGTGTGCGTGTGTGTGTGTGTGCGCGCGCGCGGTGTTTTTTTTTTTCTTGTAAAGAGAGAGCGTAGATGCAGCAAGGGAGATGGGAAGATGGGGAAGGTAGGAGATGCGTGCATACGACTGTGTGAAAGATTGGTGTAAAGTCGTTTAGTTCATATTGTGTAACACCATTTGCTCTTTGTTTTAATGCTTCTGGATCGCAATTAATAACTTACGGTTTGTATGTTGCCGCATGTACACTCTGTGCGCGTGCAGACGGCGCATGCGCGCATGTTTGTGAATGTTTGAGTGAGGGATTGTGTGTATGTGCGCGCGCGCGCGCGTGTGTGTGTGTGTGTGTGTGAGAGAGAGAGAGAGAGTGCGCACGCGCGTGTGTATATATGAATATGTGTGCTCAGCGCGCACGCGCACGGACACACATATACACACACATTGCTAATCGGCATATTTACTCATGTCTGCGAGAGGATTTTACATGTTTGTATTCTGCCTGGTCGCTTTGGCAATTATATTCTATCATCAGGGCATGTATACCATAATGTGGTAGTATTTTTTTTTCAACTGGAACAGGTTAAAAAGCACTGGTATGCAGAGTCAAACTTAATGTATTCTAACCCTCCCTCCCACCCCCCTCCCCGACGTGAATCGGGGAAATATAGTATTTTCTTTATTTTTTTTCCTTCGAAAATGAAGCCGATAGATTTTTCATCAGGTTCTCTGTGACGAGAAATACATTTGAAAAAACCTCTGCTGTTTTGTGTCTGTATTACCTTCAAAGTTTGCTAAAGATAGATTTTCATTATGCAAATGTGTTCACACACATAGCGAATTTTTGGGGTTGCATAAGAACAAACAGTTTAACGCAGAGAAAGTGCTGCATACATAGACACACTGAAAAAGGTACAAGTGGGTGTTCTGTTTTGTTGTTGTTGTTGTTTAACTGCCCTGTCTTCTGTGCTACCTCAGTGGCACTGCACCCACTCCGCTCATTCCGACCCCCTGTCCACAGCCACAGCCAGGCCTAGCCCGCTGCAGCCCCTTTCAAAGGCAGTCCACAGGGAGCAGTCAATGTCAAGTCGTCAAGAGGCAACCCATCGGAGGAGACACTGCACTGCTGCCGAGTCACTTCGGTGGTGTTCAGTGGTGCCTTTTCTGATCCAACATACGCAGGGCACCACCTTCTAAGCCCCCAACTGATGTCGATAATTGCTTAGTCGCGGAGCCGGCGTGAGTGAGCTCTCCCTCCGAAGGACGCTGTCACGTCCGTCCGACGACAGCCCCCATGAATTTGCCGATACCGGTGACCCCAGGCCATACACGTGGAGAGGACATCGAAATTGAGGTCACCATGACAGCAGGGCATGAAGGGGCACAGAATTTGAGACTTTTTTTGCTGATCGATTAGAATGGGGGTAACGAAGATGATGCAACGGATTTTCATTCCGGTTTGAGACTGCTTGGCAAGGCTGTACTCTTTGTTCATAATGTATCCCTGTGCAACCAGGCACCCCGAGAGATACAGACACCTGCAGTGTTGGTCAGGAAAATCGAACAACACTCTCAGAGACGTATCCATTAAATGGATGAACCTCGACTGTGTTTGTACCAGTCTTCCCAGATGAGCCCCTAGCAAACTCAACTCTTGGTAGGAGCCGGTTGGGGCAGAAAAATCCCACATGGCTCTGATGGGAATTGAACCCACGACCTCCCAGCCGGGAGTCCGCGATGCTAACCACTTCGCCACGGCGGCTGGTGGGTTTTCTGTTTTTGTTTTGAATTTGTGCAATTGTTATGATGACAATAGAAAAAAAGAAAGAAAAAGAATTAAAAAAAAAGCATTTATTGTCTATTGAACATTGTTATTAAGCAGACTGATATGTAAGCTACCTTTTTGTTATTGTTTTCTGTTTAGGCGTGCGTGCGAGCGAGCGCGCGCGCGTGTGTGTGTGTGTGTGTGTGTGTGTGAGAGAGAGATTTTTTTTGAGTGACATTTCTCATCAACTAGTATCGCTGTCATAACCAAACTGAGTGAACAGATTAATATCAATCAGACTTTTTTCCCCCCAGCCATCCCCTGCAGGGAGATGTCACCAAATGCTAAAGGTTGTAAAGTCGTGACGAATCAAACAAACAAAGCCACATTAATAAAGCAGCAAATCTAACAGTTTCACTCGTTTCAACGATAAAAGATTTTGACGACAACAACAGCAACAACAACAACAACACAATCTATGCCAATACACCACCGATGTTGCATCGTTGCCAGAATGATAGAAAGCAGGGGGGTAGCTGGGGAAACGGTGAACGGATCGATTCTGTGAAACGTCACAGGTGTCACTTCGGCTGAAGGCGTTACAGGTGACTGGTTAGCTGATGACTCAGGGTTGGAACCAATCGGCGCGACCTGTCAGTCACGGACAGGAGAGCTGAGACAGTGAGGGCGAAGCCTCGGCCGGAACTAGGTCACTGGGAGCGTATAGAACGTTTTCACCCTATGACCCCAAAAACAGTGACCTAAAAGTATACACGTCCACGGAAGACCTCCGAACACTCCCTTTAAACCATCGTCAGTTTACCCGCCCCTTGCTCCCCCCCAGTGTGTGTGTGTGTGTGTGTGTGTGTGTGTGTGTGTGTGTGCGTGTGTGTGTGTGTGTGTGTGTGTGGTGCGTGCGTGCGTGCTGTGCGTGTGTGTGTGTGTGTGTGTGTGTGTGTGTGTGTGTGTGTGTGTGTACGCGCGCACGTTCACACGTGCTCTTCCTCGCGTATGTGTGTTTGTATATGCTATGTGACCATGTGTATAGGCATATCTCTGTGTCTTATTTGTGTGTGCATCTGTGTAATAGTCCAACACATTGTGTAAGTTACTAGAAGAAAAGAGAAATGGAAACAAAGATCAATGGTGTGAGAAATGTGGATTTATAAACGATATGTTCAGTGACATCAGGTGTGGTTATTGTAACGAATCTCATTGCTACATGTGCATGGAAATTACACCCATTCAATGCAACTTTCTCTGAGTTTGAATTAGCTGATGACGCAGGGTTGGGACAATTCGCTGGGAAAGACAGGAGAGCTGATACAGTGGGGACAGAGCGTCTGCGGAAACTAGGTCACTGGTAGCGCGCACGTCTTGTTCATCCCCAGAGCATATAATTGAGACTACATGCCAACCGAACCCTCCCCTTTCTTTTCTTTCCCTCAGCCCTCTCCCTCTCTCTCATCCCTCCACTCCTGTGCTCCCCCCCCCCCCCCCCCCCAAATTCTTGAGGCTATTGGACGACAGTGTGTGCGCTTGCTGACTCGGTCATGGCCATCGACCCGTGTCAATGGCTGCGCTTTGCAGCTGTTAGAATGCATGAGATTGTTATCACACAAACAAAATCTGCATACCCCCCCCCCCCCCCCCTTCTCTCTGTCTGTCTGTCTGTCTCTCCCCCAATGCGTTTCTCCCACGCTTTGCCGATCTCCTGCGGTATGTGGGCCGTTCGTTTGTCTCATGCAAGTCAAAATAGGCGAACTGCCTCACTAGCACATTTTTATTTATTCATAAATTAATCTCTCTGGCATATTTTTTAAAATTTATTTACATATTAATCTATTAAATTTGTTTATGTGTTTTTTAATCAACATATTTTTTTATGGACAGAACATAATATCAGCAGATGTAAACATGCAAACTGGACAGCTGTTGGCGTTATTAGTAATGGACTTTTTTTTCCCTCCAGGTTTTTGATGAGCTGATAGGCTAAAAAAAAAAGTGTGTGGCCGTTTTGTCGACATGTGTGATGGCTGACTCCAGGGCGTCACAATCAGGGAAAGCTAGGGAGAAACTTTTCCGTGAAATGTGAAGATGTCCACAAGACGACTGCGTCCAGTTAAGCATTGAAATAGAATCAGGAATTTGGTACACAAAATTAGGACATTTTTTTAGCCTGATATATGCTACACAGTGTGTTTGTGCGAGCGTGAGTGTGTGTGTGTGTGTGTGTGTGTGTGTGTGTGTGTGTGTGTGTGTGTGTGTGTTGCAGCCTGATATATGCTGTACAATGTGCTCTAACGTGCGTGCGTGCGTGCGTGCGTGCGTGCGTGCGTGCGTGCGTGCGTGCGTGTGTGTGTGTGTGTGTGTGTGTGTGTGTGTGTGTGTTGTCTTGTGTCAGACGCCACGGATATCATTGTGTACGCTGTCATTGGTCTGTCGGTATTACTGGTCCTCGCCTTCATCTATGTCTTCCTGAAGAAACTTCGTAAAAAGTAAGTGTGTGTGTGTGTGTGTTTGTGTGTGTGTGTGTGTGCGTGTGTGTGTGCGCACGTGCGTGCGTGCATGCGTGACTGCCTGCCTGCCTGTGTGTGTGTTTCTATTCTACTCGAGAAAACATGCGAAAGGGAAGTAGAAAAGGGAGGGAGAGGACGTGTATTTGTAGATGCCTTTGTCTATTATGTTTCTCCAGAAAGTATATAAAAGATAAGTAGGAGAGAGAGAGAGAGAGAGAGAGAGAGAGAGAGACTGCGTGTACGAACGCGTGCGCACGCTCGTGTGTGAATGTGTGTTCCTCAAGAAAAGACTTAGAGAGAGAGAGAGAGAGAGATTGCGCGTACGAGCGCGTGCGCACGCTCGTGTGTGAATGTGTGTTCCTCAAGAAAAGACTAAGAGAGAGAGAGAGAGAGAGAGAGAGAGACAGTCTGCGTGAACGAGCGTGTGCGCACGCGCGTGTGTGAATGCGTTTTCCACAAGAAAAGACTTCAAAAGAGAGAGAGAGGAGGGGGTTGGGGGGGGGGGGGGGCGGGGTATCACTAGTTGCGTGTATGTATGTCCGTGTGCGAGTTTGCGCGCGTGCGTCCATTCTTCAAGTTGACGTTTCTTCCTCGCTACCCAATTCAGGGGCTGCCCTGTGTGGTGTCCGGCCTGCTGTAAACGGTTGGAGTGTGGCCAGGACAAAGCCAGCAACAACCACCACAACGACCCCGCCGCCACAGGTGACCAGCAGGCTCACGCCGACTCCACCGACAACAACAGCAGCAGCAGCAAGAAAGGAGTCGCGGCTGCTAATGGTTCTGTCACACGCGTCGCTGTGACTAATGCCTCGGCCAACGGTGGTCCGAGCCCTAAATACAGCGTGCTGAATGAGCTGGTCCCTTTATCCGTCATGGGCCACCCGAGAGAGTTCAAACGGCACAGGTGTGTGTGTGTGTGTGTGTGTGTGTGTGTGTGTGTGTGTGCTGTGTGTGTGTGTGTGTTGTGCGTGTGCGTGTGTGTGTGTGTGTGTGTGTGGGCGCGAGTGTGTTGTGTGTTTGTGTGTGTGTGTGTGTGCGTGTGTGTGTGTTGTGTGTGTGTGTGTGTGTGTGTGTGTGTGTGTGTGTGTGTGTTTGGGGGACCTTTCAGTGCGTAACCATTATCTGTATTATTATTGATTCGTCAGTTTCTAGAGCATACATTCAAATTAGCATAAATGAATTTTGTACTGGTCTTTTATATGTACCATTTTTGTATTTTGCTTGGGCAGTCGCTTCGTTTATTTCTTGGTGAATTAAAGTGTAATATAACTGACTCCGGCTTCTTGTTGAGCCTTGCCCAAGGCCTACCACTCAGTCTTGGGATACAGTTCTTCTTTCTTTTCGTACAAAGCCCTAAAACCTGGTCTCTTGATCAGATCCGAGTCAACAACATTCAATCAGTTGTACATTCTTGAACAACAAACGTGAATGGAAATTGATAATATTTTTTTCATTTCCAAATTTGTAAACAATAACTGTAAGAAGTAAAACAGTCAGTCTATTATTAAGTCAGTAACACCATTACAAGTCCACCCTCGGCTTTTCTTTTGTCGATACATAACCATCAATCGTAAATCAGTAAAGCTGATCATCAGGAAAACCACTCAGTCACAAGTGTGTGTGTGTGTGTGTGTGTGTGTGTGTGTGTGTGTGTGTGTGTGTACGTGTGTGTGCATGCTTGCGTGCGTTCATATGTGTGTGTGTGTGTGTGTGTGTGTGCGTGCACGTGCGCGCGTCGTGGTGCGTGCATATGCGTGTGTGCATGTATGCACGCGTGCGTTCATGCTTGCATGTATCTTGCGTGCGTCCGTCCTTGCACGCGCACGTGCAGATCCCTAGCCTCCATGCACCGGCCCAGCCTGGAGAACATCCGGGAGAGCGAGGAGGAGGGGCAGTTCCCCACGCACCACAAGCACAGCAGCATCGACCTGGCCGAGGCCGTGCTGATCCTGGAGCACCGCCTGTCCCACCACCCCCACCCGTCCGGCTCCCTCCCCAGCCACCACTCCCACCTGGAGCTGACGGCCACCGAGATCGTGGAGGAGGAGGAGAGCGAGAGGGAGGGCGGCCCCCCCGTGGTGTTGTTCCACCTGGGCAGCCACGAGTCGTCCGATCCGGATCTGGAGCAGGATCAATGATCGGGCCGAAGACTGACGTGAGGGTTTTTGTTTTTTTTTTCTTCCTTGGCTGACGTGTGGAGAATGGCGCTAAGAAATCCAATCAACACTTTAGGACGGTTTACTACTTACTGTGCGCGTATGGATGCGTGGCCGATTGTGAGATCTCGTTTAAAACGTGAACTGTCATCTGTGATCTTTTTTTAAAATTTTTTTTATCTTCACTCTACAACGAATGAACCGTGTCCGCGCGAAAAAAAAAAAAAAAGGGACGTGACTCCTACGCGCTTTACACCATACCACCCTTCACAAGTGATGACTGTTTTACCATCTTAAGCTCGTTTTGCGAGCGGGGTTTCGTCGTTGCGTTTTGTCCATTCTGAGCCAAGGGACCTAACCATTTGGACAAAAGGCCCGCTGAGTTGCCTCCATGTCTTCTTGCGAACGCGCGGTGTCGAAAACGATACCCAGCCTTGCAGGTTACATCTTCGCGCCGGATCGTGTGGTGCTCCGGAGAAATGTTCTTTTTGTTTACAATCCAGCCTTTCATTGGAGGGGAGGGGGGGGGGGTGAGGGGGTATGGTCGGAAGAGGGAATCTGGGATTCAGTAGTGCAAATAATTCAAAGCTGTTGTCAGTGGTGTGAGTTAGTCAGACATGTCTCTCTCGCTCGTGCGCACTCACACACACACACACACGCACACATGCTCGCACGTCCACACACACACACACACACACACACACACACACACACACACACACACATACGCACGCACGCACGCACGTCCACAGACTCAACACACACACACACACACACACACACACACACACACACACACACACACACACACACACACAAACACACACACATGGCGAGCTCAAATTCATTGAACACATGTGCCTTGCTTTTATGAGTTAGAGTGTAATACGAGGAAAATATTTGAGAGATTCTCAAGTGTAGCTGGAGCAAACAAGCCAAAAAATAAACAAAGAAGTCGAAGATGTGAAAGGCTTTCCCACTTGATTAGGGACTAATTTTTGTGTGTAACTCAGAACAGGCCTGTGTTATTTGGTCGATAGTATTGAAACGCCATTTCACTTGTGACTGAACACTTGACTTTCGCAGCCGGCTGATTGTTGTTCTCCCACTTTTCCCCAGTTTCTTATTATGTCGTTACCGTCACTACCGACATATCAAGACGGCAGAGAACAACACTCGAGTTGTCAATGAAGTTGCTAACGTTCGTCGGAAACGGACGCAGTCAATCAAAGCCGCACAGAAACAACTTCACGAGTTTGTGTGGGCCACTGGTTCGTTTCAACAGGAGAGAATGATTACTCAAAAGCTCAAATGTACACTTTTTAAAAATCGGATTAAAAAAAAAGGGAATTGAAAGACTGCATGTGTTCTCTAGCGCTGCAACGCTTTCAGCTACATGAATGTGTGTGTGTGTGTGTGTGTGTGTGTGTGTGTGTGTGTGTGTGTGTGTGTGTGTGTGTGTTGTTGTTGTTGTTGTTGTTGCTGTTGTTTCCGGACCTGTATCTGTGGTGTTTTCTAAAGGTAGAGCTTAGCAGTCAGGACTCGTCATTCATTTAAGATTTCGAGAATCTCCGAGATTTGGGCGATGTGATATGTCCTTTCTGTGTTATTGCGTGTTCATGCAAAATCGGTTGTGACGCGGTCTTGGTCATAATTTTGGTGACAATTGAAGTTTTTGGGAGGGCATGAGATAGATTCAGTAGGGGTTCTGAAGTGAATAGTTCGGTGGACTGGTTGCTTCATACTTTTATTTTGCCTTGTTTATTTCGCTCCACGTAGTTTTATTTGTTTCCTTTATTTTGCTCCATAAGCTCGGCCCGGCTGCTCGGCCAATCTCATACATCAGATGAGATGGTTAAGCTTAGTATGAGACGATGGATAAGCTTTGTTTTTCGTCAGTAGCTAAAACATCTCCCGTCCGACGTAGGTGGCAAACCAACTGGGAAAAAAACCGGACCTCTTCGAGCTTCTTGGGTCAGTCCTGACGTGGCTTCAGAAACATCACCAACAGAGTGGGTCAAGAGGAGGCTTGCCTTGGTTTTGTCTGCGATAGAGTACCGAGAGTCAGCTGGCCAACGTTAGTATCCCTCATCGAACATGAACCGGTATCAGTCACTGGTGATACCCATCCTTCTCTGTCAACAGAAGAGGACGCCGACAGTAGGTCTGGAGAGAAAAAAAAAACAAGGCTCAAAGAATGAAATACTTCGGCGAATTCTGTCATCTCGCACAGCATAAGAACACCACCAGCAAAGTCAGTATGGAAGCTAGCAGACAAGAACCTTAGCTAGCGGTCATCAGGCACCGTCAGTTTGCTTAGAACGGGCCAGAACTCCTTGTCCAAGATCATTCTGCTGAGTATCGTGAATGGTGGACGTCCCAGAAGCCGACAGTACGAAAGAAGTCCTGGGTAGGCAGCTTAAAAGGCAGGATGACATCTGTTTTCCATATCCTGTGGAACCCCTCTTTGTCACAGTGTGTAGGGAATTGATGTGGTTTGACAATGTATTACACCACATCTTCCTTGCCTAAGCTATGTACCCCTGAAAACTTAGTATGGAAATAATTTGCACCCTCACGTAAAAAAGTTCAAATACATTTGGATAACAGGTATTTCTGAAGACAGAAGAACGGTCATTGTCCTCATCTCTTTCACAGCAGGATACAGCTTTCAGCTGAAGCAATGTGTGGTCAGACGTAGGAGTTCCTGACTTTATGTGGTGTTGTTGTTGTTGTTGTTGTTGTTTTCCTTATCGCTTCCTTGGCACACAGCGAAGGCTGTGTTCTGCAACGCACTGTGGAGGGCAGAAGAAGGAAATGAAAAGCTGACGTGACGGCAGCGAGGACTGGACAAGCCCGGAGATCCCAGGCCTCTGTTTGGTAAAAGACGGGCATGAACCATAAGGGAGGCAATTGCAGTCGGCGTCAGTGTTCCACACGCCCCCTTCCCGTGTCCCCCCCCCCCTCTCTGTCGCTACCCCCCTCCCCCTGTATCCCTCCTCCCCTACCCTCTGACTACCTACGCCCCATGTAGGATTCGGGAGTGGAGTGAACTACAATAATCTGACACTGTAGAACCGAAAACGACGAGTGGAGGCCATCCTTGACGTACCTAGCGTACGTCACTGTACCCCTATGACATATGTTCACAGTACCCCTATGACGTATGTTCACATTACCCCTATGGCGTATGTCATAGTACCCCTATGGCGTATGTTCACATTACCCCTATGACGTATGTTCACAGTACCCCTATGACATATGTTCACAGTACCCCTATGACGTATGTCATAGTACCCCTATGGCGTATGTTCACATTACCCCTATGACGTATGTTCACAGTACCCCTATGACGTATGTCACAGTACCCCTATGACGTATGCTCACAGTACCCCTATGACGTATGCTCACGGCACAATCATGATGACGGGCTGTTTAAAACTGGTGAAGAGTTTCCTGACACTGGAATCATCTTTCCGCAGCCGTCTGAAATTGACCTCATAACAAGTGAGATCATGACTTTGGTGTTTGCTTTTTAGATTTTTTTCACATCTTCCGTGCCCTTTCAGAGACATCGCTGTTTCTTACAACTCCTCTGTGGCAGCATGCAGGTTCGTTCTGTTGCACTGTCAACAACAGTCGACAGAAAGTGCTCAGCGGCAAAACACCTTGAGCGGAGAATGATGCGAAGTCTCTTTGGGGTGTTGAGTAGTGCCTGATATAATTCAGCATGTACAGGACTCTGTCTACTAGACACCCAGTGATAACAATGATTTATGTAAAACGGCAGTGCCCATCTGTTCGCTAACACACGCTGTTCACAGCCATGAAGTTGGGGATCCTATCAGTTATGATCTGCGTGAAAGAAGAGTTTGCAGAGACACACAATTCCAGTCAGCATTTCCTTTATAAATGACCCATCATGATGGCGTTGATGACTACGATACCACGGAGTTCTGTTTTGGTCTGAAATCACATGACGTGATTGCAATTCACGATTTTTTTACGATTCCTACA
>CM065724.1:78171989-78179489 GCA_033310375.1 Conus canariensis
ATCTCTTTCAGCACACGCACGCACGCACGCACGTACGCGCGCGCGCGCGCGCGCACACACACACACACACACACACACACACACACACACACACACAGTACAAGAACAATCTACAGAAGCGAGAGGTATTGACCACCACAGTATCAAGACACCCAACAAATTGTTAGCAATTAACGTATGGACAATAGACAAATTCTCAACTCTTTTCTACAGTTTCACGTCAGGATTTCTTTCATTGATCTCAGCCTTTAATCCTGGTCACAAATGACGAAACCCAGAAATCTATGGATGTGATCCGGTCGTTATGTAATATTTTTGATCGACAGCCTTTGACGGGAACATTTTTTTTCTGCCTCACTCAGTTTTTGGCGAGAAAATGATTAACTATTTTTTTGTCCCTGGCAGGAATAACTTCGCCTCTGGTGAGAAAATTATTTCGCTTTTATTCTATTTTAAAAAAAAGTTTTGACGGGAAAATCATTCCACTCTTTTTTTTATTTATTTGTATTTCACAAAAATAAGAAATGTACATATTATGTTACATAAAATATTACATAAGAATCATATGACATACAAATAAGAAATGCATATGTTTCGCTCCATGAATGTAATCCTAACTGTACTTCAATATGAAGTAAAGCCGCAACTTGACTTTTAATCTGTTGCAGCTTTGTATCACTGGTGGACAAACGTGACTTTTAATCTGTTGCAGCCTTGTATCACTGGTGGACAAACGTGACTTTTAATCTGTTGCAGCCTTGTATCACTGGTGGACAAACGTGAATTTTAATCTGTTGCAGCCTTGCGTCACTGGTGACCAAACGACCTTTATAACAGAGAATGCGAGCCAAGGGAAGGGACGGAATGAAGGGTGACACGATACTGCCACTTCTAACTTATAGCAACATCAGAGTGAGCAATTAAGAGGCGAAACCAATGTCAGGGAATGAGGGAAGGGGGTGGGGGCGGGGAGTAAAATAGAATCTTTAAAGTCGCCAAGTTTTGAATCTGAGCAATTGTCTGCTCCAGCTTCTGATCGATTCTTTTCGCTTTCATCATGCTAATACAATGAAAGGATGAAACAATATTTATGTAGAACGGTGTTGTAATAAATCTTATCAGCTAATGATCAGATTCTCAGTGTGGGGTCTTTTCCTGAAGCTCACATCAAGAAATGAAGGTTAAAAAGCCATAATTCGATGATTCGATTCATGTCCTTACTCTCATGATGGCTCAAATTATCTGAGGATGGAGGACACAGCTGGTGTGAATGGTGAGAACTACAACAGATTCTGAATGACAATAACTGTCGTCCTTTAGTTTGCAATCATGAGTGTCTTTCGCGGCGCTACAGTGAGCAGCGGGGAAAAAGTCCTTTCCTTCGAGCAGGCGAACCCAAAGATAAGAAAAATCTGCGCCGATGAAGACCTTTCCACTGAGTACCCTGGAGAATGGATGTCCTCTAGGTACATCGCGTGGAGGACGGGACTGGTTGTGACAACTCTGTACTGTTGAGCATGACCGATGAGAGGAGAGCTGTGGAGATCCCTGATCACTCAAACGTCTGTCACGGCCGTTGTACAATCTACTGTCATGGAACAACAGCATGAAATCTGCGATTCACAACAGTCGGATAACATTTCCTCAGATTCCATTCGTCCCGTTCTTATTACAATCGTCAATACAATACTCCCAGAAGTTTCTAGAGTGGAGTCCCCTTTTTTTTCTCCCGGTCACAACTTCCGGTTTTAACCGGATCCGGAAGCAGAGGAAGGAGAGCAGTGACTGATGTCACACAGTTGCCACTCGGGCTGTCTCTTGGTGGTGAAGCACCAAGGTCGTCCACGTCGCAGTCCCCGGGGGTTCCGGCAGAAGTTGTGGTTGCCCAGCCCGTCCTCGTCCTGCGGCACGTGGTCGCGATCCTCGTCGTTGTCCAGGTTGTTGGTGAGGGAGGGGTCGGTGAGGTTGTGGGAGGTGGGGGTAGTGCTCGCTCCACTTTTGGCACGTGTAGCCATCCACGGTGTGGTCCAGCTTGCCGCGGTAGTCACGGCCGTCTGGGTGGCCCAGTTTGTGACATTTACCTGCGACACGTCAACAACTTCTTTTTTAGGTTGTTACTGACGGGTGCCTTTGTATTTAATATCAAAGCCTTTGATCTGTTTCGCAGTTGAGCTGTTGCACCAGACCAGAATTATTCTATTCAGGAAAATTAATGCAACCGCTCACTCGCCTTCAGACATGATTTTTCTCCATTGTGTTTTGCTTCCCGTCAAGGATCAAGGTGAATTGAAATAGCAAACACCCTAATGTTCCATAAATGCCAGATGACATTCTAACATTCTTCAGGTTGGCACTTTTTTTTCTTCTCTCTTCTTCTCCACCCCCCCCCCCCCCCCCCCCCCCCCCCCCCCTTTGTGTGTGTGTGTGTGTGTGTTTTGTTTTAAACGAGTTCGACGTTGTAATTGAAAAGCTCTTTCAAAGGGAAGTTACCATGTAGGGTTAAATGCGGACACTTTCTCAAAACCTCCACAGGTTACTTCCCTTGGTAGTGTGTGTGTGCGTGTGCGTGTTTGAATGGGATAATACATGTAGCGTGTTCCACCAGTCTCTGGTCTTACGTCTGGCCCGCCGCTCGCAGACGAAAGGGAAGAGATACTGTCGTGACCTGGCAGAGCCGGTCCATACCCCCACCCACTCCGTCAGGTTGGTGCGGCGGTCCCTCTGTAGTGCCAGAGAGGTGCGGGTGGACGGCTGGTCCTTTCCCCAGTTGACGTATCCCAGGTCTTCAGGGTTCGAATCCTCCCGGTACCTGTTGAGGAAGGGAGTAGAACAAGGGGCGAGGAAAAGGAGGGGGAGGAAGGTATAAGACTGATACCTGATTTTGTCGTGGTGCGGGCGGGTGGGAGTGGTGATGGTGGTGATAGTGGTGTGTGTGTGTGTGTGTCTGTATGTGTGTGTGTGCGCGTGCGCGTGCGTCTGCGTACGTTCGTGCGTGCGCGCGCGTATGTATGTGTGTGTGTGTGTGTGTGTATCTCGCTTCACACACACACACACACACACACACCATCACACACACACACACACACACACACACACACACACACACACCATCACACACACAGACACACACACACACACACACACACACACACACACACACACACCATCACACACACAGCGTGCCCAAAGAAAGATGAGGAGACAGATACAGGCCAAAAAAAACACACAAAAGGGGAAAAAAATGAAAAAAGGAGAAAGAAAAGAGAGCGCCAGACAGACAGAATCGACCCAATCCCTACCACCCCTACCCTCCACCTCCACCCCCACCCTCACCCACCATTTCATGGTTCCATTGACCACTTTGCCCCCTGTCCGCCAAACGGACAGCGAGGGAAATTCCCTCGCGAGGTGCCCGGCCAAAAACTTGTCCTCTCGCTGAGTCTCGATGAAGACGAGATGAGAGTTGAGGTCCAGACACTTCCGGGCGGCTGCTGAGAACGATAACTTGGGACGATCGAAGAACCGGTAGCAACTGGTTTCCTGTTTGAACCAGTCCTCGGGACAACCTACCAACAACATGGAATTGAATGACAATGCAAGAATGTTGCAAATGTGAAATTAGTCCTGGTCACAAGTAACACGACGAGCGCGTATAGACCTACATGCTCGTGGTCTTTCTCGAGTCATCCAACTGCACATACGCACATCGAGATGTATGCCCCCCCCCCCCTCCTCTCCCCCCCGCCCCCTCCTTCCCCGTCTTCCCCCAGTCTTCTTCTCCTTCCCTCTCCCCATTCTTCTGTCTCTGTGTCACGCTGATATTGACAAACGATCACAGCTCAAAGATCAGGTTCAAATACATCCAAAACATGTCTGTTGGAACTATTAAAACAAACAAACGAGCAAACTAACAAATCACAACAAAAAAGGATACACAGACTTACAAACAGAAAGACAGAACGATACTCATATACATCAGACGCACAGATAGACAGACGGACATGCATACAGATAGGCGTTAGATAGACGTATAGGTAGATAGACAGACATACAGACGGATAGACAGCAGACGGACGGACAGACAAACAGACAGAAAGAAAGATCGATAATTGAACAAATACTTGATTAGATATGTAGACTGAAAGATAGATGGACGGATAAACGGGTAGATAAATAGATACTCAAATAAAAGATAGATGGATAGACAGACACACAGATAGATAGATAGGTGACAGACAGACAGATATCTTAATAAAAGACAGATAAACACACGGACGTACAAAAAAAAATCAAAACACACAGACATACAAAAAAGCCAAACAAACAGATCAAAATCAAAACAAGTAAAGAAAACAAGATGCAAAGCATACAAACGTACTCCCAGTGTATCTTGAATACGCGTCGAAAAACCGTTTTAGACCGTTATAGCCGTTAGTAACGGCTATTCTGGTAAACATCGGCCATCATCTGTGACCCACAATAAACAGATCTACAAATTTTCGGAAAGATCGGCCTAGTACTTTCTGAGATATTCCATAAAGAAGAAAACCCGTTATAGCCGTTAGTAACGGATATAACGGTAAAATAAAACATCGGGCATCATCCGTGACTCATAATGAACATACCTACAAATTTTCAGAAAGATCGGCCAAGTAGTTTTGTCTGGAGCGAGTGGAACACATTTTGACCACGGACGGACACACAGACACACAGACAGCATTTCTTCGTTCCCATTCTAAAGTACTCCCTGTTCTGTAAGAACTGGGAGTACAAAAAAACTAATCAGTAAAATATCCACCCCCAGCGTACTTGTTTCCTTGGAGTCGGTAAACATGTTACACCGGTACATGTCTCTCAGCTGCGCCATGTCAATAGTGCTCAGACCATTGCGTTGTCTCAAGGTCAGACCCAGGTCCTTGCCCACCCCGATTACCTGCCAACATTTCGGAACCCGGCATAAATTTTAACAGAATTGTTCTGTCTGATAATTGGCATAAAAACTTTGGGGAATTAAATATGTTGATAATGGTGTCAGGAATAATCTATTAACTGAAGTCAGGAATAATTTATTAACTGAAACCCATTAGGATTACACTTCCATGTGTTCCAGTTTCAGGCGTCAGTGGGTACGGACTAATCCATATGCGCCATATCACAACTCCTAACTAGCCAAGAAGTCTCAATTCATATTACATGCCCTCTTAAAGACAACCTTTTGCGCTAATTGTTTATATATCCGCGATACTGTAATTTCCTAGAGAGACATATTAAGGTTTACTTACAACTCTAGAATTTGGCAACCGTTTCATGTATTGTCAAGTTCCAGTGATTGAACACAAAAATGCGATCATCCTCATCCATTCCAACACTTATACACTGTCCTCTCTCTCTCTCTCTCTCTCTCTCTCTCTCCTCTCTCTCTCTCTCTCTCTCTCTCATACACACATACACATACACATCTACTTATCTGTCTACTGATCTGTCTGCCTATCTATCTACCTATGTGTCTCTTGATGTATGTATGTGTGTATGTATGTATGTATACATGCATGCATGCATGCATGTATGTATGCATGTATGTATGCATCTATTTGTCTGTCTGTCTATCCATACGGGTATTTAGTCACCTATCTCCACCTTCGCTGCAAACACACACACACACACACACACACACACACACACACACACACACACACACACACACACACACACAGAGGCTGACCTTGATGGTGGGTCGGCCATTGCGTGTGAAGGCAAACCGGGAGTAGTGCATCAAGGAGCTGTAGTCATACGGAAATCCTCTGGACGTGGACACTTGCTCCGAGATTTGGTCAAAGTCCTTCAGGAACTTGTCTGAGATGTTCTCCTCCATAATGGTCACAAACTGGTCTCTGTCTTTTCTGGCCTGTGGACCGGAGAGAGATGAGATGAAGCAGGTGATAGAGAGATGGACCAGCTGACAAAGCATGTTTTACTGAATGGATAGAGAGAGAGAGAGGGAGGCGGGAGGGAGGGAAAGAGAGAGGGGGGGGGGGGGGGGAGGGAGGGATGTAGAGAAGGGGGGGGGGAGAGAGGAAGAGAGAGAGAGAGACAGAAAGAGATAGACGCGCGCGCGCGCGCGCGCGCGCGCGCACACACACACACACACACACACACACACACACACACACACACCACACATACAGGCAGACAGAGACAAACTGTTGAGTGCACGCGTGCATGACCAGATAGATGATTAGTAAATCAGCGAATTAGCTATTTACAATTAGCTGATTACACACACACACACACACACACACACACACACACACACACAACACACACACACACACACTGAGGCAGAGAGAGAGACAGAAAGAGAGAGATAGTGACAGAGAGAGAGATTAACTGATTGATTTATTGGTTGATTGATTGATTAGCTAGCTGTTCCGTTCTTTAATCAGAAGGCTATCAACCA
Source organism: Conus canariensis (assembly GCA_033310375.1). NCBI lineage: Eukaryota > Metazoa > Mollusca > Gastropoda > Neogastropoda > Conidae > Conus > Conus canariensis. The sequence goes on from CM065724.1 coordinate 78,178,447, forward strand.
GTTCTGAGAGGGTGTGAACAACGATTGTGTCACATAAAATGGGCATGTACATCATAAACACACGCATGGCAGTCCATTGAAGAACAACAGATTATCTTATCAATGGTAACAGCACACCTTTTCAATGTTTTACCTGAGTACACTGACAAATTTTGTACTGTTGCAAGAGAGAGAGAGAGAGAGTGAATGATTGGTGGTAGGACGAGAGGGTGTGGGGGTCGGGGAGGAGGGAATGGGGTGTTCAAATTAAAAGTACAGAAAATCGTGCCCAAGGGGAAAAAAAAAGAAGCAAAAAGCGATCAAACAAACCCAGCAAACAACGTCGTCACGACGACCACAGTCATCATAAAGACAAAACACGTCCAGCTCAAAGCTGAAAAAACAAAACAAACGTTTACACGTATACACACAGCATCTGCACCTGTTCGTGCCAAACTCCCAGAGCATGGAAGATCTCGTGCACTGCTGTGCCTATATTCTCACAGCCACGCCCTAAGCTCAGCACCTGTTTGCCTCCCGTCCGACCAATGGCGGACCAGCACCTGTCACAGTGGACCAGTTACAGTCAGATGTTTAATATTTTACATACACGTACATTAAGTTACATATATAAACTTAGAGTGAAAACTCGGTGTAGGGGTTTCTTGTCCTTTCTTTCTTATCTTTTTTTTTTTCCAAAGACACACACGAAAACTTCATAGAAAACAAATGCCAACTAACTAAACTTGCAACGTGACAGAATCTATTGTCAAAACAAAAGAAACACAAAAACAAAACAAAATAAAAAGAAAAAAGAGAAAAAGAAGAAAAGAAAAGAAAGAAAAAAAGTAAGTTAAACAAAACAGAACCAGAGCATCTAATTCAACGGTTTAGATTCACCATTAAATTTTAAAATGATCTCCCCATTCGCCAACGATAACAGTGGAAAGAACAAAAGCTTTACCCTAAACTGCATTTCATTTGTTGGAGCATTTTATCTGACAATATGGAAGAGCAACAACGACAGCATCAACAACGAGTTCCGGCCATCATTTGAACGTTTT
>CM065724.1:78184489-78193817 GCA_033310375.1 Conus canariensis
TCATACTCATGTATGCCCAACCTCAAAAACATAATTGATTCATCTAACAAAATGAAAAGCAACATAAAAGAGAAGGGTGCCGAAAGGACATCTTGCAACTGCACTAAAAATGGACAGTGCCCCCTAAGCAATAAATGTCTTCACAGCAACATTGTATACCAAGCTACGGTAACATCAGAAAATGAAAAAGAAACATATATAGGGATTACTGAAAACACTTTCAAAACCAGATACGCAAACCACAAACAGTCATTCAAAAATGAAAAATACAAAAATCAAACAGAGCTGAGTAAATACATTTGGAGACTCAAAGATAAAAAAAATAGACTACAACATATCATGGAAAATCATAAAAAGAGCAACACCATACAACAATATTTCAAAAAGATGCAATCTATGCTCCACAGAAAAATGGTTAATATTATGCAAACCACACTTAGCAACTCTGAACACAAAAGCAGAAATTGTAAACAATTGCAGGCACAAGTGGAAATCTTTGCTAGCACATTCCATCTGAACAGGCCCCAATAAGAACCACAGGCCGCACGTACAGCAAATGAGATTCGCCTGCACACACAGAGTTGAAATCAAGTCCCGCACGCCATAAAAGACCGTTGGCGTGCCCCAAAAGACATCCTGAAAATAGCGAGGCTTGAAACAAGCTTGTAGATTTTAATACTTCATTAAAAAAAATATTTTTTAACAAATATATATATATATATAACAGAGAGAGAGAGAGAGAGAGAGAGAGAGAGAGAGAGAGACAGACAGACAGACAGACAGACAGACAGAGACAGACAGACAGACAGACAGACAGAGAGAGAGAGGTGTCAGCAGGTGACCTTTATCATTTTTCTGGACATTCTGTGAGCAGCTCTAGCGAGTCATCAACTGGTAAACAGGAGGTTCACGGCAATCAGACAACGAGTGAGGTAACACTGCGGGTCTGATCCTGTGTCCGTGATTTGATCCCTACAGGCGTCACAGGCCGGCATCAGCACTGACTGGCTTTATCTGTGGGGAAGATTCCATCTTTCCACTAGGGTTGGTTAAAAGCGTTTCCCTAGTTTTTGTCTAATCATGCTGATTGACGCACAAACAAACAAACAAACCGTCACATGCAAGTCAGAACATAAGCTCCTTTGCAGAAGATAAGCTTCTTTGCAGATGAATGAGAAAGCTGACAAGGTGTGTCAGTGACACACACACACACACACACACACACACACACACACACACACACATCACATCACATCACACACAGGGGAGAGAGAGAGAGAGAGAGAGAGAGAGAGAGAGAGAGAGAGAGAAGATGAGTGGGGAAGGGAGGGGGAAGCGAACAGATGTTCCTATTTTTTTTTTTAGTATTTTCTTTGCAGTTTGTTTTGAATTGCCGATGAATTCATTCCAACTGCTGATTAATCGACATTCATTTAGATGAAATTAGAAAAAACAAACTTAAAAAACTTCCCTGTAAGACCTATTGCTGTGAGTACTCTGTTCAGTTACCGTAATCTGTGGTGTATATAAAAGAAAGAGAGAAAAATAGGGGGAGAAAAAGAGAGAAGATGAGAGAGCCTTCAAGAGGGATTACGATGGTTCCCTCATGCAGTGAAGAGTTTTCATTTATATTTTCTTAATTTTTTTTTTTTAATCCGATTTTCTTCATCTTCAAACCCCCCCCCCCCCCCCCCCCCCCCGGTTCAAAATTTGCCAAGTCATTACTATGATGACGGAAGGGACTCTTCTGTCTCTCTTTGTCTCTGTCTCGCCCCCCCCTCTCTCTCTCTCCCTCTGTCTCTCTCTCTCTCTCTGTCTCTCGCTCTCTCTCATCTTCTCTCTTTTTCTCCCTCCCCCCCCCCCCTCTACTTTTTCTTCAAAACCTACTTTTCTTTTCTTTTTTCTTTTTTTCAAATGAGAAATGTGGAATTTTTTTCTTGCTTGTGTCATTGCTGAATTCTCTTTTTCCCCCAAAAAAATTCTTACTGCTTATGTATGTTCTATGTTCATGTAAATGTTTGAAATGAAATTTTTTTAAAAAGTTTAAAAAAAAAAATGATGACAGAAGGGTTGTTGGCCTGCGCTTGTTTTTATACCCACTATTAGATTGTTCGTCTTTGTATTTGTCTGACTTTATTCTAGTTTAAAAGGCTGTGCCAGTCTTGAATAAAAGTTACTCTGTGTTAGGTTTTCTTATGGAGCAAGAGTTACCCTACTTGTTTATTGTTTACAGAGAACCCAAGTTAAACTGGTTCAACCAATGGAATCATTGACACACACACACACACACACACACACACACACATCACACGATTTGTACCAATAACTCCCCGAGTTCATTCCACCAATGGAATAACTAGTCACCTACACATACACGCACATCACAGCTGCTAGCGCCAACAAAGAGTTGGATGCCAAGTGGTTAATGCATAACCTCCAATTCAAACTCATGTTCGATTCCCCGAAGCTACCCATTGTACTAAGAGCCTGGACTTCTCCACAAGCCAGGACTGATGTTTCAAGTGTTCACGACACTCTATAGACAACAAAGTGCAAATTACTCAACAGGCCGACACCTCCCCGAACGGCTGAATGGTCACTGTGCCCTGCCTGCAGGCCGACGGTCACCGAACCGTGACGGTCATCTCCTCTCAGGCTCGCTGGAGAACCCAATGAATAGCCGGTGGAGGGGGTGTGGACACTCTCCCCCACCCAGGACAGGCAGGTCGGCATGTACTTGCTAATATTCCCGGACATGTGAACCACTTCCCAGTAACTCTCCCTCCTTCAGTATAATTATACGCATACGACTCGGGGTATCCCCCTCTGGTGATGCCTGAGTTCGCACACTTGAAGAACCCAAGGAAAGTGATCTCAACATCCCTTATTTTGCCTAAAGGACTTAAAGGACTCGAGAGCATTCGGCCGGCTCGTCACAAGCAGCGTAAGAGAAAGAGTACACAACATAAAATTGTCTCCTCTTTCCGTGTTTGTTCGCTTGTTTGTTCGTTTTCGTTTTCTTTTCTTTCTTTCTTTTTTTTCTTTTGTTTAAAAGTGATTTGTTTACGGATTCGTTCGGCACTTTCTCAGTTTTAAACATGTAACCCCCAAAGACATTTCCTAGATAAATACCCTTTAACATTTCATAAACATCACACCTTCCCTTGCTCTGTGGTTTTGGATTATTTTGCAGCAAGCTGACACACACACACACACACACACACACACACACACACATATACCCCCCCCCCCCCCCCCCCCCCCCACACACACACACACATCGGATGTTACCTTGCTTTAACCCTATTTTTTTTCGGGCACAAACTCTCGTGTACGCGCCTGCAAAATAAAACATCTGCAGTGTATGTATTCATTTGTACGTTTAATTTTAATTCAAAGTGGTCCTAAGACGGGTCTTCAATACACCAGGGCCAGCAGCTCTTAAAAAAAAAAAAAAAAAAAAAAAAGTCGACGACTCTTCTTCCTACCAATCAACGTTAGTATTTTCGATGCCTAACAAACAAACAAACAAACACAGAAGAAGAAGAAGAAGAAGAAGACATGGCTGAACACAGCTAAAAGCACGGTGGATGCGTAGCCACAGGTTTGACGGGAAGAAGCTCAAGGAATAATTCAGAAATGTCTTCCTGTCAATCGACCATCTTCTGATGTTTCATTCATCGCTCTCCTTCTCTGAACAGTTAGTTTTTTTTTTCTTATCTGTGGTTACGCAGCCACTGCCGATAGAAACAAACAAACAAACAAACGAATTCTGTTTTGACATGTAGCACTTACAAATATAATTTATCTTCTTTTTACCGGAAATGAAGCGAATATCACACGGAAAAGAGATAAAATAGAACTCCGTGTGTGTGTGTGTGTGTGTGTGTGTGTGTGTGTGTGTGTGCGCGCGCGCGCATGTGTGTAGCTACGTGATCCGCCGAATTCTGTAAACTTCATGGCGATTCGTAGGAACAACAATCCGACTTCATCTGCTAGAGCAAGATAAGGGTCAACTACAACACGGAGTAAATCTGTCTGAAACGGCTGTCCTGACAAAGCTAACGAGCAAATCTTCTTCAAACAGGACAATGGTCAGTGAGATGATAATAACTGGGTGTGGCGGATGTTTATGTCTGGAGGAGACCTCCTTCTTATCGATAGCAGGCCTCGTGATCTCTCGACCTCTCAACTAATAGGAACCCACTGCACAGCATTTTTACAGACTAATGTCGGCTGTTCCTTTATCGTTTCATTTCAGTAATCTCTCTCTCTCTCCTCTCTTTCTCTCTCTCTCTCTCTCTCTCTCTCTCTCTCTCTCTCTCTCTCTCTCACACACACACACACACACACACACACACACACACACACACACACACACACACACTTCACACATACGCACGCGTGCACACAAACAGCACACAGTCACATTTTACAGCATGCATGCGTACACTCGCGTGCGCGCGCACACACACATGCACGCACACGTACGCGCACCTCTCCTCCCTAAACACACACACACACACACACACACACACACACACACACACACACACTATTCAATGCATGCTTGTATTGTCTGATATATAATCTAAATTCCAAGTTTGCTGACATATCACGGAGTAATGATTTAATATCATGACACACACACTACCAACAGAACATTTGAAATGTCTTTAGAATTTTCTTTTCATGGAGAAGAAGGGTGTCAGGAACGAAAGAATGAATGAAGGGGGTGGGGGTGGGGGTGGGGAGGGGAGGGGAGGGGAGGAACGAAGAGATGGAACATAGAAGAAACACAGTAAATAAGGCCAGAACAATTGAAACTAGAAAGAGATCAAAGGGTGAAAATCATTATAGTAAAATGGAAACCAACGGGTTAAAAAAAAAAAGTCAGAAAATGTTTGGTTACTGTGACATACAGCGTCCAGATCCACTCAGAAAACAAAAACATACGCAGACGCAGACAAAATAAATGAATGAATAGAAGAATAAATAAAAATAGATAAATGAATAGATGAAGAAATGAATGATAAACAAGATGAAAAGAAAAAAAAAAGAATGAATGAAAATTAGAAGGGAACTCGGCAGGGTGCTAACCTCAGCTGAAGTTCAATGAATTCTGCATCCACCCTTTCAATTGAGTCGGTTCACCGATGAGCGGAAACAAAAACATTCATCTGTCAAGGGAAGTAATCTCAAGTGTGACCAGAAACATTTCCTCCCGTGCACTTTTTTCGGTAAGATATGGAAAACATCGAATTGAGTGATTCTCGGTTCAGTAGTTCTTTGTAATCTGACAGACATAAATAAATAAGTAAATGATTAAAGAAATAAGGAAATACGTAAATGAATAAATAAAAGGAATACACAGAACTAATGAAACAAAACAAAACAAAAAAGCAAAATCACACACACACACACACACACACACACACACACACACACACACACACACTCTCTCTCTCTCTCTCTCTCTCTCTCTCTCTCTCTCTCTCTCTCTCTCTCTCTTACACACACACAAAACAAAAAGCAAAATCACACACACACACACACACACACACACACACACACACACACACACACACACACACACACACCGCATGCAAGGTGGAAAATAAAACTTACTGTTCTTGGCGGACACCATGCAGACATAGAAAAACAACATCAAACAAGATGCAAAGCATATAAAAGTACTCCCAGTTTATCTTGAATACGCGTGAGATATTCCATAAAGAGAAAAAACCGTTATGGGCCGTTATAGCCCTTAGTAACGGCTATTCTGGTAAACATCGGGCATCATCCGTGACCCATAATGAACATACCTACAAATTTTCAGAAAGATCGGCCAAGTACTTTCTGAGATGTTCCATAAAGAGAAAAAACCGTTATGGGCCGTTATAGCCGTTAGTAACAGATATAACGGTAAACTAAAACATCGGGCATCATCCGTGGCCCATAATGAACATACCTACAAATTTTCACAAAGATCGGCCCAGTAGTTTTGTCTGGACGAGTGGAACACATTTTGACCACGGACGGACGGACGGACGGACGGACACACACACACACACACACACACACACACACACACACACACACACACACACACACACACACACAGAGCATTTCTTCGTTCCCATTCTAAAGTACTCCCTGTTCTATAAGAACTGGGTGTACAAAAACAAAAAACAAAAACAAAAACAGGAAAGAGAAAAGAAAAGAACAAAGCCACGCACTGCTGTTCAACTGCCACGGGTCCCAGAAGCGGTCGTGTCTCCTGCGCACGTGCACAACGATGGTAATCCGGGGCGCCTGCACTGTGGCCACAGGGAGCCCCAACACTGTGTCCGCTGCCAGCATCAGTAGCATCGGCAGCATTGCTGCTGTCGTCCTCACCACACTCTGTCTGTCATGCCGAAAGGCTTGCTCCATGATGCTCGCTGTCTTCCTCTTGGTCGCTCTCTCTCTCTCTCTCTCTCTCTCTCTCTCTCTCTCTCCTCTCTCTCCTCTGCTGGCCTAAACGGAGAATGGAGAACGCGCGCGTTCTGAGAGAATAAGTATGTGCGTGCGAAGCCCAGCTACAGATCTACGAGTACTATCTTTAAACACACTCCCATAACCAGTCACACCAGACTTAGGATTGGTATCAGTCTGTGGTGTCAGAAAGTATACTGAGCGTTGTTTTTCTCTTTTCGTTTTTTTTTTTTTTTTTTTTAAATGCAGAAAAAGTATGGAAAATTGCTTGCCTCAAAAGGATTGTTTTAGCTTTTTTTTCTGCATTCAACAAGAATTCTGCAACGCTTGAAAAAAAATGTTTACGTGATAAGAATAATTATCTTTGTATGGTTGAAAAATAACGTTGACGTGAATAAATAACAATGATGCAACTGAAAAAAAAACAACAACTAACAAACAAAACAAATATGTTAACTTAAAAATGTTGTCTCTCTACTAACAAACAAAACTGCTGATACTATTTTCGTACCTATAATGACACCTGTAAGCACTCACATATACATACATATAGTACTACACGTTCTCTCTCTCTCTCTCTCTCTCTCTCTCTCTCTCTCTCTCTCTCTCTCACACACACACACACACACACACACACACACACACACACACGAACGCGCACGCACACACGCCTCAGCAACCACACAAAATGAACTTACTTGCTACAGACAGTATCGAACCTACGTTTAACACACTAGCGTGAATCGCTGTGTGTGGTTCAATATGTGGAATCAAGTTCAGCTATATACACACTACACGAGTTTCCTGGCAACCAAACGGCCAGGGAATAATGTGGACCGTCCACTTGTAAGCACATACCCCACTCCTCACCATTTCTCTCACCCCGGGGTTCACAGGGTCATAGGTCAGCACATGCATGAACTCTGACCTCTGTTCACTTCACAGTAACGTGTACACGATTAAAGACGAAATATCAGATGGTAGCCACTCTGTCTGTATGATGTGAAAATGATACACACGTGTACTTCTCACTCATGGTCGTACGTACACAGTGGGCTAACATTTACACAATAAAACAAAATACGCGCCCAATAAGACTGTAAAACACGGTGATTATAGAATAAAATGAGAATCAAAACACAAAACATGTTTTCTTTTGAGTTAATCAGGCGTTGTATTTTTCTTATTTCTGTAAGAAAAATAAGATGGAAGAAGGAGAATGCAAGATCTTTACATCAGTAAAACAAAACAATACGAATACAACGATGGAGATTCAGTTAAAAACAACAACAACAACAACACATGTTTATCAAAGAATGACAAAGGTAACAACAACAACAACAATAACGACAACAGCAACGACAACAACAACGACAACAACAACATAAACATAACATAAACAATGACAAAGGTAGCAACAACAGCAGCAGCAACAACAACAACACGTGTTTCACATAAACAATAACAAAGGCGGCAACAATAACAACAACAACAACAACAACACGTGTATAACATAAACAACGACGACGACAACAACAACAACAACACGTATTTAAAACAATGACAAATGCAACAACAACAACAACAACAACAACAACAACAACAACAACACGCGTTTAACATAAAGAATGACAAAGGAAGATTAGAAAGAAAAAAAAAGTTAAGAGGGCAGTCTGATAGCACGGTGGTTAACGCATTTCCCTAAGGCCCATGACATTCAGTGTTCGAATCCCAGTCGCGGTGCAAGGTGGATTCGACCCTTCGGTCCACTGCCTTCGCAGTCCTAGGCCAAAACTTAAGATCATATCATCCATAAAAAGCCATTCGCATATTCAGCGCACACCACTGGATATACAAAAGGCCTGTGGCCACTGTTTTTTGTTTTTTTGTTTTTTGTTTGTTTTTTTTTTTTTGGGGGGGGGGCACTCTGAAAACGCAATACGGCTGCCTAAACGGTAAGGCTTATGAGTGAAAACGCCTGTCTTTGAGGATCAAACACGTAAAAATCTATCCCACAATGGGATTTTCTGAGCCCACGTGTGTTTGGGGATCTTGAGAATGTTACAAGAGTGATTCAGAGAGTAAGATGGATAGTGAGCCCAGAGAGAAGAGCATGTCGTTCGTGTCCCAGTAATGGTGTGTGTGTGTGTGTGTGTGCGTGTGTGTGTGTGTATGTGTGACCAGCGTGTTGGACTTATGCGTAGGTCAGACACCTGTTAAGTTGTAGCCACGAGACCCTCCTCTTAAATTCTCTCATCTCAGTCATTAAATTTCCTTTTATCCACAGCTTTAAATTTTTTTCACAGTATGGGCTCAAAACTTAGCGGAAATTTTTTGGTTTTAGGTTTTATGGGCGAGTCTGGGACACAAAGACAAAAATTTTTGAAACTGAAACTAAAAAAACTGTGTGGGTGGGTGTGGGGTGTGTGTGTGTGTGTGTGTGTGTGTGGTGTGTTGTGTGTTTGTGCATAGTTTTCCCATCGATATCACTCTGTAAGAAACCATGGCAGTCACGTTCTCGGAGCAAAGTGGCCTGCAGGACTTTTTGGCCCCCAAAATATCACTACGTACCGATTCCCAAAGCACACCCCCGAGGGTTAAAAAAAAAAAAAAAAAGAAAATAGTGGAGAAAAGGAAACCCTTGAAAAAAACGCGAAACGAAGCGGGGGCACATGTAAACAGTGAGTAAAGCCAGACTTCTCAAAGGAAGCCGCGGGAGTAGAAACTGGGCACTATCTTATCACAGAGTATAAGGATGAAAATTTCTGCATAGGTCCATAGACAGGCCACTCACTGGGTTTTATAGTACCAGAGAAAAACGAAAAAAGGGGGGGGACCCAGACTTTTTTCT
>CM065724.1:78196417-78216417 GCA_033310375.1 Conus canariensis
AATCACAGAGGGATCTGTCTGACAACGTGACCATCAGTGACATAATGGAGTATCTTCAGGAAACATGGACATTTTTCACCCTGCTAATCGGCAAGACGTGGAAGTGACTGCCACCTAAATAGCACGGCGGTCAACAACGGAAATCCTGGTGATAATGGATAAAACTTGTTGCCAATCACACGGACAGTCATATCGGTGTCCGATATTCGTTCAGTGCTTCCGTGATCTGGTTTCCCCAATCACGATGTTACTCTCTGATTGGAATTGTGTACATTTAGTCTTTGGTATTTACATTTTGTCCCCTACCCCCCACCGCACCCTCCACGTGAGAATGGGCTTTGTGAGCTTTCCTCTCTCTCTCTCTCTCTCTCTCTGAGTATCTGTGAGATGGGGCGAGTGAGGGGAAGAGAAGGGGAGGTGTGTGTGTGTGTGTGTGTGTGTGGTGTGTGTGTGTGTGTGTGCATGCGAGCGCGCGCGTGTGTGTGAGAATATGTTAATCAAGTTGTGTTATGTTTTTTTTTCTTCTTCTTCTTTTCTTTTTTTCTTTTTTGTTGTTGTTTCTTTTTGTTTTATTTCTAAAAGATCAATCCTGAGAGCTGACTTCGACGGGGTAACAACCCTGACAGGACCCTTTGCAGTCGGCTGGGCTATAAGCAACATATGAATTGACATGAATTGAGCTCTGTGTTTTGAACGGGAGGAACTCGTTATCCCAGACAAGCCTATGGCTAATGCTGAATAACTTACTGGGTGGGGATGGACCAACTTGTCTTGACAACGTTTTTTTTTTTTTTTTTAAACGGAAAATTATGATAAATCCGGCCGACAATGGAGACAAACAAACAAACAAAAAAGACAAAACATGACGCGTTTCGACCTCTTAGGTCTTCTGCAGTCAAAATACACAACATTCAGGACAATGAAAACAAAGAACGAGCAATCACTTAAGATAAGTGATTACTCGCTTGCGCCGAATTCGAGAATATAAGTGATTGCTCGTTCTTTAAAGAACGAGCAATCACTTAAGATAAGTGATTACTCGCTTGCGCCGAATTCGAGAATATAAGTGATTGCTCGTTCTTTGTTTTCATTGCCCTGAACGTTGTTTATCTTGCCTGAAGAAGACACAAGAGGTCAAAACGCGTCGTGTTTTGTCTTGTTATTTGTTTGTTCCCTTTGCCGGACGGATTTGTTATAATTTTTCTTTAAAAAAAATTGTTCCAATTTCCGCCTGCAGTCACCTCACTGTTCAAACTTGTCTTGACACAAACTTGTCTTCAGCTGGGCTGAACTTCGTTTTGTCATGCGTGACGTAGGAGTATTGAAAGAAGATCCTACATGAGGCAGTGAATAGTAAACAGTAAATGATGAACAAGTAGGGTAACTCTTGTTCCCATGTGAAACGATAATACGCCCATAACTCTAAAACAAATCATGCTTCCGACGCCAAATCAACTTACGGAAATGGTAACACAGAGCACATAGAACAAACAAAGAGATAACACATGTGGATTACTGACTGCCTGACCGTCGACGTTAGTTATCGTTCTTTGTTGGCGTGTTGTTGGCTGCACACCAGCAATGAATTCGCCAGGGCACGAAAGAATCAAGTGCTTAGAGACAGGTACAATTAGGTTTCAAAACGGAGTGAGTGAGGGCGGAAAATGAAGCAAAATTTAGAAAGAGAGGGGGTTAGTTACCACCAAGGACATAGACAAACAAAGTACAGGACAACAACACAATGCATTTCGACCTCTTGGGTCTTCTTCAGGCAAAAAAAATAACATACAGGACAGTGAAAACGAAGAACAAGAAACCACTTATATTCTCATATTCGCGCACGATTTAAAAACAAAAAAGGAGGCAAAAAGCAATTAGACAGTTTTGATAATTTTTAGTGTGTCTCAAGATTGATTCACATTCTTTTCTTTCATAGTCTTTCGAGGTACATGCCAGGTGGTTCCAAGCAGACAGATCAAAATGAAAGGAATGGGACTATTTCGGTGGAACCACTTGGCGCATAGAAAGATTCACGAGTGAGTGAAAAGGCCTGAAATGTGACGATAGCTAAGGGGAAGGTCACACATTTGAAGATTGTGAATGATGTCATCGGTGTGGGAAAAAAGTGAAATGATTGTTGGGGGTTGTTGTTTTGATCAATTAACAGTTTAATATCAAATACTGGGTCAAACTTATGCTAGGCCTGAAAACGCTTACAGAGAGTATACAGTTGCTGTCGTACCCTGGCTAAAAGACTCCAGGGATCATCCAAACAGCCGAAGTACTTGAACACTAGGGTACAAATGCATCAGCTGGGGATGAGAACATGACGTGTGTGACCGTTTTTGATTACCCCGCCACATGGGCAGCCACACTCCGACTTCAGGGGGATTTTGGAGACTGATAATGTTATGCTAGGAGCTTGTCACAACTGAAGACAATCCTCGCATAACTATGCAGAGCATAACAACATCTTGATGTAGCCTTGGTGTTCTAGCCTACGTCAATTGGTCTGACACAGCCTTAAGCCACGGCGGAGAGGATAGAGCGATTTAGAGGAAAATCCTAATTGCGCGGTGTGGCCTGTGGGTATCTGACAGCAGTCGGTGCACGTGACGGACGAAGGGAAACGTGTCCGGCTTGAAGGGCTGTACAGTAGGGCGCGTTATGCAACTCGACTTTCAACACATGACTTCTATAGCCCGAAGCGGATTGTAATCGTTCTTCCGTTCGTCTTTTCAGGCAAAGTGACATTGCACGACAGAGTGACTAAGGGAAAATTGTGTGTGTGTGTGTGTGTGTGTGTGTGTGTGCTTGAAATCACAGCTCACTTCACTAACAAACTGATCCCCTTATCAGAACAGGGTGCATGCGATGACATCACTTCCGTCAGCGACAGTAGAGACCTGTCACCATCACTCTTCCACTTGTCTTTGTTGTTTTGCCCGAACAGAACAAAGACATAAGAACATTCTGGAACGTCTGCTTCTCGAGATGTCCATTTTGGATTTCATGCCTTGGCGTGTTTGCCTTGCGTCCAGGCTAGCTAGCTCACTGGTGCACCTCGGGCCGTTGATTGACCGTTTCTATTAGCATGACATTAAGCAGTCCGGGCCTTGTATTCTCCGTGAATGGACATTCGTTAGCGCCGCAAGGAATGTTTATTGTGTGTTCCCAGCATTCACGCCGTGACAGGGCCAGCTGGCTGTCGTTGATCGGCGTTGTTCTGTCCCCCGGACTCAGTCATGTGACCTCATACTGGATCAATCATACCATCGCTTGCTGCTTTTCTATTTTTACTTTTTTTTTTTTTTTTTTTTTTTTTAAAGAATTGTTTGCGAGTCGGCCAAGCAACAGGGACAAACAGATTGTAAGACAGAACACATTTTTTTTTGTCCCTGCTGTTTTGGCGGACTCACTAACAATTAAAAAAAAAAAAATTGTTTCACCTTCCGCCTGCAGTCACCTCACCTTGAAACATATGCTACCATCGCTGCTGTTCCATTCAAGGAAGTGCAGCCCACGTGACTTCACCAGTAGCGGGCGACTCGGTGGAGTAACTGAAGTTGACTTCTATACCTTTAAACAATGGCTACAGACTCAAAATTTGAACGGAAAATTTCACACACCAACACACACACACACACATTATCTGAAATAAAAACACCCGACTTGCAAGGAACTTGATGTTCTCGTTAGCGTATATCCATAATTATACAAGCTCTGACTTGTAGTAGGCCTACGTTTTCCTCTCATTAATAACTTGATTTCTTTCTTTTGTCTCGTCAAATCTTCCCAAACTGACGGATTGATAACACACACTTTTTCACCCTCTGCCATTCATCTGCTAAGAACATCAATTGTTTTTCCAGCTCCGTGATGCACTGTTCTGTTGCACATTAGCCTACGCCTTGTTCAGTGAAGTGTATCAGACAAATAACTCATGCATGGCGGCTCGAAGAACTGTGTTAATTCCTACTATCCGCTCTTAAAAATCAGACTCAGACCATTCACTACCCAGACAAAGAGTTTATTAATTGAAGTGAATTGTGCATTAATCATGATTCGCATAACATTGATTTAGTTTCGTAAATTACGGTACACTCATGATTACACATAACTCTCTCTCTCTCTCTCTAACACACACACACACACACGCACACACACACACACACACACACACACACACACACACACACACACACACGCACTTGCGTGTGCAAGCGTAACAAATTCTTATCAGTCTGGTGCCAAATACACACATGTTCATTCTCGCGGCCGTGGCATAGCAATGATTATGGTGTCTTCTTGGTGGGAGAAAGTCATGTTAAACAGGCCCCCTCCCCAGATCTGCTTAGAGGATTATCCCCGTCTGCCATACCACCTGACGGAGTGTGCCAGTACATGAATACAGCGTAATTAACAACCGAAGACGTGATGGTAGAGCAATTCTATGGTCATTGTGAGGATTGCTCTCCTCTTTTCCACCCCCCTTTCTTTTCTTTCTTTGTGTGTGTGTGTGTGTGTGTGTGTGTGTGTTGTGTGTGTGTGTATGTGGGTATGTGTATGTGGAGAGGAGGGAGGGGGGGGGGGGGGGGGGAGAAGCTAGAGATAAGAAACGAAACGAAACGAAACGAAACGAAACGAAATGAAATTTTATTTCACCAGGGTAATGAGATAAGCAATATAAATGTTTTTCTCCTGTGGCAAAAGGAAAGAAAACAAATCAAATATCACATGAAGGCAAATACATGTAAAAGGAACAAACAATGACAGGATCTTCCATAGTTCAATACAAATAAGCTACTGACCTCACCATTGCGAGAGAGAGAGAGAGAGAGAGAGAGAGAGAGAGAGAGAGAGAGGAAGAGAATGTGATAGATTTTGTAGTTTTAGCTTCCCCGAAGTTGGAGTATGGCTGCCTTAATGGCCGGGAAAAAAAAACGGTCATACACACAAAACTCCACTCCCTTTGTTGGGTAGATGGAATTAATCCTTGTCCGCAGGAGTATCAGCCTGCGTATGCAGAAGAAGAAGAAGAAGTAGTTTTAGCCATCCAGTAAGAGATGAACGATTGATAAGGTTCTGAAGCTTTACACATTTGACCGAGTTTGGACTGACAGAGTACTGATTACACAAAAAATTACCCCATAAAATTTAAGATCACGCACTGAGCGTATGGACAATAGCTTTTGCTCTCACAGTAAAACAAAGGCACAAAACTCCCAAACAATGCTGCTTGCATCCTGAAACTCTACAGATCTCCAATAGTGGGTATAGCCAAACACTCTGTTCGAATCATACGTCTAATTAGAGAACATGAGAATCTGTTCTCAGACCTAACCCTGCCAGATACTGAAAGGGAATGGCAACGTGATGTTTGGAGTGAAAACATGGCATCTCAGCCTATTCCCTCATTCATTTTTTTCTTTTTTCTCGTTCTTTTTTGTTTGTTTGTTTTTGTTTTGTTTTTCTTTACTGCTTGCGCCCAAAGATACCTAATGCCTTTTGTAACTTTACGGCAAGGATGTCAACTTGAAGAACACATACGCACTCTATCGTGCGCGCATGCGCGCACGCACGCACGCATGCACACACGCACGCACGCACGCACGCACACACACACACACACACACACACACACACACACACACACACACACACACACACAGAATGATGATGATGATGACGATAATCTATATTTCCAGGGGTATCAGATAAGCCAATTCTTACTTTTTTTTCATCCGGGACTAAGGGTGACTGGTAGCTTAGCGTGACTAGCAACTAAAACTTTTAACAGGCAAGAGCGCATAGAACATGTAGGTGAGTTGTTCCTCTATCAACATTAAAGCATAGATGAACTCACAGAAACAGAGGACAACCTGGAACAACAAACAAGAATAAATTGATTTCACCACACACACACACACACCCCCCCCCCCCCCCCCCACCCCCCACACACACACACACACACGCGCGCGCACACACACACACACACGCACACACACACACGCGCACACACACACACACACACACACACACACACACACACACACACACACACACACGCACACACACACACACACAGAGCGATCAGAAAATGTACACTCTCGATGGGGAAGTTTTCCGATACAAATTTACCACAAGTTTTCATCCAGATCATGCTGACGGGTAATGGCGTGCCGTCAAATGAAAGATGAAAACATGTTTACACATCAGCCAAAGTCCACGTGGGTAGGCTGATGTAGTGGAAGGTGACCACCGACAGTTTTCGCTACTAATGATAAGGAAGTTTCTAATTTTAGCATCACGTAGCCCGATAGAGAAAAGTTACGTTCAATGAAAGCAGAGTCTAATTCAGCTTTTCTTCCTTATATAGTTTATCCATGTTCGATATAATCAAGATGATAATAAAATGTACCCCTTCCCCCGTTTCTGATCATTACATTCAGCAAGTCCCGAAATGCACCAAAAAAAATAACGTTCTTTGATTGGTAGATAAAACTACTGGTTTTTCACTTGCCTGTGATTGTATCTTTGCGCCATGAGGACTAAATAGTCCCATTCCATTTACTTTAATCTATCGACTTTGAATCATCTAGCATGAATTTGGATATGCATATGAAAAAACAAAACAGATAATCTAATTCCGGATCCAATCAAACAAAACAATTTTGAATAATCCAGATGTACGTTTGGAAAAGTTCGCATTCGGTGAGAATTCCGATCCATGATTTGATTCCCGCCACTAGGTAGTACACACGAATGGTGTGTTCACTTGTTTGGAAGAGACGGTAAGGCGTGGACAACAGTGAAGAGAACGGATACTCAACAAGTGACAGTGAGGCGTGGACTTGTCGTAAAGAGAACGGAGACTCAATCACCCTTCACAATGAAGAAGTTGTCGTGTCCTCGTTGTCAACAGCTGTATACAGCGAATTTTAATGGTAAGTGTGCAGAATATTTGGAGCAGTTCTTGCAAACATAATAACAAGTTTACTGACTGTCATCTAATCACTGGATATCTCTATCACAAAAATCGAAGTGCACGATCACAGATGATGATGATGATAAAACTAGGCAACGTCTTCTTTTGAATCCTCGATGTTTAGCGAGTGGAAGGTAGCTTAACCTTAGAAAGGATTTTGTTTCTTCTTTTTTAGTATAAGAAGCATGAAAGGAAATTATTTCTTAATGCTTCTTTCATCGATTCAATTACTGATATTTTCTCTGTATTAGGATACAATACAGCGCTGGCTGAAACAAAAATCGTCTTACTTTTTTACGTGTTTGCTTTTTTTAATCGTCCGTGAGTGTAAGCTGAAGCCTGCCATAAAAAAACAAAACAAAACAAAACAAAAAAAAAACAACAGAACAACAAAGAATTTTGACCGCAGATTTTCAAGTAAAAATGAATAATAAATGTCTTAGAGGATTCTCAGAAGAAAGGAAAACAAATATCAACACGTGCCGGCCGGTGCGCTGAACCATCGGCATAAATAAACGAACGTTGTCGCTTGGACGGTGTCGATATTTGTTCTGTCTTCCTGTTTTCAAAATTGTTCAGCATTGTTTTCAAAATCTTCTGAGAATCCTCAAAGACATTTATTATTCATCAAGCCTGCCACTTCTCAGACTAGTCTTATATTTGCAAAGCATGCCTTGGTTCTGTCAAACGGATTACCGGCAAGTGACAACGTGCGTTTGTTTGTGCTGATGGTTCAGCGCACCTGTCGGCATGTGTTGTGTCTTGGTCACAACGGCATGTGTGAAGTAAAAGTAACACCCTAGGAAGCAGTTTTTGTCATTTCAAAAAGGAAAACTGAATCATTAAAGATATGATGCTTGTTTGTTTTTTGTCATTTGTGTAGATATCTGATGTGCATGCAACTGCAAAGTTCCCTCTGTAACTGGGCCTTTGTTCTGTCTATTGATTTAGCAGATCCTTAGTTTAGAAGCCCCTAATTTAATGGCAGATCTTGAGTTTAGGAGCCCTTGATTTCATGCTGATTTTCATTGTTCAGTCATGGCTTAGCATATGATGACAAATGCTTTTTGTGTATTTGTGTACTGTTTCTGAGATTCTGACCAGTTTTTCAAGCATTTAATTTTTTTTTTTTTTTTTTTTTTGTCGCTCCACTTGAGCCTTGCACTTCAATTTGTTCAAAGAATGGCCATTGCTGTGTGATTGACTCGTCAGGGTCTGTTGACTGCTGAGTTAATGTAAGCTACATATTCAGTCATTTAGACAGTGATCTGTTTGTAAACATTTAATTTCTTTCTGATTGCTCATGAGCCTCACTTTTCAAAATGCCCATATGGAAATGGAATCACAAGCATTGTTGACTTGCGAATTATCTCAAGCTGCGTAAGTACTGTCTGTATCTTACTTAGGAAAATTTATTTGCATGCACACATGAAATCCTGCTTCTCAGATCAGTAACCAAATGCTTTTATCATTGTGCAATGGAGCTTGATCAAATAATTCTTGTGTTTAAAGCCTGCCAATTACCATGGATTATCCATATTATAATGAAACATGGTCATGATCGTGGATCGAATATTGTGATTTGCTAAAGCTCTCACCAAAAAGGATGTGCTGAGACTGCTCCTCCTCTTCCAGATTTAGTTTTCACCAGCATGTTCACAGACCAAAGGGGGAACTGAGCAAGCACTTTTAAACCAGTCTTCAGGTGGAACACATTTGTCAGCGGCTGATCATGCCAAAACGCCCATCCAGTGTGTGTTGTTGCATGGCGTTCAGTGCCACCATACCACCCAAATTGAAAACTGTCGAAACTAGCAGTTGCTGCCACTGGGTGGCTGCTCTGTATATGTCATCACACAAAATTCCCAGTGAACTGATGTGAAAACGCCAGCTGCAGAAGTATTACATGCTTGTATTTATTTCAAGTATAGTAAGCTTTACATCTTTAAAACCACTTAGAAACAAATCATGTCCTGAAAAAAAAAAAAAGCCTCTTTATTGTTAAAGTCAATAGACAGGTTAACAACTGCACTTACTCTATTTTTATCAGTTCCTGATCAGTGAAGACTGAAACTAGTAAAAGGGGCATGATGACATCCAGTTATGTCAGAGTATGATGGCTTTTATGAATGAGTGATACCCTGCGGGTTAATGTCATAAGATCCCCTTTCCCATTTGCCCAGTTCCTGTTTGCAAGCAGAAGTGAGGAAAAAATAGTGATTCATTCAGCCCTAGTATAGGATAAGCCCTGATGATAGCACTGCTTGTCCAGACAGGATGACCATAGTGTAATTACAGCAAGCTTTTTGCAAAAGCCATCTTTGACCATCTGTAAGAAGAAATTAAGCGGATCTGTGAATCTTAACATTTCATTAGTTCAGAAGAAATCCAGCATTTAGATAAGATAATGTTACTTATAGCCCAGCCGACCGCAAAGGGCCACATCAGGGCTGTCACCACGTTAAAATCAACTCACAAGTCATTCATTCACACAATTCTTTAAAATACATCGAAAAACCATCTGAAAGTTTGTTAAAAATCTTCCACTGTAAAAACTCAGATCCGATGAAAAATGTTAATCTCTTTCAAGAACTCAAAGATGGCATCAGGTGGGACATCTCTGAACAAGGTTTTCATGGAATCTGCCGTAAAATGTTTGTGTCTCACATCGTGCAAGTCCCAACACTCTAAAAGAATATGTTTCATTGTGAGTGGCACATGACATGGAATGCACCACGGAGCTTCTTCACTCTTTAAAAGGTACGAATGGGTAAAATACGAATGGCCGGTGTGCAGCCGGCACAGAACTGTTTCTTCTTTACGACCACCAGACGCAGATGGGAGGAACTCCTTAAGGTTTGGACGGATCTGAAAGAGTTTGTTATCCGTCTGTGTATTCCAATCCTCCTGCCAGAGGTCTCTTGAGCAGTACTCTTTGCAGGGATTCATCAGGGCATTGGATGGTTGAGTGGTTGGTTTGGAAATGACCAAAATGTTCTGAAGTGAAACGGAACCTCATCTTCATGATTTTTCGCCAGTTCTATGAATTAGATCAATGTTTGAGAAAGCTGGGTCCAGTTTTCTGCTTTTATTCAACACGGAGAGGGCTTCAAGCCAGAACGTGTACAAATTATAGTTCATTTATTACCACATGGACAAAGAGAAATTAAGTTTGGGACTTGTGCACAGTCGCTGCAATAGTAAAATTCAGTCCATCTTGACTGAGCATACCAGTAAACTGTATAATAAGGATCATTGAAGTCTTGACAGCTGGTTGATATACCAGTAAACTGTATAGTAAGGATCATTTCAGTCTTGACAGCTGGTTGAAAAATGTAAAGATTCGTTTCAATTAAGTACAACTTGCCAGTCATAATTAGCTTTTTTTATTATTTTTTTTCTGAATTGAAATACCTGAACAGATGAAAAACAAGATGATAACCTCCCCATTATCCGTTTGTTTCGTAAGCAAAGCAACTTGTTGCTTTACCCTACAGACTTTCAAAACACCCAAATGATTTCTCTCAAGTTAAGATGTAAGGTAATCTTTTGAAGTAGTAATTAAAACACTGCATTGGGAGAATTGCTACAATCTAGCGAAAATTGTTAAATCTCTTTTGAAGTATTAGACAATGATCCATACGAGCATGTCGCATTTTTTTTTCTTTTTTTATTGGAATACTCATCGTTATGTTCATTTATGGGAAATGTAAGCCACTTCTCATTTCTGGGAACTATAAGCCACTTCTCAGACTTTGATGTTTACAGTAACATCACCATGATAAGAAAGTTTGAAGATTTTACCTTGGGGAATAGGCTCAGAAAAAGTTGGGCTTTTTTCAGGTGATTTGTTTGTACCCTTTGTACCATTTATCACAGTATTCTTCAAAGAAATTCTTGATTTATTAAGAAATGTTAAACCTGCCTTCTTCATGGAAATCAAATTCAAATCTTTCTGCAAATCAACATAAATTACATTGTTTAACAGTGCATGTTTGTATAAATTTGTAATTTATGCTTATAGATCAAACTGAAGCTTAGATAACAGTGACAGTGACAGAGCCCTGTTCCATTTTCTGTAGTCTTTAATCACTATAGTCAGCTGTCTTGCTGTGTTCTCTACAAACTCTTGGTGTCGTGTTTCTGGCACTGGTCCTTAGCGAATGCCCCATATGTTTTGGGGGAGGGGGAAGAGAGGCTTCGAAATGATAGAGACCAGTCACCAGGAAAAAGAATGATGTACACAGTGGTGTGCAAGAGTGCTCTGGCTGGCGCAGCAAAAGTGAACAAATGAACTACAAGGTTGACCATTATTCATGGGTATGGTTTTTGATTGCATTTTCATACAATTTTTTTGTTTTTTGTTCTTGGTAACCCCCCAAAACACGAAGTAGTAAAAAGAATTGAGATTCTTTTACAAGAAGAAGAAAAAGAAAATGGTAGTGAATTTAAATTTTGCCTAAAATAGAACTGAAGACCCTGGTGTGATTTTCTGTTGAAAAAATCTGTAACAAAATTTGTTTTTCTCCAGAAGGTGGGGGACAAGTTCGGCATCCCCTGCTGCTGAGGTGTGGTCATACGTTTTGTCTGGTCTGCATCAAAAGACTCCTTGTACAGGAAGCTGTCAAGTGCCCAACCTGCCAGGTAGGTTCTTTCTCTAGGCCTTTCCTGGTAATGAAGGGGTGTGGGGGAGGGGGGGGGAGTTTGTTTCATGTCATTCTGTCTGTCTGTCTCCCCTCTTTTTTTTTTTTTTTTTTTTTAGAAAGATTTTCTGTTAATCATTTCTACTCATATCTTAGATTTTAGATGTGTTCTTCCTCTTGCCTTTCCTGATAATAAGGGGTGTGTGGAGGGGGGAAGGGGGGGGTTAAATGTCATTTTGTGTCTTTTTTTTTTCTGTTTTTTTTTTTCTGTTTAAAAAAAAAAAATTTTTTCTGTTAAATGTTTAGTATACATATCTTAAATTTCTTAGTGTGCTGAGTGTACTTTTTTTTCTTTTTCTTTTTTTGAAATGAAAATATAGCTTCATTTAAACTTGTATTGTTGGTATGTATGACAGGATTTGCTTTGACCCACAGGGGGTTCACTGTATTGTAACTGAAATGTGACTTGCTTTTAGATGGTGACACCTGTTTCAAATGGTGAGCTGTACAAGTCGGTCAACCCGGACCTGTTTACTGTGGGGCGGATGTGGAACAGACGAATGAATCTGGAAATGTGAGTATAGTTTGTCAAAGGCTTGATCTTTTGGGGAAGCTTGTGTGAACATGGTTGGGTTTTGGGGGCTGTCAACTTCTACAGACCTGTTTATCCATACGATTTCACTGGATTTTGTGCTCATATTTGGTAGAAATACAATAAATATGGTACATGGGGAAACATATAGCGAAAAAAAAATCCGACTCTCATTTCCGTGCACTGCATTTCTGAAGGAATGGGTGTATTGACATATCTGCTGTGCGTACACTCTCCTCGCGACTTTTCGTGTCGATGTTTCTGATTGGCCGAGAGTGCTCATTCCTAGTTCTCAGCTTCGAGATTTGGCATGGTTTTCAGTGAAACCATTTTGTATTCTTAGCTTTGGTGCTGAACCAAGCGTTCGAGTTCTACTATCCGTGAAAATATCTAAACGTTCCTCTTCCGAAGATGACGGCCCTAAAGCGAAAAAAGGGATACAGGAATTTCTGGATAAATGTATCAAATAACCATGTTTTGCCGCAGTGCGGTTTAAACTTTCTCGTTGGAGTACTCCTGTTTTGTAGAAAATGCTCATGTTTTGGATTTGGAATACTCCGAGTCAAATTTTGGGGTAAACAGGTCTTCTACTGATCGTCTGTAATTTGCTATTGAATCTGTAATGTGCTGTGGAACTATATAGAAATCGAGTTTTCATGCATCATTTTCACCACACTATACCTGAACATCTCATGTGTTACATTTTGAGCACCTGTATTGGTGACCTGGAAGTGAGTACTGCAACTACAAGGTCAGATAGATGTTGCATGCTATTTTTGTGTCACGGAGCAAAGCGTTGTTTTGCGCATACAGGAAATGGGTCAAAATGAGAAAGCAATGCTTAGATGGAAGTCAGAGGAAACGTAATGCAGCAGTTAACACTGGCCACCATGTGGGGACATTGAAGGTCATAACGAGGATGGCAAAGCATTAGTGGTTTAGTCACTGAACAGTGCAACTATGAACAGCGGGCAACATATGTTTTAGATAGTATTTGTCAGGATAGTTCACATCAGGCTATATTGATCATATAAATACATTTTGCTTTGAAATTTATTTAATCCTTGTGAACTTCAAGTCGATCATTGTTTTCCCTCTTCGTCTTAAATCTGTTATTTTCAGTTCCGAGTATTGCCGGTCGATCAGACTAAGCGCAGAAAGTAGAAGGAAACTCGTGGAGAGCGTGGCAGCAGAGAGTCCTCAGAAGAGAAGCCCCCTTCAAGCAAGTGTTTCGGCCCTTATCTCCTGACACTCTAGGGGGTTGGGCCACACCCGGTTCATGACTCCGGATGTCCCTCTGCTGCCCCTTTTTTTCCCATCTTGGGACGAGCCATGGCTGGGATTCGAACCCATGACCCTCTGGACATGCTCATTTTCCACTTAATGACTCGCGCTTTAACCACTGAGCCACAGGGACACCTGATATTTGTAGGGAAATTAAGCCTTATGAAGTTCACTTTTGTTCCTCCTTGACCAGATCCAGCTTGAACACCTCTCTGCCGCTTCTGCCATTGCTTTCAGGGCTCTGGTTTTTTCCTTCCCTGCAACTGAGAGCTGTTTCATGAGGCTGTATGCAGACGTTCCTACAAACCCCCTAGCTCCAATTTCTGCAGTGAGGACTTTGACCTGATAGCCTTCTCTCCTCAGGCTGTTTGCCAGATCAGCATACTTTTCAGTCTTGTAGATTTGAGCTGCCTCCATTCTGTTCTCATATGGCACCGTGAGCTCGATCATGATCAGCTGCTTGGTTGACTTAGAGTGGACTACTATGTCTGGTCTCATGCCACTCTTGCTGATGATCTCTGGGTGACTCTTCCATTCTGGGAGGTCTGCAGTGCACTCCCAGTCATCTGCCCCGTCCAGCAGACTCTGCCTGCATGTTTCGAGTGGCACTGTTGTTCTTGGCCATGATTTGCTGCCTCCTGCCGTGAAGAATGTTGCGGGTGCTTTTGGAGTCCTGATTTTCCCTTTTGTGGTGTTGGTACTAGCCCAGACTACTTGTACAATTTCTTTGAGCACTTGGTTGTGCCTCCATGTGTACCTTCCTTGAGCCAGGGCTACTTTACATGAGCTTAGGACATGCTCCACTGTTTGTTTTTCATGGCAGAGGGGGCATGCAGGATCGTCTGTTTTCCCCCACTTCACCAGGTTTGCATTTGAGGGCAGAAGGTCATATGCAGATCTGAGAATGAAGCTGATCCTGAGAGGGGCCATGTGCCAAATGTCATTCCAAGTGAGGCTTCTTTGGAGTGCATTCTCCCACGTTGTCCATTGCCCTTGCTGGCTCTGCTGGACTGCTTTTTGGAGTCTTTTTTGGTCTTCTTCTTTTCTCATCTCCTGAATCATCATGTCTCTTTTGGCTTTTCCTTTGGCAGAGGGGAAAGGAGGGGTGGGGTGGGTGGGTGGAGGAACTAACCTGGAAAACATCGTAACTGGTATCTTTTTTTCGTATTAAGTTGATGGCACTTGAGGGCAGGACCGGCGGGTAAAGTCTGTATGTGTATCGTTGTGTAAAGGGTTTAGGTAGGCTTAACTCTCGACAGTTTTTGAGATTTTTGCATTTTGCATGACGGATGTTCATTTTTTTTGTAACATTCTGCGCATTATTTCTAAAATGATAATATTTTTGTGATGAATGTGTCTATTTCAGGTTTTTTAGGCAATATATTGCTTCAGATAACAAAAATGTTGTTTTAAATATTGTAATTCCGGGAAGAAAACGGTCGATTACCGGTGATCGAAATTCAAGGGAAAGAACTGAAGAGAGTTAAGTACCAGAATATTTTAGCCGGTATCAGTCGTATCAACAGTTGGTGACACTAGTGGACCTAACCAGGTGGCAAATTTGTAACATGATCACTTTGTTGTATGAGGTGGTTTGGAGTGTTCGTCTCCACCACATTTTGTGCAGCTTTTCTTACTAGTCATTGTTTCTTGTCTTGTGCGTAATCATTAACACCCCAGAGCTTAAAAAGGCAAGTTTCATGCTTTAAATCTGAACAAAATGAGAAACAGAGCAGTCATGTTGGAGAAATCAAGAATTCAGTTTGCTTTTTTTTTTCTTGGCTTAGCATTGTTTACCTTACTGTCTTTGTAGATATTTCATTTTCACATTTACTTTATGATAGTCCAGTTTGAGTTTTGAAAAATATTTTTACAGTGCATTATTTTGTTCAATTTACAGTTTAAAAAAACATTTTACAATGTGTAATTTTGTTCAATTTACCGTTCATGAAACAACTCGCAGACTCTGTAGATTATGTGCTTAAAGATTGTGGATTTTGTAGAGTTTAGATCTATTATGAGTTGTCAGAAAATGGTTTCAGGATCAAGTCTTAGTTTTGAGAAGGCTTGGAAGACCACAGTTCAGGAACTGGGACTCTTTCCCTGTGGGACAGTTCCATGATGTTTTGGGACAACTGTAATTCACTGATTGTCAAAGTTGGAAACTTCAAAGTCATATAACTTTAGTATTGGCCATTTGAGATAATGAAACTGATGTTTTTGTTTTAGTTTTAAAATTAACAAATTTGACAAGCACAGATGTCCTCAAATACAGTGAAACTGCCCTCTTGCCCTCCTGGAGTTTTTGTGCTACCGTTTTTTTGTTTGTTTGTGTCAGATGTAATTTGGAGATAAGAAACTAAATGGAATGGCTGGCACCTCCAGCGTTGCTTTCTGTCCTAGGAGTTGAGTTGTCCTTGAGTGATGGTCTTGAGTGTTGCACATATGTTTAACTTGACAGTGTTTTGATTTCAGTGTGTGTGTGTGTGTGTGTGTGTGTGTGTGTGTGTGTGTGTGTGTGTGCTTGTTCATTCAAACACAAAAGAGAATTTCCTGGGGGCTCCATCTTGATGTGGCATTGTGTGGTTGGCTAGATCATGAATTATGAAAGATCACATTGCCTAGAATCATGATTTTTTTTTCTTTAATCCGGTCTTTTGAACATCTTTTTTCAGACAAAGTCAGAAGATTTCAGAGAAGTTTAATCCCGCTAAAATGAGAGCAAAACCACAAAAAAAGACACCAGAAGATCAGGATGATGGTAAGAGCATTTGTTTTTCTGTACAGTCTTTCTATTCTTTCTCCTATCATGTTTAGTTCTTTGTTTCTTTCTGTGCAGTCTTTGTATTCTGACTCCTATCATGCTAGTTCTTTGTTTCTTTCTGTGCAGTCTTTGTATTCTGACTCCTATCATGCTAGTTCTTTGTTTCTTTCTGTGCAGTCTATGTATTCTGACTCCTATCATGCTAGTTCTTTGTTTCTTTCTGTGCAGTCTATGTATTCTTTCTCCTATCATGCTAGTTCTTTGTTTCTTTCTGTGCAGTCTATGTATTCTTTCTCCTATCATGCTAGTTCTTTGTTTCTTTCTGTGCAGTCTATATTCTTTCTCCTATCATGCTAGTTCTTTGTTTCTTTCTGTGCAGTCTATGTATTCTTTCTACTATCATGCTAGTTCTTTGTTTCTTTCTGTGCAGTCTATGTATTCTTTCTCCTATCATCCTAGTTCTTTGTTTCTTTCTGTGCAGTCTATGTATTCTTTCTCCGTTCTTTGTTTCTTTCTGTGCAGTCTATGTATTCTTTCTCCTATCATGCTAGTTCTTTGTTTCTTTCTGTGCAGTCTATGTATTCTTTCTCCTATCATGCTAGTTCTTTGTTTCTTTCTGTGCAGTCTATATTCTTTCTCCTATCATGCTAGTTCTTTGTTTCTTTCTGTGCAGTCTATGTATTCTTTCTCCTATCATGCTAGTTCTTTGTTTCTTTCTGTGCAGTCTATGTATTCTTTCTCCTATCATGCTAGATCTTTGTTTCTTTCTGTGCAGTCTATATTCTTTCTCCTATCATGCTTCTCTATCATGCCTGTTCTTTCTATGGTGTACATATATGCACACCAGTGTGTGTGTGTGTGTGTGTGTGTGTTATATATATATATATATATATATATTGTTAAAATAAGTGTTAAAAAGGAATATTAAAATACTCTACAAATTTGTTTCAAGCTGGGTGGCTATCTTCAGGATGATATTTGGGTTGCCCACCGCCGGTGTTATATAGCGTGTGGGGCCCGATTGCAGCTATTTTCACGTATGGGTTGGTTGCACGTGTTTTTTTTTTTTTTAAGGTTTTCAGGTTGTTGTTTGGGGTGTGTTCACTAGCAACGATTTCCATTTGTGCCTGCAGTTGTTTACTATTTCTGTTTTAGTGTTTAAAGTTGCTAAGTGTGGTTTACATAGTATCAGCCATTTTTCAGTTAAACATAGGTTGCATCTTTTTGAAATGTTGCTGTATGGTGATGCCCTTTTTATGATTTTCCAGGATATGTTGTAGTTTATTTTTGCGTCTTTAAGTTTCCAAATGTGTTTGCTCAATTCTGTTTGGTTTTTGTATTTTTCTTTATTAAATGACTGTTTGTGGTTTGCATATCTGGTTTTGAAGTGGTTTGCAGTAATCCCTATGTATGTTTTTCATTTTCTGATGTCACAGTGGCTTGGTATACGATATTCTTATAAAGGCATTTGTTGCTTAGGGGGCACTGCTCTTTTTTGATGCAATTGCAAGATTTCTTTCTTCACCCTTCTTTGCTGTGTTGATTTTCGTTTTGTTGGATGCATCAGTTAGGTTTTTGAGGTTGGGCATACATGAGTATGATAGTTTGACGGTGTTTTTGTTGAATATTTTTGACAGTTTGTGTTCTTTTGGGAATGAAGTTGTTAAGATTTTAAAGAATTCTTTCCCTATGTTTGTTTTGAGTTTCCCGTCGTATGGAGGGTTGAACCATATGATTTTTCTTTTCCTGTTTTTCTTACTTTTATTTGTGTTGTTATCTGGGTTGTATTGTAGTTTATAATTGTACCCCACTTTTTTGCAGTGCTTCTTGGTATTCTACTGCTGCGTTGTTGAATACTCTTTCATTGCATGACAGATTTGATAGTCTCTTGTTTATTCCGTTGGGTATGGTCTTTAGTACAGATGGTGGATGGTTACTTTTGGTGTTTACATAGATAAGTGTGTCATTAGGTTTCTTGTATGGTTTATATATGTGGTTGTTTAGGTCAAGTGTTATGTCTAAGTAGTTCACTACCTTTTTGTTTGCTTCAATGGTGATTTTTAAGTTGTGGTTTTGAAAGATTTTGCATAGTTCTTTTTTCTTGTTTTCGATGGATCTTGGGTTGTTGGTTAGTGCAGCAAGGCCGTCGTCTCTGTATAGTCCAACTTGTTTTCCGAGTTGTTTCTTGATGTTGGATAGCATGAATAGTCCGACCAGTTCACATGTTTCTGCACCATCATATGATCCCATGGTTACGTCAAATGTTGAGTTTCTATTCGTTTTCTTGATCCAAGTTACATTTTTGCTTTGCAGTAGCGTTTCTGCACCATCATATAATCCCATGGTTATGTCAAATGTTGAGTTTCTATTCGTTTTCTTGATCCAAGTTACATTTTTGCTGTGCAGTACGCTTACTGCACAGCAAAAATGTAACTTGGATCAAGAAAACGAATAGAAACTCAACATTTGACGTAACCATGGGATCATATGATGGTGCAGAAACATGTGAACTGGTCGGACTATTCATGCTATCCAACATCAAGAAACAACTCGGAAAACAAGTTGGACTATACAGAGACGACGGCCTTGCTGCACTAACCAACAACCCAAGATCCATCGAAAACAAGAAAAAAGAACTATGCAAAATCTTTCAAAACCACAACTTAAAAATCACCATTGAAGCAAACAAAAGGTAGTGAACTACTTAGACATAACACTTGACCTAAACAACCACATATATAAACCATACAAGAAACCTAATGACACACTTATCTATGTAAACACCAAAAGTAACCATCCACCATCTGTACTAAAGACCATACCCAACGGAATAAACAAGAGACTATCAAATCTGTCATGCAATGAAAGAGTATTCAACAACGCAGCAGTAGAATACCAAGAAGCACTGCAAAAAAGTGGGTACAATTATAAACTACAATACAACCCAGATAACAACACAAATAAAAGTAAGGAAAAACAGGAAAAGAAAAATCATATGGTTCAACCCTCCATACGACGGGAAACTCAAAACAAACATAGGGAAAGAATTCTTTAAAATCTTAACAACTTCATTCCCAAAAGAACACAAACTGTCAAAAATATTCAACAAAAACACCGTCAAACTATCATACTCATGTATGCCCAACCTCAAAAACCTAACTGATGCATCCAACAAAACGAAAATCAACACAGCAAAGAAGGTGAAGAAAGGAAATCTTGCAATTGCATCAAAAAAGAGCAGTGCCCCCTAAGCAACAAATGCCTTTATAAGAATATCGTATACCAAGCCACTGTGACATCAGAAAATGAAAAACATACATAGGGATTACTGCAAACCACTTCAAAACCAGATATGCAAACCACAAACAGTCATTTAATAAAGAAAAATACAAAAACCAAACAGAATTGAGCAAACACATTTGGAAACTTAAAGACGCAAAAATAAACTACAACATATCCTGGAAAATCATAAAAAGGGCATCACCATACAGCAACATTTCAAAAAGATGCAACCTATGTTTAACTGAAAAATGGCTGATACTATGTAAACCACACTTAGCAACTTTAAACACTAAAACAGAAATAGTGAACAACTGCAGGCACAAATGGAAATCGTTGCTAGTGAACACACCCCAAACAACAACCTGAAAACCTTAAAAAAAAAAAAAACACGTGCAACCAACCCACACGTGAAAATAGCTGCAATCGGGCCCCACACGCTATATAACA
>CM065724.1:78218917-78243917 GCA_033310375.1 Conus canariensis
ATATGCTGAGGGGACCTACTGACTGAACTATGATTATAGAGATATGCTGAGGGGACCTATTGACTGAGCTATGATTATAGAGATATGCTGAGGGGACCTACTGACTGAGCTATGATTATAGAGATATGCTGAGGGGACCTAATGATTGAGCTATGATTATAGAGATAGGCTGAGGGGACCTACTGACTGAGCCATGATTATAGAGTTAGGCTGAGGGGACCTACTGACTGAGCTATGATTATAGAGATATGCTGAGGGGACCTACTGACTGAGCCATGATTATAGAGTTAGGCTGAGGGGACCTACTGACTGAGCTATGATTATAGAGATATGCTGAGGGGACCTACTGACTGAGCTATGATTATAGAGATAGGCTGAGGGGACCTACTGACTGAGCTATGATTATAGAGATATGCTGAGGGGACCTACTGACTGAGCTATGATTATAGAGATATGCTGAGGGGACCTACTGACTGAGCTATGATTATAGAGATAGGCTGAAGGGACCTACTGACCGAGCTATAATGACTGAGGGGCTGTGAAGGTGCATTGACTTTGAAAGCTAAATCTTGCAAAGCAGAGGAGTCCTGTGTTACTTCATGGTGACTTGGCATTGGCTAGATCATGCCGTGTGGAGTGGCGGATCATGAGACTGAGTGTTCCAGGGCACAGGGCGTCAGAATGGATGTAATGCCATTAGGAGGGCAGAAGGGAGAGGGAGCGGTCTAAAAGAGGGTGAAAATCGTAGCTGAAACACTTGAATCGTTTTATGTGGTTTTGTGTTATTCATAATTTGTAACGTCTGATATAGTATCACAATAGAGAATTCAAGCTAAAGTAAAAAAAAAAATGCATAAAATGATTCTGCCCAGATGTTCATTTGATTGGTATACTGTCATGAAAGAAGATCTTAGAATGTTTAATTCTCACATTGGTGTAACACAAAGAAAATTAGATGAGACTTTCATCGATTCATCAAGAGAGAATTCAAGAAGTGGTGCTTAAACAGAAAAAAAAGGAATGTTGTTGGAATACTTTCATGACGGAATTTTGACCTTTTTTTTTTCTTTTTATCCTGTTGCACAAATAGTCAAGGCAGCCTGAAGCTGATCATGCCCAACAGAGCCAGGCATCGGCACTGCTCCACTCACGAGCAGTGCCAAATCGAATACTACTGCGATGATGATCAGCTGCCTATCTGCTCTCGGTGCGTCATCATGGGCGACCACAAGGGCCACAACGTGCAGACTATGGAAGACAAGGTAGGTGACATCGGTGTTTGTATTCAACACAATTATTGGTTTTAGATTAAAGCAAAGCGTCAGTCTGTGGATGTATGTGGAGATAAATTACGGTTGAATGTATGGGCATGAGACAGATGATGTGGTAACTTGCGTGGTGAGTGATACAGGAAGTAACACAGGGAGCGGGTTGTCTGGCGCATGAACTAAAGCAAGAAATACCATGGAATCATATGGTAAACTGTTGCCACATGTTTTGCTGCAATGAAAAGGACCATTATGTGAATACATGTTGACTGGATCAAAAACAAGCTGAAAGCAAAAACCAATTTGCACATGCACACTGTTACCCTCATGTAATTTTACTGGCTCTTTTGTTTTTTTTTTTTTTGTTTTTATTTCATTCATATTTATGTGTCGGCTGGTTGTATATGTGTGCGCCTGTGTGTGTGTGTGCGCGCGTGCGTGCATGCTTGTGTACATGTGTGTGTGTGTGTGCGCGCGTGCGTGTGAGCATTTTTCCTGTGTCACTTTTTATCGTCTCTGAAACTCTTTTTGTTAGCAAGCCTGATAAAATTTTTTTTTTTTTTTTTATTGCAGAATAAAGTACTTCTTGCTGAAATGGAACCAGTCATAGTAGAGGCACAGAGAACTATATGGCAACTGGAAAAAGCAGAAAAGGTTTGTATCTGCAGCATTCTGTGTGTGTGTGTGTTGTGTGTGCGAGAGAAAAGCACCATTATCTGATAGTGCCAAAAGAGAATTGTTGACAGCTGAAAGTATAATTTCAGTTACTGAATTTCTGTGAGAAAGTAACTGTGTATGTGTGTGTTTGAGGGGGGGCTGGAAAAGAATGAATTCGCCAAAGGGGTGGATAACTTTTACTGATATCCTATGGGTTTTATTTGATCCCCCCCCCCCCCCCCCCCCCAAACCTCTGGCAGCTGAAACTGAAAACTTTTGTACAGTGTTATTCCTCTCTGGAACAAATTGGCTGTGCCAGTTAGGATCTTTTTTTTTTTTTTTTTTCTGAATCGCAAAAAGTTTGAAATCAAATATGTGTGGGAAAGATGGACAGAAGGGGAGAGGATGTTATCTTCTGCTGTGTAAGACCAGGTATTCATAGCTCTTGTCAAGTGGAACCATGTTACAGGGTGGAGAATCAGCACCAGTGAAAATGTCACAAATGGGTCTTTTATGTAGGTGCGAGTGCAGAGCACAGGAAATACTTCAAAATAAACGTGCCAGGCTAGATGGGCAAGGTCATATTCCTTTCCCTGGTAAACTGACTGAATTGTATCACAGATTTTGTGATGATCCTTAATCCTCAGATCTGGGAGGCTACAGTGTCATTCAGCCTGGTATGTGAGCTCATTATTTTCATACACAATCCCAAGAGAAGGGGTTGAAGTGTATGAAATCCCCCAGAAAGAATCGTTTGAGTACCTTGGTGAATGAAAGGTGCCACAAATTAGCAGTGAAATAGGCGACTGCCGAAGTAGGGCTGAAGCAAAACACCCGACCTCTAGCGCTGGTGATGTTGATGGTTGACCCCATGTGTTTTTTATTTTACAGACTGTAAGAGAGAGCATGCCGTCGGCCAAGCTGAACACTGACCTGATGGAAACAGTGAGCATGCACTTCATGGAGCTACATGCCCTGCTTCAGGCCAGGTCACTGCCCTTTTTTCCTCTGCCCCTCTTCTCACTGTCTCAGTCTGTGCGTCTCCGACTTCCCTTCGCTCTGTCTCTCTCTGTGTCTTTCTGCCTGTCTTCCCCGCTCCACCCCCCTTTCTCTTTCTCTCTCTCTCTCTGTCTCTGTCTCTCATTCTCTCTCTCTCTCTCACACACACACACACACACCACACACACACACACACACACACACACACACACACACGCACAGGCACACACAGGCACACACACACTTTTGCAGACTTGTCTTCAAATTTAGGAGACTGGAACAGACTGTAACATGACTGAAAACAAGGCAGAATACTAGTTCGTACGCAAAAGATGAAAGATGATTTTTAACATACATATGTCCTTTAGATGTAGCAAAGAATACACATGAAAATGCTCGAAGCAACACTCCTCACATGGCTGTTAGCAGCAGAAAGGCCAGATTCAGGCTACTGGCAGCCAAGATGTATTGCTAAGCAGACCCTGAGAAAGCAAACAATGAGTTGAAAAGTTGTCGTTTCAAAAGACCTGGCACGCGCGTACACACAGTATTCTGTAGGTGCGTTGTAAAGCTTTTGCTGTGTAATGCTGTCGCTCTTTAGAAATGTTTTTGACACGTGTAGATTGTCATTTCAGGGAATGTGACACGTGTAAATTGTCATTTCAGGGAGGAATGTGACATGTGTAGATTGTCATTTCAGGGAGGAATGTGACACGTGTAGATTGTCATTTCAGGGAGGAATGTGACACGTGTAGATTGTCATTTCAGGGAGGAATGTGACACGTGTAGATTGTCATTTCAGGGAGGAATGTGACACGTGTAGATTGTCATTTCAGGGAGGAATGTGACACGTGTAGATTGTCATTTCAGGGAGGAATGTGACACGTGTAGATTGTCATTTCAGGGAGGAATGTGACACGTGTAGATTGTCATTTCAGGGAGGAATGTGACACGTGTAGATTGTCATTTCAGGGAGGAACAAGTCTTGGACTCCATCAAAGCCGCGTCAAACTTGGGAAACAAGTCGTTTCAGGAGATGGTGAGTGTTTTGTCTTCTAATTCTTCCTGTCATATTGGACTGTTTGCTTTTTCCCTGTCGGTCGTTATTCTTTTCATGTATTTTTTAACCATGGCTTTGTGTGTATGTGTGTGTACTGAGCTGTGACTACTGATGTCTTTAGCTGTTTTGCATTTTGGGAGGGAAAGGGGGATTTCTATCAATAATTAAATAATGAAGTATTTCCTGTGCTGTGCAACTCAAAAATTGTATTAGTAACATTTCTAAGATTAGAATAGAATGGATAAAAAGTGCTATTGCTGCGTATTAATTGTTGTGATGTGGCTTGCAGGATGGGGAAGTGCAGAGAGCAATAACTGTTAACCTTGGCATGCCAGCTGAACGATCTGCCATCGTTCAGTGCAGTGGCAGTTAAAAAAGAGTGCCGCAAGCTAATGGCAGTCTGGCTAGGTAACTAGTTGAAGAAAAGTCTGGCAAGATAGCTGAAGAAAAGTCTGGCAAGATAGCTGAAGGAAAGTCTGGCAAGATAGCTGAAGGAAAGTCTGGCAAGATAGCTGAAGAAAAGTCTGGCAGGATAGTTGAACATCACAGCCACCATTTTTCAGAGACACTGCATTGTTACTGTGTGTAGGAAAGAGGAATTGATTTTTTTTTTTTTTTTTTTTTTTTTTTAACCTTTTCTGCATGTTTCGGATTAAGACCACCAAGTTGAAGTTTCATGGCTGTGTTGTCTTTTGCTTCACAGAGAACTCACCTTGAACAAGAAAAACGTCAGCTGGAAGAAGCCTTGATTGGTATGTATTGTTCTTGACTCTTGTTGTGGACAAGGTTGTTAAAGGGGTCTTGTGTACATTGGGATCACCACATTAGGAAAAGCCCATTGTTCTTGACTTGTTGTGGACAAGGTTGTTAAAGGGGCCTTGTGTACATTGGGATCACCACATTAGGAAAAGCCCATTGTTCTTGACTTGTTGTGGACAAGGTTGTTAAAGCAGGGTTCGTACGCCCCTTGAAGACCCTTGAAAACCCTTTAAAAAACAACTGGGCCAAAAAGGCCCTTGAAAACTGCAGATATCCCTATCATCCCTTGAAATCCCTTTAAAAATCGTTTTCGGACCAAAACTGACCGTAACATTTGAAGACGAATCGGAGAACAAACGCGAACAAGACTTTGGACATCGATTTTCACCTCTCGAATCGTTTTGTGTGTTGTCTGCTTTTCAAGCAAAGGGAAGCAATTCAATAGTTGGTTGTCGTTTGCGCATGCGCAGTTCGACTTCCGACAAAGAGCGCCATGCTCCCTAATCTTTGGTGAATTCCAATACTGTTGCGTCTGTCATCATGCCTAAGGGAAATAGCGCATTTGATCCGTTGTGGTTACAGAAGGAAGAATATCGAAGCTGGATCACTGAATGCAGAGACAACGAACATGCATTTTTCCGTAAAGTGTGCAAAAAGACCGTTGATGTTCGGGCAATGGGCGAACCGGCGGTTGCAAGTCACGGAAAGAGGAAAAAATACGTGGAATTGGAAAAAGCGAATAGGCTGGTAGTTAGTCTTAACGGACTTCGTTCGGCAATCATCAAATTCATCAACATCAGGTCAGACCCTTTCCTCAGTAAGAATCGTCAGCCAATTCACAATAACAGCAAGTGGGACAGATGTGTTGAAAGTGAAGTGTTGTGGATGATTCATGCCATCAACAATCATCACAGTTTCCAATCTGCTGAAGACAACACGAAACTGTTTGCTGTAATGTTTCCATATTACTCGATTGCGACGAACTATCGGTGTGAGGAAACCAAAAATAGATATCTTCAGGTTTCGTACAGAGTCCTGGAAGTCTGGAAAAATGAAAAAATCATTTCCAGGGCTGGAAAAAGTCTTGGAATTTTGTAATTTGTGGCCATGGGTCTGGAAAAGTCCTGGAATTTTGTAAAAGCTGTGCAAACTTTTTCATGATGTCGAATTTTGCTTTAAGTTTCTTTACAAAAACATTGAAATAGGATCTAGTTGCAAAGCGAGAGGACTGCAGGCGGAAATCTAAACAAATCTTAAATAAATGTTAGTGAACCGCCCAGAGAACGTGGACAAACGAGTCACAAGACGAAACACAACGCGTTTCGACCTCTTAGGTCTTCATCAGGTGAGACATTAACGAATAAAACAATGAAAATTCACTTAGCTTTGATCGCTTCAGATCACTTCGCAGGGTTCAGCGCAAGGAAGAAGGCGTTGAATGAGAACGAGGCTGTTGGAAGTTCCCTTCCAACAGCCTCGTTCTCATTCAACGCCTTCTTCGGAACTTCCAACAGCCTCGTTCTCATTCAACGCCTTCTTCCTTGCGCTGAACCCTGCGAAGTGATCTGAAGCGATCAAAGCTAAGTGAATTTTCATTGTTTTATTCGTTAATGTCTCACCTGATGAAGACCTAAGAGGTCGAAACGCGTTGTTTCATCTTGTGACTCGTTTGTCCACGTTCTCTGGGCGGTTCGCTAACATTTATTTAAGATTTATTGAAATAGGAATAAAAACAGAAATTAAATCATGCACAATGATCGCGGTTTTCAGATTTCCTCTGGCCGGAGGTTTAGCAGATGACATTTTTTTCTGCAGAGTAGCTCCCCTTTACTGTGAAAAAGCATTGCGCATTCGCAGTTGGTACCATTGCTTAACTTCCTTTCGAATCAACAGTGCTGTGAGGGAAAATAGCGTCGAAGTATTAAAGAAAACATGGGAAAATGTGTTTTAGCCTAGCTTGGCTAGACAATACAAATTATCGCAAATGGATTGCTCCTGCTTCCGATGGATGCATGACAAAAGCACGGTGCCTGCTGTGCAAGAAAGACTTCGACATCGGGAACATGGGCAAAGTTACTCTGAAAAGCCATGCGGCAGGCAAGAAACAAAGAAATGATGCAGTTTTCAGAC
Organism: Conus canariensis; assembly: GCA_033310375.1. NCBI lineage: Eukaryota > Metazoa > Mollusca > Gastropoda > Neogastropoda > Conidae > Conus > Conus canariensis. The sequence goes on from CM065724.1 coordinate 78,225,791, forward strand.
AAAACGACTCGGACTCCAACAATGACCGTGACTGATTATTTTCAGCCCAAGGATTGTGATAAGTGATTTTTTTTTTTACTGCAGTATGGGATGCGATCATGCATTGAATGGGGTGGGGGTGGGGGGTAGAGAAAATCAGAGGGCCCAAGGGCGATACACTGGCCTATTTTTAGACACATACATACACACACACACACACACACTGTCTCTAATACTCTCTCTCTCTCTCTCTCTCTCTCTCTCTCTCTTATCCAAAAATGTCAAAATTTGAATACAGAATTGAATAGTGAGCACATTGGCTTGTAACTTGTACTCAGCCATGTTGAACATCCAAATTAAAATGAAAAGACAGTTGAGAGGCCGCGAGGCCTTGTGTCCTAATGACCTGACCTGACCTGACCTGACCATATCTCTCTCTCTCTCACACACACACACACACACACACACACACACACACACTGTCTCTCACACACCTACACACACACACATGTGCGTGTACACACACACACACATACACACTCGCACACACACTGACTGTCTCTCTCACATACATAGACACACACACTGTCTCTGTCTTTCTCTCTCTCTCTCTCTCTCTCTCTCTGTCTCTGTCTGTATATCTGTCGCTGTCTCTCTCTGTGTCTCTCTGACTTTTTCACGCACGTGCGCACACACACACTAAATTTTTTGGTAAGTATTGAATGCCCTACTATCATTAAATCAGTTCTTTTTGATGTGTTTAGCATGGTAATAACATACAGAGGTGCACGCACACACACATTCTGTGGTCTGGAAAAATTATGAAAAGCCCTGGAAAAAGTCTGGAAAAAGTATGGAATTTTGTTTGGTCACATCTGTGGGAACCCTGTATCTTGCAACTTTTGGCATTGCTCCTTTTTTCAGTCACAACTGAAAAAAGAGTGAAATCACATACTGAATCTTCAAATCTTCAAATCAATCGTCAGGTCGTCTCCATAGACACAAGTGACTCGTGTGTGCGCATTTGTAAAAAAAAAAAAAAAAAAAAAAAAAAAAAAAAAAAAATCCTACTTTCTTGTTTAAAAGACAGCATTCATACCACACCCCTACCCCCCCTAACTTGCCTACCAGCTAGCCCACACACACACACACACACACACACACACACACACACACACACACACACACACACACACAGAAAGAGAGAGAGAGAGAGAGACACACACACACACACAACACACACACACAAAAGAGACACACACACAAGACACACACACACAGACACACACACACACACATACACACACAACACACACACACACACACACACACACACAAACACACACACACGGACACGCACACACACAGACACACACACAGATACACACACACACACACACACACACAGAGACACACACACACACACAGAGACACAGAGACACACACACACAGATACACAGACACACGCACACACACACACACACACACACTCACACAGACACACACACACACACACACACACACACACACACACACACACACACACACACACACACAGACACACCCGCACACACACACAAAACAAAACAAACCAAACAAAAAAACAGTTCAGTGTGGAGCTGCAGGAAGGCTACCCATGTTCACCTTTTCAAGAGGGGTTACCCCGCTCCCTATCCTGCCCCAGAACAAGCATTAGGCTAGTCCAGGCCCGCCAACCATTCACACACACTTCCACATGACAACACATACAGTGGCTGTATTTTAAAAGTAAAGTTTGCTGAGCTCACTCCTGAAATGTGCCAGAGAGGGGGCCTCGGCTGCAGCTGCCGGTAGAGAATTAATGAATTTGTCATGCTTTTTGATGAATCATTGAATAAGGACTTGAAACAGGAGCAGCTGGACATCCCATGTCAGATACTGGTCCGGAAAGCAGATTGAAATTTTTCTTTTTCGGATTTCTCAATTTCTGTGTAAAGACTTCATTTTTTATTTTTTGTATATGATATTGAGAGGTGGAAAAGACTACAGAAGTGTAATCACCTTATCATCAGAGCTGGATTACATGTGTAAGGTAATTATTCACTCTTTTTTTTTTTTCAATTGTATGGCTAAATTTGCCCCTTAAAAATTAAAATATCCCCTTTAGAAACCCTTGAAAAACCCTTGAATTTCTTTCCTGTGAGGAAGTGGGAACCCTGTAAAGGGGCCTTGTGTACACGGGGATCACCACATTGGGAAAAGCCCATGTCTTGCAAGTATAGACATGTGTGTTTTATCCTGAGGCAAATTCTTTGTTCTCAAAATTGAGAATGATGCGAACATTTTTGGAAGTGCCTGTATGATTTGTATGGTGCATCATGCTGTACTCAGACTTGTCGTCAGAACCAAATTTTTACCTGAAAAAAAATTGAAAGTTTGAAAAGGTTCAGCGTACAAGTGTACAAGGCAGTTGTATTAGACGCAGGTCAAAACGCAGTCTGTTGTATGCTACAATGAAGGGTCCAGTTCAAACAGCATCGGAGTGCTTTGGTAAAGTTTCAGTCTCTTGCGTCAGACTGTCAAAATGGATCGGTGTGATGTCAATATATTGCTTGATTACACATACAGGTACACATTTTTCTGTGTGGTGGTACTTTCATTTTACGTTTTTTCTCAAAATTATGATATTAGACGATACATTTTTTATGTGCCTTTCTTCACACTGTCTGAAATTTGTTAAACGTGTTTGGCAGTTTTATTGCATGTGTGATGCCAGATGGGGAGCCCTGTAATGAGATGACTTGCTGGCCATGATGATTGTTACAGGAGTTCATTTGTCAGCCAGTATATTCATAGCAAAAAGGGTGTAGAAAGATCAGTCTTTCAAATCGGTACACCCATACCCTTGGTGCAGTTTGTTCACCATTTGTCATTGAAAAAGAAATGAAACGGTCGAGTACTCTAAACTATAAAGAAAGGCTGCTTGAAGTTTTGTGGGGGTGTATGTATGGCTTCTTTTGTTTGTTTGTTTGTTTGTTTTTTAAAATTTTTTTGAGAGGGACTGTCCAGTTACTGGGGGCATTGCAGGAAAAGACACAAGCTTGCCTGAAAAACTTTCTCAGCTATGGTTTGTTTGCTGTTCTGTTATTCCGAGTTGAGTGGTCGTCTCAAGGGGCACTGTTCTGTGTTATTCTGGTTTGAGTGATTATCTCAAGGGCACTGTTCTGTGTTATTCTGAGTTTGAGTGGTCGTCTCAAGGGGCACTGATCTGTGTTATTCCGAGTTGAGTGGTCGTCTCAAGGGGCACCTTCAGCAGCACGAGACGAATAGCTAGTCAAGCGTTCAGGCACAGATTTAGGCAAAGGTTGTAGACATGCATGTTAGAACGAACTGTGGCAGTAATTGTGGCATTTTTAGTCACTGCATTGGCTGTGACATTTGGCCAAAGCAGGCAAACTGGTCATTGCTTGATTTTAGGTAGACAGTGTAGGAATACTTTGCAATATTATATAGGAAGCATAACAGAAGAAAAAGCAAAATTATAGTCAACATTTGAGGTACAAAGCAGTTTACAAAACAAACCCATGTTTTAGAAACCACATCTTGAGCAACATCTAGGTGCACAGGTGGAGAGGTTAAGGGGTGATTGGAAGCGTGAAAGATGGGTAGCGATAAAGGCACAATATATGATAATGAACCTTCACTGCTGGATTCAGTGCACAGGTGTGGAAGCGTGGGAGGTGGTAAATAGCAGTCAAGATGCCACATGGAACACTCATCTGTGGATGTGGTGCCCAGGTGTGATCTTCATGGGGGAGGGCGAGGGATGATGGGGAGTTGGAAACGGTAGGGGTTAACAATCGTTGATGGATATTGTGTGCAGATGCTGCCCGGGCCAAGCACAGCAGCCTCCATCATCTGGTGGATGCTGACCTCATTTTGGAGCGGCTGAAGAAGGCGGAGGACCTGCCCTGCGTGGTGACCATCAAGAAGGAGGCTGTGGCTGCACCTGTCAGGTCGGTGCTCTGACCAGTCTTGCTCAGTACTCTCTTCAGACCTGTTTACCCTAATGATTTCACAGTATTTCGTACACGTGTTTGACAAAAATACGATTAATATGAAGAACCGGAAAAAATATGTTGAATAAAAATCTCGAGACAAAGTTCTTGAACGGTAGTGGCACTTGCGGTGTATAACCGTTGTGTTTGAGCGCTGCAACCAAAGAGTGACAACTCGCACATCGTGCGCGCAAACTCGCATCTGGATGACATCGGAACAATAGGAGGGACCTCCCGCTTTTACGAAAATTCATAAATTTGGTTGGTGTGTACACACATTTTTAGGAAAATTCTCATTTCAGTGGAGAAACACACTAGTAGCCGTCGTAGGGGAAACAGGTCTGCTTCTTCCTGTGTGCCAGCCTTGGACATTTCTGGTCCTTCCTGTTTCCTTCACCCATGCCTTTTCTCCCATGCATTTACAGTGTTTACTTAATGATTGCAGTATTTCACCAGCTTATTTCCTTACCACACTTTCTTTTTGCCTCCTTCGCTATCCTTCGCTGGCTGCTTTGAGGTGCTGTTGGATTCCGTTTTTGAACCCTTGTTGGTTAGACTACTACAGAATTGTAGACTGGTTTATCTCAATTTGATGCCAAGAGAGCTGAGACGCAATCAGCAGTGCCTCCCTGACAAGTCTGATTCATCGGATGAAAGGCCTGGGAACTGGCAATATGAATGGTTCTGTCTTCAAGATGGGTTACGATTGTCCCTGTATGCTGTTAGTGAAGGATTTTATATTTATGATATTTATTTCACTGATTTTGCATTCTCTGTTCCTTCTTCCCCATCCCCCCCCCCCCCTTTTTTTTTTTTTCAAGTCTTTGCCAAGTTATGAATCTAATGATGGAGGAATTGTTAGCCAGCACTTGTTTTCCCCCACTTCTGAATTTTTCAGTTCATTTTTAGTGTGCTGTATGGCCCATGGACCTTGGCACCTGCACCCACACACACACACTAACACACGCGCACACACAGGCACACACTCGCACGCATACATGCACACGCACACACGCATATGCACATGCATACGCATAAATGAAGATAGGGTCCTCCTTTCCCTTTATCCTTGATTGTCATATCTCCAGTTCAGTGATAATTTAGATTTATTTTGTTTGTGTTTTGAAATTCAGTGAAATGTCTGGATGGGATGTGTTTCAGGTTTTCTGGTGACGATTCCATGAAGGATGCTATTCAGCAGTATGGGAGCGTGTGTGTTCCTGATATATTACAGTAAGTAGACTGTTCTGTTACCTCTGTAGACTGTTCTATTACCTCTGTTGCTTTGACTTCATCACATCATGTACTTCACATAAATGTCTACATGTACTTAATATTGACTCTTTTTAAGTAAACACACTGATCGACTGATAGTAAGAACGAGGAACAAGTTTCATTCTGTCGGCTGTATGGTGTGTTCTCTGCCTGTGTCTCGTATCGTTATTAGATTATAATTTTGTACACTTGTGCAGAATGTCTTAATGTGCATGTAGGCATTGGTGCGTACTTAGATCTGTCATTATGATACAGTTCATGTGAAAAGTGGTAGACGTGTCTTGCAGGTTGTGTGTAAAATTCAGGACGAAATGTAGTCTAGTTAGTCTAAAATACTTACAGCTCAATATTTTTTCGTTCAAAAGTAAGGAGTTGATAACTGGAGGTTACTTACGTCATCCCGAGTTAGTCTGATGCATGCATGTAGTTTAATCTCTGCTTGGGGTGAGTTCATGATGACTAGATGACAGTGTAATCTTGTGTAGAGGGGGGAAAAGGTAGAAAATTTCTATAGCTTGCATCTGTTGATTAGAAAAGACTCACTGTGTGGAGGACAGAACAGTGTGGACTGTGGAGACCACTTCTCTCCTGCCGTTGTAGCCTCCCCTGCACTGACTCAGCTACTCAGTTCATGTTTGGTGAATAGAGAGGATTTTCACGCCGTAAAAATTCCAAGTTTGCTAGAGATTTGACCTCAGGATCGTCATATTCACAGCTATAAAGTTTTTAGCATTTGGCTGCATGTTCTTTGCTTAGTTAATCTTGTAACTGGAGCAGAATTTCTTGCTCAACCAGGCTTATTTTGGAGATGTTTTATTGGCTGGAATTAGAAATATTTTGATTTTTTTTTATGTTGGGTATATTTTTTATGTGTGAAATAGCTGTCTGTAAATGCATGAATATGTTTTATCAGTGCGTTTTGAGCATTATCTGTAAGAAGCAGAAACCAGTATTTTCCAGCAACAATTTGTGTGTTATTCCATTTTACACAGTCATCGAGTGACGTATTATTTAAGCTGGAAAACTTAAAGCTGACTGTTTTAACACTATGGACATTGATGCTCTGAATCACAGTCTCCATTTTGAGCCATGTCCACAACCACCAGGTCCACCAATTCAGTGAACTGAGGGTGGCCGTGCCTAGCATAGCTGTCATCGATAGAACTTGAACCGATTACAAACAGAAACTGTTGGAAAAAGGGAATTAATCAGATCAACAGGTCGTTGGTAAGCCATTTTTATGAGACGGCGGATGTGATGATTGCAGGATGATCTCGCTGACGGCCGCAGGTCCTGATGCGGAGAAGCCACCTGTGGAAGAGCTTCGGTCCTACTCCGTGGCTGATCTCGATGTGGACTCGCTCTCCACCACCGACTCTGCTACTGCTTCGCTCAGCGGATCCATGGTGGTGGAAGGTAAATGTCCATTTCATCCAAGGATTAAACTTAAAAAAAAGCCCAGGTAAATGATTTTACGCTCGAAGCAAGAATAGTATGGTGGCCTTACCTCAAACATCAAACCTACATCAAACTTCTGGATGATGATAATATGTGGATACTTTCGGGACCTTTCTGTTGACTAGGGTTTGTTTATGAATGATTGGCTTTATCCTGTGCATTTAGCTCGTGCGCATCATTTGTTCTAAGGTGCGGAATTGCTGGATTCATGCATATTTTGCTGCATGAAGTTTCTGGTGGTTTGTTCCATCTCCTGAAACACATACACTGTGACACAGACAAAGACAAACAGACACGCACACACACACACACACACACACACACACACACACACACACACACACACACACACACACACACACCACCACCACCTCCACTAACAAACATGGGTAAAGGACAAGTACAGAATTGCAACTGCTGTGCATGTAATCTGGCTCTGTAGTTATCCCAGCACTTTTGTTTTGCCAACGTTTCTGATTGGCTGAGCACTTAATACTTTCACGATGGGCACGGCAGAGTAGTGTCACTTCCCTGCAGATGTGTGCAATGCTCGTGCTTACAACCGTTGCGGACGCGCAATTTTCGCATTTTTAAAATTTATATTACGACCCCAAATGTAAAGGTAACAAGTAATTGTTATATATCAACAGAAAGGGTAAAATGCAAACTTTGCAGTGAGCATAGACTGAAATATATTTTGAGTAAAATAGCAGCGCTACATTTACGTAAACAACATAACTAAAACGTAGGAGAACACAATCTTCATTATGTTTGTTTGGTTACTATGACAACAGCCAATGAGGAAGAAAAGGGGCATGAAATTTCACTCTTACTTTGAATAGATGCAGAGAAAGCCTGAGGTATTCAATATGATTAATCCAAGTGAAAAAGAAATAATGAATCTGAAAGTAAATCATTTCACTCTGTACATACTGCTCACTGTTTTGGCTTCAGACGATATGATGCATAAAACTGTAAAATACACAGAGCAAAAAAATCAAGCTCAGATTCTTTTTGGTAAACTTGTACACCACCCCCCTCATCCTCTGAACCACTTTGCTGAACCAGTCCTAACAGCTCATGTGATTCTTCTTCTGCCCGATATGTTGGCGAGGCAGGAAATTCGTGCCTTTTGCAGAAATTCCCAGAGCCAGATGGGTCTCTTTGTTCGGACTACTCTGGGGTCACAAAGGTCAGTCATCGCTAGTGCATGTAAACTTGCCCTTCCAGTGGCTAGAACCCTGTTCTAAATATTTAGGGCAGCTGCATCCCTTAGACCGTAGACGAGAGAGCAGGGGATTTTTTTTTTATAGTTGTGCAGTCATGGAGGCACAGCAGGTCTAGGGAGTACAGCAGCATTGCAGTCACCAGGGAATGGCTCGTCGTGAACAGGTCGACTGAGTTGCCGTTACCAGGGAACGGCTCATCGTGAACAGGTCGACTGAGTTGCCGTCGCCAGGGAACGGCTCATTGTGAACAGGTCGACTGAGTTGCAGTCACCAGGGAATGGCTCGTCGTGAACAGGTCGACTGAGTTGCCGTCGCCAGGGAACGGCTCGTCATGAACAGGTCGACTGAGTTGCCGTCACCATCGCACAGTGCATCGCGATAGGGTTAAGCAGTGGACAAAAATCCTCTTTTTCAGTTTAGGGGGCCTTTGGAACCCTCGTACCTGAAATCCTAAGAATCAGTACCAAGTGCAAATGGGCACATGCGCGCGCGCGCGCGCGTGTGTGTGTGTGTGTGTGTGTGTGTGTGTGTGTGGTGTGTGTGTGTGTGTGAGAGAAAGAGAGAGAGCGAGCGAGCTGAGAAATGAATGAGCCAACTACTGTCTGCATTTCCTGCTGTATGCACATGGCTGAATCATGGTATATTGCTTTCGTTGCTAGAAAACAAACTTGACAGCGACAGCGTAGAGGAGCAGCCGGCCAAAGCCGAGGTGATGGAAGCCAAGCCTCTCACCTTGCCTCCCATGGAGCGCCTGGTTGTAGGTGAGTGCGCACTTGTCTTTCGGGGATATTGTTTTTTAAGTGGAATCAATGGCAGACTCTGTCAGTATGGCCAAGTCTTCTCCATGAAGATGATGATGGTGTCGGTTATTGTGTATGTTATCTGTGTTTTGTTTCTGTTCCATGTTTAGCGTAACTCCTTTCATCACCAGCTGTCCCCAAGATTCAAGCACCAGCAAATATGCTATGTAGCAGAACTGCTGTGGGGTGCAGGACCTATAAGGCTGTGACCTTCAGACCACCAAATCCATTGTTTTTGTTTATGCACCGTTTAAAAATGGTATTCCAAATAGGAGAGGAAACTTAATTTAGATTATACCTTGAACAAAAAGCCGAACTTCTCATGTTTACGGTGCCAAGCTATGGTGTTTTGATTACAGTAGCTGTGTGAGTACTGTGGGGAGGAAAGGGTTAATGAAAGCCCAGAAAGGGTGTCTCCTATGGTCAGCTGGACTATCAGAAAATACTTGACACACCTTGGGGGGTTAATGATATGTGCAGGTAACCGTGAAAAGGTGTTCGTGACCCACATCTGCACGCCGGCCTCGTTCTTCGTTCAGCTGGCCAGTCAGAAGGAAGAGATAGACGAAATGCATCGAAAGATCAACTACCACTGCCGCAGCGCACGCCGTTCCAAGATTGTGTCCGTGGACACGGAGACAGGTAAATGTGACAGATCTGGGAGGTGGCATTGGGAGGCATACTTAGCAGGCAGAAGCTAGGTGTGTGTGTAAGGGGTAAAATGTAAGGTGCTGAGAGGGCCTCAGCAGGCAGAAGCTAGGTGTGTGTGTAAGGGGTAAAATGTAAGGTGCTGAGAGGGCCTCAGCAGGCAGAAGCTAGGTGTGTGGTGTAAGGGGTAAAATGTAAGGTGCTGAGAGGGCCTCAGCAGGCAGAAGCTAGGTGTGTGTGTAAGGGGTAAAATGTAAGGTGCTGAGAGGGCCTCAGCAGGCAGAAGCTAGGTGTGTGTGTAAGGGGTAAAATGTAAGGTGCTGAGAGGGCCTCAGCAGGCAGAAGCTAGGTGTGTGTGTAAGGGGTAAAATGTAAGGTGCTGAGAGGGCCTCAGCAGGCAGAAGCTAGGTGTGTTTTAAGGGTAAATGTAAGGTGCTGAGAGGCCTCAGCAGGCAGAAGCTAGGTCTGTGTGTGTAAGGGTAAAATGTAAGGTGCTGTGAAAAGTGTTGAGATGTGTGTGTGGCTGATGAGGACATACAGATTGAAGCATCTTTTTTTCTTTAAAGTTGAACAAACCTGACAGCAGATGGGAAGGTGTAATTCAAACATGGTGTCCATGCCCATAAGTTTATAACGCATTGTGGAAGAGACCAAACTGAGCCAAAGTTAAGAGAGTTGCTGAATAGATCTAGCTCATTGCAGCAGGCTGATTAGTTTGTGCAAGACTGATGGAGATGGACAGTGAATCCCGCATGAAAAAAACATACAAAATCAGCACCGCAAGAAAATTAATTACAAGGAATGATAGCCATGTTAGCAAGGACAGAAAGATTTGTGCACATTCTTCATCAATCTTGGTAACTGTATTGATGTAAGCGTGTGAACATACGTATATGTTTATCTGCACAGTATCACATCGGTTAGAATATTGTGTTCAAAGAAAGTTCTTGAAAATGTCCATTTGTTTCCGATGGCTTGATTTTGGGGTAGCATGCCTGCTAATATGGGGATAGCATTGTGAGATTTCTAACATGCAGCAAGAAATTGTCGGTGTAAAACTTCAGTGGGATTGTGTGTGTGTGGGGGGGGGGGGGGGGGGGGGGGGGGGGGGGGGGGGGGGGGGGGGGGGGGAGGGAGGGGGAGAGGGGCATGAGAGAGATTCTGGCTTTCTATGATACTAGACTTAGTAGTTGAAATTTTCATGAATGGTTCTTTAATTGCATGGTTCTTTAATTTGTTATACTTTTTTTTTCTTTTCTCACCAAGGTCTGGAACTGAGCACATGATACTCTGTTATATTGTTGTGTATGAATTACTCTTCAACAGCTTGTATATGCATAGACACACTCAGAATTATCAGTTGTCTGCGCATTTGTTGTGTCTCCAGGGAGCCTGGTATTGGCCCAGTACGCCGAGGACAAGACCTGGTACCGCGGACGTGTCAGCCGTGTTCTTCAGTCAGACGGGGAGAAGAAAGAGACCCGATTTGAAATCTACTTCATTGACTATGGCAACAGTGCGGTGGTGCCTCACACCAAGTAAGTTAGCTGAGAAAATACACATGAATGTGCAGCAGCATTGTCAGGAGCTACATAACTTTGGTATTCTTGCTGTCACAGCTGATGTGTATGGACAGTTTGATCTTCCGTTTCCCAGTTTTGGTATTGTCTGCCAGTGTTCCCCGATTTTGGTTGTGAAATTTGTGTGTGTTGCTTCTCCTATGGTAATGAAACGCTTACTGTTGTTATTTGAGTTATGCGTTTAGTGCCACTGTTTTGTGAATTGTTGTTGTACAGTGTTCCAAGTACATTGTGAGCTGTGGATGAAAGGGTTCTGTTTTTGTTGTATCTGAACATCTCATATTCAGTGACTGCATTGTGTGTATGTGTGCAGGGTGAAGAAAATGGTGCAACGTTTCACGGCCAAACCTGTCTTTGCCCATGAGTGTGGTCTATATGACATTTTGCCAGTGGATGCTGTGAGTAGACTTTTGCCTTCAACAGAACCACCTCATCACTATGGTTAATTGTGTGTGTGTGTGCGTGTGTGTGTGTGTGTGTGCGTGTGTGTGTGTGTGTGTGCGTGTGTGTGTGTGAGCATGATGACAGGTTTCTGAATGATTTGCATTGTGAAAACAAATGGAGAACTTATGCTGGACTCTAGTGATTTTATTTGAAAAAAATGTTTTCAAAAATTCTGCTGCTGACATTGGTTGATGGTGCACACACACACATGTAGCACTTGGATCTTTGTACATGAATAAGTACTAATGCATGTGTGTATGTATGCAAGCATGCACACACACACACACGCACACACACGCACTCACACGCATACACACACACACACACAGTCACACACACACACACACACACACACACACTCTTGGTCAACTGGTAAAAGGAGAGGAATATTTTTACGACATATGTGGCGAAGTTTAAACAGTATGCAAAATGGCTTTTTTTCCGGTTTATTTCGGTTCATATGAACTGGGCCCCATTGTTATATATATTCACCAATCCTGTCAGTTTTCATCATTAAAAATAACCAGTCTTTCAGAGTTGGCCCATGTTCACTCCCACATTCACACATCTTGGGGCAATGGCCAGTTCTATGTCGCAAATTCCTCATTGCTGAAACAAGAAATATGTGTCTTAAGTTTGTGATGATTTTGGCAGCGCTCAGTCTTTTTTTGTGGTGTACTGAACCATTGATTAGTTAGCATGATAGAAGCATGACTGATCTCTGTTATGTCGGTTAGAAAATTTTGAGATGGTTCCTGATGTTAGTTTCAAACACAGCCTAGTGTCGGGTTCAGATACATCCCCTTGTGAGCTTCTAGTGAAGGCCTGGTTAAGGTTCCTGCATGTTGGTAAAGAGACTTGTCTGGCATGGCGTGTTGCAGAAGAAAGGATGGACAGCCAAGGCGGCGCAGACCATGTTGGAGATGACGGAGAATGGACCCATGCACATGGTGGTAAGGACCGTCTCGGTTTCCCTTTACACTGTTAGCTGTGTGTATGTTGCCTCGCTTTTTTTATTTTTTTATTTAAAACAAAAAATTTGCTTCATTGTGTTGTGTATTTCATGCTTTTTTGAATACTTGCTGCGTTCAGTGTCGTCTCAAACTCTGAGAGCCAGTCTGAAGTCCTTTGTCGAAGATAGAACTGATTTTACAGACTTGGCACTTCAGTTGGGGGTTATGTTTAAAAGCTGTTCGTGGTGGTGGTGGTTTTGATGTTGGGAATAATAGAACAGATTCCTCAAATGTTAGCATTGACATTTTCATTTTATTATAGGAAGGAGACACAAAATGGAGAGGTAAAGGCTTGCAACCAGTGAAGGATGAGTTTAATGTCTTATCTGTAAGATGCTCTTAAGGACATGAATATAGGGAGTAATGGAAGAACTGTGTGACCTTCATGCATCTGACATAAATTCACACGAGCAGCTGTAAATGTTAAGGTACCCATGCATGCACCCTCTCTCTCTCTCTCTCACACACACACACTCGCACACAGACAGACGCACATGCGCACGCACGCGCTCACGCACACACACGCACACACCACACCACACCAGCTCCCTCTTTTTCCTACTCTTTCTCCTCCTCCTCCTCCTCCTCCTCCTGATCGTGGCAGTCACTTGCTGTGCCCACTGCAGGTGGTGAATGTGGTCGGGGTCGGCTAGAGGTGGACCTGGGGACAGGTGAACAGGACAGGGTGATTCAGGACGGCCCCGTGTCCGTCAGAGACAGTCTGGTCTTTCTGGAGCTGGCCGTGTGGAACGCCGCTCCGCTGGGGGCACCGGTGAGTTGGCTTGCAAGCTGCAGCTTGTGTGTGGTGTGTGTCACATGTGTGTGTGTGTGTGTGTGTGTGTGCAAGTGTGTGTGTGTGTGTGTGTGTGTCACAGTGTGTGTGTGTGTGTTGTGACTGTGGTGTGTGTGTGTGTGTGTGTGTGTGTGTGGTGTGTTGGTGTGTGTGTGTGTGTGGTGTGAAAATGTGTGGTCAGCTGTCAGATGGCTCCGTGTTTTGGTGTGCTTTTAGGTGTGTTAAAGGGTTATGTGAATGATTTTTTGTTGTTGTTTTTTTTTTGATGACTTGTGAGTTGACTGCAATGTGGTGACAGCCCTGTTATGGTCCTTTGCGGTCAACTGGGCTATAAGCAACATTTCTCCTCTCTCTCTCTCTCTCACTCTGTGTTGTAATAGTATGTGTCTCATATATGTCTGTGAGTCAGGGTGCTCTGCAAGGTGTGTAGCTGGGTGGTTGGATAGAGCTGAGTGTTCTATAGTTTGTCCTGTGTGTGTGTGTGTGTGTGTGTGTGTGTGTCACTGCCTGACTTGGCACATCAGGTGGATTTTGGACGCTCACAGTACTGTTAACATTTGGTGCTGTAAGTCATATGTCTGCTATATTTTGTATCTTTTTTTGTGTGTGTGAAGATGAATTTTCTCAATTTTTGCCAGGTGTTGACAATGTATACTGTTCAGATTTTAAAAAGCTTAATGTTTTTATTTACTTTATGTTTCAAGTACATAGGTATGCTAACTCGCTGGCTCTGTGTCTCTGTCTCTCTCTCCCTCTCACACACACTCACACACACACACACATATCCCCCCCCCCCCACACACACACATATATATACCCCCCCCCCCCCCACACACACACACACACACACACACTCACTCAAAAGAGAAGGGGAAGTTCAGATGATATTACTGACAACGTGATTTGTTAGTGTGTTTTCCCCCAGTCCCTGCATCCATGCATCGGGACTTCCTGTTGGAGGAACGCCTGCCTGAGGGTACTGTGGCCAACCTTGGCATCAACTGCACCATCAGCCCCTCCCTCTTCTTCGCCCAGGTGAGCCCTTTGTCCTTTGCCTGTGTCTCGCCTTTGTTCCCCTTTCTCTTGCCTTTAAACATAGTTACCTGTTTTTAAACAATTAGAACATTTTTGTTCTCTTGCCTGTTGGTATTTCTCCTATTTGTCTAGCCTTTGCCCACGTTTGTTCAGTACTTGTTCGTATTACTGTCGCCTCCCATGCTATTTGTTTAGTCTTTGTAATTTATTTGTGTTCATGTTTTGATAGCCGTGTGTCATATATGTCTAGTCCTGGCCTCAATCTGTCTCGCATTTGTTCAAATTACTTTGCATGTGTGTAAAAATTTTCTTTTAGCTTTTGCCCATATTTGTCAAGCCTCTGTATTAGGAATAATATTATTGTTTAGCCTTTGTTCATAAGACAGTTCAAGTTTACAGTGATTACCAGTAGTTTCCATGTTCAGATGAAGCAATACAGACAAAAGTATTGGCCACTGGTTCTGCAGTCTGATCAAGCCGGAGAAGTCTCCTTAGATCTGAGGATTTCCTGCGCAAACCACCTGACTTTCCGAGGCAAGACGGACAAACCTCTGAGAACAAAAAAGTCAGCTGAAAAAAAAAGAAAATCGCAAACCGCTTAAAAATTGAAGACAAGAATCGGTTCCAGTTTTTCTAAGCCAGGTTTCAGTACTTGCATTCAAGAGTTGCTACCCATAGTTGTTATGGTATATTGCAACGCTTTTGCATGCATTTATCAGACCAGTTCAGTGGCGGACAAGTATGTAGGTGAACGTGATGTGTTCAGCCAGTTTTCTGGTGGTGTATGATGCACAAGCTTTGTTCCCTGTGTGGAAAGGCATGTCTTGTATGTCAAGAATCATTTACTGGCGTGCAGAAGGTTTAGTTGTCAGCTGTTGGAGATGGGAATGGACTGAAACGACCACAAAAGGGAGGGGTTTTGATCAATGGTTTTTGACTTACTTTTGGAAAGTAAACACGCTGCAAACGGCACGTTGCTTCATGTTCGCTTTGTTGAAAAGAGCTAAGCCACATCGATTGTGGTTTTAGCAGCGACACATGCACTACCAAGAAGTATGCAGATGCTTCAAGAGCACTGACTGCAATCGGAGCAGACTCATTACTTGATAGGATTAGTGTTTTGGCCCCGCCCTCCTCACCTCCTCCCTCCCTCCCCTGCTTTATTTTAACGAAGACTCAGCGGATTTTGTTTTGACGGTCGATGATGGCCCAGAGTAGTACGCAGTGTGGTCGGTTTGGGTGCAGATGACAAGAAATTTGATGTGCAGTAATCGTGAACATGATAAAGTGTGTTATTCTTTTGTTACTACGGTGTATGTATGGCTGTAGAGACAAACACCAGTTCTTATGTTTAAGAAAAGAAATTAAATGTGCATACCTGTGTGTGTGTGTGTGTGTGTGTGTGTGTGATCATTTAGTTATTGGTTTCTTGACTTGCCGCACAGTGATTTGCTTACTGTGAAATGGTTTTCAAAAGGGATTAAACTGGCCTGCATACCTGTGTGTGTGTGTGTGTGTGTGTGATCATTTAGTTATTGGTTTCTTGACTTGCCGCACAGTGATTTGCTTATTGTGAAATGGTTTTCAAAAGGGATTAAACTGGCCTGTTTTTGTATTCCTCTATCCTGTGCTTCATGTTAATCAGGCTTCTTGTTCTTTTTGCTCTGACCTTTTGTTTACTTTCTTTCTTTCTGCATACGCAGGCCGATACTCCTGCGGACACTGCCTGTATAGACAGGCAGTGGAGTTTTGCGTGTATGACCGTTTTTTATCCCGTCATTAAGGCAGCCATACTCCAGCTTCGGGGAAGGTGCATGCTATGTGTAACATGTCATCCATACCAACGGCCAAACTGGCCTTCTCTTCCAAAAGTTGGTGATGGGATTTTATGTGTGTGCAAGATGTTGTGCGTGCGTTCACACATGGAACCTCAGTTTATAGTCTCATTCGAAGGACTGTATGGGGAATGGGGTCAGAACCAATGTTATTTCTGAGGGAAGCCCCCCCCCCACCCCGTGCCGAAATTCAAACCCGCAACCCCAGGATCACAAGTCCGGCGCTCTACCAACTGAGCTATTCCGGCCCCCTATTTTTTACATTCCCCTGACCTTTTGTTCATATTCCTCTCTTGTTAGGCTTGTAATATTTCTACGGTCTCTTCATAGTTTTACTTGGGGCCTGTTTATGTGTTACCAGCCGCCATTTCATTTTGATAGAGTGTTTGCATGTGACATGGATACTCTTTAGCACTCTGGTTTTGTTAAAGGTGTTGTTGCGAGTTGGTGTAAAAGCCATGCGATAAAATTGATCCAGTAAGGATTTTTGTGATGACTGACTTTATCTGGGGAATGCCATTGCATGAAATACGTGAAAAGTATTGACTGGCAGAAGACCTTTCCTTGTTTTTTTTGTGCTGTTCACTTTAGTTGAAAACAGCCAATCAAAGGAAAAGAGAAAGTAAGAAATGCAGAGAGAGAGAGAGAGAGAGACTCGAGACTCGCGGAGAATTGCGTCATGTGCAGGCCATTGCTCCTCATGAAGGGGTGCAAGCAAACACAATTATTGTCGCATCATGACTACTACTCACAGACATAACTAGCATCATGTATCAAGAAACTAACGAAAGAAAAGTCTGTAATCTGATGGCTTTGAATAAGTAAGTCGACAAATATTTGACTGTGTTTTTCGTGAGTGCATGCCAAAGTCGCTGTAGACTTCCTCCTCAGTGTCTGTACAAAGTTTTACCTGGTGTAGTCAGCGGAGCAGTGACCAGCGCCCTTTTGGTCAGTTTTACTTCTGCATTGGTGATGTGAGCATTAACAGGTTGCTTGTTTGGGTCGCGTGTAGATCACTTCTGTGAGTCACACGCCCAGTAGTTACTTCCAGGTGTATAGCGAGGAGTATCACGGGCACCTGCATCGGCTGTTGACCTCCATGCAGCAAGTGTACCGCCAGGAGACCAAGCACCTGTACAGAGTCTTCTGCCCCCGGATGGGTGAGTGCTTTTTTCAACACCACTTGGGTGGGAAATGGGGAAAGGCTGGAGGCAGGCCTGTCCTGACCTTGTGGTGTTCTGTGAGGCAGAGGCCTGCCTCCTGCACTGGGTTGACTTAAGACTGGTGTCGACATTTTTAAGTGACATGCGAAGTCGGCCAGTAAGCTGTCCTCCCTAGTGCATGTGGTGCATGTCACAGTTCAGGGTTCGTACGCTCCTTGAAACTCCTTGAATTCTTACAGCGAATTTCAAGACCTTGAAAACCTTTGAAAATCAATATAATGTGGTTCTATTGACCAAACCTCCTTGAAAACCTTTGAAAATCAAGCCATCAGCTCCAAAAAATTTTAATGTGGCAAAAAGAAATGGCAGTTTGATTTTTCTGCGTTGAGGCTAATGAAAATTATTTAAAAACAAATTTTTACAAACATCGTTGCAATCCAGGATTGCTGTCTTGCTATTTAACCAAGGAAGGTAATTTGTAACTTCATCAATTGATGAAGTTAGAAATTATCTCCCTTGGTATTCAACTTTTTTTTTTTCTTTCCTTTTTTTTCCTCCGGCTAGTCTCTTACACACCATGCATACTCTGTATGTTCTCTTACAAATGGATGTATTTTTTGCTGATTTTAGTGTTTTGGCGTTTAATACAAAGAGCCTGGGTTTGTTAATGCTCTAATGTGTGGGGTACTGGCACACTCACTCTGATAAAAACTGAAAAAAAGAAATGGCAGTTTGATTTTTCTGTGTTCAGGTTGATGAAAAAATTATTTAAAAACAAATTTTGTTGTTGTTTCCTTTGTACAAAAGAAATTGTTTTTAAATATTTTTTTCATCAACC
>CM065724.1:78248917-78283917 GCA_033310375.1 Conus canariensis
TCCTTCGTCATTTTGCTGAGAGAATGTGCAAATGCTGCTCCAGCCAATAGTCAAAATACCATTCATTGAGCCTAATGAAAATTCATCTGCGATCGATGCCAGGACAAATTTTGTTCTCACAGGCCATCATACAGCAGACTCTTTTTCCGGGTAGTAACCACCTAATCTTACGAGGACATGTTGTGTAGATGAAACCACACATCCAGAAAGGCCAGAAACCAGAATCGACCTCAGTGTTTGTCCAGAGATCCGGAAATTTTGAAATGTTTGGGTCGATTTCCCCCCCCCTTCTGAACATTTGGGTTAAACTGTGCCTGATTACTCTGTCTGATCCAGGTTTTTCTTTTCCAGACTAATTCCTTCGTCATTTTTTGCTGAGAGAATGTGTAAATTCTGCCCCAGCCAATAGTCACAATGCCGTTCATTGAGGCTTATAAATATTCATCTGCGATTGACGCCAGAACAAATTTTTTCACATGCCATTGCACAACAGACACTTTCTCTGGGTATAACCACCTAATGTTACATAAACTATGGTAAAAATTCGTTCTTTCCAACACAAATTCTTTGAAACTTGATTCATCAGCCTACTTTAGCACAGACTCATGCCTTCTCAACGATTTCTTTCAGTATTTCTGGGCTTGTTGTTAAAAAAAAAATTATACAGTCTGACCTCATTTAGCATACGTAGAAGTTAGCAAGAGTTGTCTCTCTTTGGTGGTTGGAGTCTGCAAGTGCAATTATCGCTCATTGATCTCATCTGGTTAATTTTTTCCTTTTTTTTTTTTCTTCTTAGTTCATCGTATTGGTCCTACTTTCGCCAGTCATAGGAACTAAATTCAGCAAGATGGTATGGGTAAACAGGCCTGTAATTATTTGCAAGAAAGGAAAAAAATTTTTTTTTAAGTATTATCCTGACAAATTACAAATATAAGTACATTCGTTGCGCTTTCATTTTGTCAGTTAATGGGAGGTGAAAGGCCACTTTAAATGGTTGTGTGATTCCTGGTTCTTCATCATGTGACAAAGCACCAGTTGGTTAATTTAATAGGCAAAACGAAGAAATATTGTTCAATCCCTATTTTTTTTTTAAACATTCTGTTTATATGACAGATTTTTTTTATCTTGATTTGTTTCAGCAAAGCAGTCATGCCCACTTGTCTTTTAACTCATATTTTTCATGCCTGATTTATGACTATCAGGAGACTGGTATGTATAAGGTTTATTAAAACCTGTAGCAGAAAAATTGAAAAAAAATCTATACATTTCATACAGTCATTTATTTTTGCTTCACCAGAAATGAACTTGTGCCCAGAAGTTCATAATCTTAATTTTCCTTGTAATTTATTGAAAATGTTCTAGACTCTGAGAACTACACATGTGTGGGATTCAAGGTTTAAATCCAAGAATTAGTTTATAACTTCACAGTTTAAGTCTGTGAGCCAAGTCACATACCTGTTCTACCAATAGCCTCCATCCCATGCTTATGCCACTCCCAACCCTTCCCCCTGAGATACAGGGTTGCAGTCTCAACTTTCTGCTGGAATGAACAAGACCACATGCGTTTTCGGTTGAAGTGAAAAAAGTCTTTGTTTTGCATACAAGGAAGTTCCTCTAACACCAGATGCACAAATTCTGGTCACCACAAACTATTTCTTGGTTCAAACTGCAAGCTGCCTTCATAAGTTTCAGAACTGGTAAGTTCAAAAGTATAGTCAACAAAAATTATTGCTGCCTCCAGTTTCTTGAATTAAGTGAACTGTGCTGCACACAGATCAGCAAACATTATGTTCACAGTGTTGTCAGTGAGTGTTCTGCACACAGATCAGCAACATTAATGTCAGTTGTAGTGGTGTCTGCACACAGATCAGCAACATTAATGTCAGTTGTAGTGGTGTCTGCACACAGATCAGCAACATTAATGTCAGTTGTAGTGGTGTCTGCACACAGATCAGCAACATTAATGTCAGTTGTAGTGGTGTCTGCACACAGATCAGCAACATTAATGTCAGTTGTAGTGGTGTCCTTGTGGATAACATGATGAAAAGGAGATGAGGTATCTCCATGCCCAGACTTATCAAAAAGTGTAGAAACCCATCGGCTTCAAGGGGCCTCGCCTCCTGACCCTGACCCTACCATGGGGTCTTAGTCGGCCCTGTGGACCCCTGGCCTTCCTGCTTTCAATTTTTTCCTTTCTTCTCCCATGTGGCTGCCATGTGCTGTCAGGGACGCTTTTGTAATTATTACTCTTTTAATGCATACTTCTCCATGCGCATTCCGACCTCCTCCTATCCGTTACTCCCTTCTCCCTTCTCCACCATCTGAGTGTGTGTGTGTGAGTGTGCGTGCGTGTGTGTGTGTGTGTGCGTGCGTGTGTGTGTGTGTGAGTGTGTGTGTGTGTGTGTGTGTGTGTGTGGTTCTTTGTGTTTTCCCAAATCTTTAAGTAACATGATGTTTTGGTGAAATAATGATGTATACCCCCCCACCCCCACCCCACACACACACACACACACACACACACACACACACACACACACATTCCAAGTCCGGATTGGAAAGGCCTTGGTGCGTTATTTTTATTTTTATTTTTTTTTTATTTATTTATTTTTTTTATGGCAGCCATGCTTTCAGACTTTCAGTGGATTTCACATTCCCTCCTTCCCCTCCTTCCCCCCACCCCCATCCATTTCAAACAGCCCCCCCCCCCCCCCCCCATCTTGTTTGTTATACTTGGTGCATACAGTGCTGTTTACCTATAGGATCAGGACCGGTTTTAGTGGCAGGGAGTCCCTCACTTTTATTCATCAGTCATTCAACCCAGTGTGTAAACGATCTCAGCTGCTGGCTGGTCTTATCTGAAGGACCACTCAGCCCAGTAGGCTGACCTTGGTGCTAAACACTCCCTTGCTGCAGGAAAGGCAAATAGAGCAAGGCTCTACACTGACACTTGGCAACAGCAGGCACATGACCTGGATTTGTTCTGCACTGGCTTGCCTCCCTTCTTCTTCCAGCTGTCCCATGTTCTCGTTCTCAGCTTGCTGGCCCCTTCATCCCAGCCAACCCTGTCCCCTTCCTCTTTCTCCCACCTCCCTTGGCCTATTTATCAGGTTCAGGCCCACACACTGCTTTCCCCTTGCTGTGGAGTGGCTTCCTGCGTTGTGTTTCTATTTTTAGGGCATATAGACATTTTCTTGATTGGTGACTGAGGAATTGTAGAGATTTCTAGTTTAACCTTGGGCTTAAGAATTGCAGTTTAAACAACAATATAAATGATATCACTTGTTATTAGTGTATATGTCTAAATATGAAGTAAGAAAACTGTTTTTCCTATTTATCTTTGTGTATTTGTAGTCGTGAAAACTACCAAGAAAATATAAGCTGGACATTTGACTCGGATGGAATTTTCTATGTTGTAGAGGTATCGCTTCTCGGCCTTTTGGCTAAGATCAAAGTGTAGTATCTGTTCTTATCAGCTTAATATCTGATACGCCTCCTATCCGGGGGCTTCGATATTAAACTGATTTTTGAACCTCGGCGAAGTGTCAGGGGCTTGCTCCACCTTCGCCACGGGTTGGCCTGGTATTGCAGTACTTCCAGGATCGGCCCACTCCCCCTAGGGGGAGTAATCATAATTAATATCAGATCTCTCTTTCTCTCTAGGTATATACTGATGATGTGTAGGGCCTAACATTTTGAGCTTGATTTCGTTTTAATTATGTGGTGTTAGAAAACAAATTAGTGTACTAGATTTTTTCCCCCCATTAATGTGTACCTCTCTTTATTGCTTGTTTGATATCACAACTTCCACCTGACCTAATTATGATGAAAAATCAACTCGTATAGACAGAGAAAATTAGTAGCAGTGAATTTGGAACCAAAGAAAAAAAAAAGACTTTTTATTTTGCTGCTTTTTTAGTGGGAGGAATGGTGGATTTGGGTGGGACAACCACACCATTTAATCAGTTGTGTTTTCTTTGATGGATTAGTGATGATGTTTGCTAAAAGAACACCAAAATCATTTCCAATGAAATAACCTTTCCCTAGCCTCTCTCTCTCTCTCTCTCTCTCTCTCTCTCAAGATTTACACAACCGGATTGCTCAGTAGTATAGAACCACTTTCCCATCTGTCGAGCAGCTTGAAAGCGTTGCTCAAGGGTTTCAGTTGTATCAGTTTGGCAGTTCTTGTTTCAGTCAGTGTGGTTGGAATGTGTAATGCTCCATTGAAAGGCATCTCTCAGTCCTGGAGCTTGTCAGGGTTGACTGCCTACTTTCATTCATTGTTGTCGCGCCCCCCCCCCTTCCCCCTTCAAGCACCACCCACCCCACTCCCACTCCTCCCATTAATCCAGCCCCTTTGCTCCCTTCCCTTGCCCCACAAGGGGAGACGTATGTGTCAAACGTGGGCTGCTTCTGGAGTTCATTCCCCTGTTAGACGTCTACTGGGTGATTCTATTTTTGAATACAGGCAACTGTTCTGGTAGTGTTTTTGGACTGTAACCTGGCTTTGTGCAAGTTTAGAATTTTGTTGTGTGGACAACAATGTAGAATGAATTACTTTGAATTATTTAGTGTTCTTGTATCGGTTATAGACAATCCACAAGGCAAAAGTAAATTGATGTTCTTGTAGTCAGTATCCAAAGAGATCTACCGGGAAAATATGAGCATGAGGGTTGAGTCGGGCGAGATCTGCCGTGTAGGAATGGTATCGCTTCTCGGCCTTTTGGCTAAGATCAAAGTGTAGTATCTGTTCTTATCAGCTTAATATCTGATACGCCTCCTATCCGGGGGCTTCGATATTAAACTGATTTTTGAACCTCGGCGAAGTGTCAGGGGCTTGCTCCACCTTCGCCACGGGTTGGCCTGGTATTGCAGTATCTCCAGGATCGGCCCACTCCCCCCAGGGGGAGAAATCATAATTAATATCAAATCTCTTTCTTTTGCTTTGGGTATTTAATAATGCTTTATAACATTTTGAGTTCATTTTAATTAGGCCTACATGGTTTTAGAGAACAAATTAGTGTGCCAGACTTTTCCCCCCTTAGTGTGTACCTCTACTGCTTGATTGATATCACAACTTCTACCTGATCTAATTATGATGAAAAATCAACTTGTATGGATGGAGAAAATTAGTAGCAGTGAATTTGGAACCAAAGAAGAAGAAAAAAAGGAATTTTTTATTTTGCTGCTTTTTTTGTGGGGGGAATGGTGGGTTTGGGTGGGACAACCACACCATTTAATCAATTGTGTGTGTGTGTGTTTTTTTAATGGATTAGTGATGTTTGCTAAAAGAATACCAATATTATTTCCAATGAAACAACATTCCCCTAGCCTTCTCTCCCTCTCTCTCTCTCTCTCTCTCTCTCTCTCTCTCAAGATTTACACAACTGGATTGCTCAGTAGAACCACTTTCCCCTCTGTCCAGCAGCTTGAAAGCGTTCCTCTAGGGTTTCAGTTGTATCGGCTAGGCAGTTCTTGTTTCAGTCAGTGTGGTTGGAATGTGGAATGCTCCATTGAAAAGCATCTCTCAGTCCTAGAGCTTGTCAGGGTTGACTGCCTACTTTCACTCATTGTTGTCGGCCCCTTTCCGGCCCCCTTCCGACCTTCAAGCACCACCCACCCCACTCCCACTCCTCCTCCCATTATTTATGTCCCCACTCCCTCCCTACCCATCATCCTGTCCCCGTTCACCCTTCCTCACAAGCTTCACCACCACCCATAATTAAATCCAGCCCCTGTGCTCCATTCCCTTGCCCCTCAAGGGGAGACTAAGTGTCAGAAGTGGGCTACAACCAGGAGTTGATTCCCCTGGTATGTTTGGTCTGTTAGACCTCCACTGGGTGATTCTATTTTTGAATACAGGCAACGGCTTGATTTTTCAAGAGTTCTGGTAGTGTTTTTGGACTGTAACCTGGCTTTGTGCAGGTTTAGAATTTTGTTGTGCAGACAACAATGTAGAATGAATTATTTTGAATGATTTAGTTTTCTTGTATTGGTTATAGAAAATCCACAAGGCAAAAGTAAATTGATGTTCTTGTAGTCAGTATCCAAAGAGATCTACCAGGAAAATATGAGCATGAGGGTTGAGTCGGGTGAGATCTGCCGTATAGGAGGGGTATCGCTTCTCGGCCTTTTGGCTAAGATCAAAGTGTAGTATCTGTTCTTATCAGCTTAATATCTGATACGCCTCCTATCCGGGGGCTTCGATATTAAACTGATTTTTGAACCTCGGCGAAGTGTCAGGGGCTTGCTCCACCTTCGCCACGGGTTGGCCTGGTATTGCAGTACTTCCAGGATCGGCCCACTCCCCCCAGGGGGAGAAATCACAATTAAAAGAAAGTTCCTACTCTTAATGATTAGTCATTAAATTGAATTAGTTTATTAGATTAACATGATTGTTAAGTAAAAGCTATTGTGTATAGTTCTTAAGGGCTGATATGTATCTCTGGGTATTATACTGTGTAAAAGTGTAGGGAATGCTGATTATAGACTCATGATTTCCCACCAGTAAGCCCCCCCCCCCCCTTTTTTTTTTTTTTTCTTTGTAGTGAATTCATTCAAGTATGAATTCAAATAATATTTTTTGGTTCATGTTTGTCATGAATCTCTGGAAAGATATAGAACATATAAAAATGGGGAAAAAAAACACACATAAGCACATGCACCATGTACACTCTGTCTTTACTAGGGTCATGGGCTTTTTAAAACTTGAGATAAGAACAGATGTTTTCCATACATGAAACTTGTCCTCTTTCCCACATCCTTTGTCATAGTATTTGTCATGAAGAACAGCCAACAGTCCTTTAGCATATCCCTCCTGTTCCCCCTGCCCACACACAGGCACGCACACACACACACACACACACGCACGCACCGCACGCACACACACACACACACACACACCGCACCACACACACACACACACACACACACACACGCACGCGTGCACACACACACCACACGCACACTCGGAGCCTAGTTCACTGAGGGTTTGGGGAGAAACTGAAATGGGTCACTGACAGTGAATAATCAATCACACCTCGCTGACAGTGGTCCCTTTCTCTCCCAGTTCCTGAACTGGTGAACTCTGAGGGTTTTTCCAACGACTGAAGTAGGAGAGCCACATGGCCTCACAGATATCTTTATATTTATAGAGAGACAAAAATTAAGAACAGAGGTTAAACAATCTAGTTTTCAGTTCAGCTTGTTTCCGTTTGAAATCCATTTTATCTAAGAGAAAACAAGATGAATGTTGTCTTTAAAAGCAAGAGGTGAAAAAGAAAAAAGTCCTTTGTGGTTATGTTCATCTGTTATGTTGTTTCCCATGAACCAGAGATAAACATCCTTTAGGCTCTGACTTGAGAGAAGGAGCAGTTTGAATTTTCAAAACCCTCTCCAGTCTCACCACGGCACAGCCTATGTTGTTAAATCCCTTCCACACATGTGACAGGCTTGTCTGACCCCATTCCTCTCAGTGTTACACCACCCAGGGGTCATATCAGTGGGAGGCCATGTGCCCACACCGGTCTGCCGGGCACAGGAGTTACTGGCCTTTGGTGGGCTGGCTAGGTTGCCTGTGATTCTAAATTTAGCACACAGGCTTGTGTTTGACTTTAAATGGGAAACTTTCAGCACTTAATGATTGTAATTCATCTGTGTGTGGGTTTAATGATTGGTGCTTGAACAACAAAGTTGATGGAATCATGTGGAATAGTGTTGTGGGTGTGTCAAGTGCATACAGGATCCATAGCAAAGATATTACTTGATTGTTTTATAGTCAGTATGCAAAGAGAGCTACTCGGAAAAAGTGGGCATGAGGGTTGAGTCGGGCGAGATCTGCTGTATAGGAGGGGTATCGCTTCTCGGCCTTTTGGCTAAGATCAAAGTGTAGTATCTGTTCTTATCAGCTTAATATCTGATACGCCCCCTATCCGGGGGCTTCGATATTAAACTGATTTTTGAACCTCGGCGAAGTGTCAGGGGCTTGCTCCACCTTCGCCACGGGTTGGCCTGGTATTGCAGTACTTCCAGGATCGGCCCACTCCCCCCAGGGGGAGAAAAAATATAAATAAAAAATCAAGTTTCCTAGCCTATCTCTACAGTACTGGGCCTTCTGATCTCTCTGTATCTTTGATTTTGTTTTCTTTCTTTGCTTTAGAAATGAAATGGGAGAGAAATGAGGTTTGAATGGATGGGTATGTCTAGGGTTTTTATGCAGATGATCCTGCCAAATGCTTGAGATTGAATAGATGACTTTAGATCTTGAAAGGCCTGGTCCTGCATTGGGGGATGCCTGAAGTTTGTTGTGATCATTGTCTGAAATAATTTTGAAATCTGTTTCTCCACCGAATTGAAGAAGAGGTGGGATATTGTAAAGAAAGTAACACAAGGGATGAGAGGCAGGGTGACAGTCCCGATAGATGCAACTTCCTTCTGAGTGTTGTAGAAATGTGTACTTTCCTTTATTGCTGTTAAGTCGTCATTGTCTTGCACAGGAAGTGTTTCTATGTAGTGTTTAGTGATTCTGGTTCTTTATATTAATTTTGCAATCTATCAAGAAAACAAACAAAATAAAGAACACACACACACACACACACACACACACACACACACCACACAAAACACACACACACACACACACAACACACAACACACACACACACACACACACAGTGTTGATTGTTAATTGACAACACGTTATGAATCCTGAAATGTCATGGCCTGTTTTAAAGACCATGCCTGAAAACTGACATGGAGAGTTTATCACCATGGTTGTATGCTTAGAAAATTGTCCACGTCGTTCTTATTTTTCGATAGAAACTTTGGTGGAACAGAGGTAGTGCAAATGTTAACAGAAATGCAGCCCCCCCCCCCCCCCATGAAGGCTTGATAACACACACACAAACACACACATAATAATAATGCGTGTACACTCTCCACAACACATAATAATAATGGCACAGCCAATGTTAGGTAGGTCAATCAATGTCTGCTAAGTGGTAGCCACGAGACCCCCTTCTTAAATTCTGTCATCTTAGTCATTAATTCATAAACCCATCAGCTTGAATCATGCGCAGTGTGGTCTCACAACTTGGCAGAGTGGTGTAGCGTATATAGACTAGTCAGCATGCATTGACACCTCCTTGATGACACTGAAACAGAAGGCTTGATGGATGTTGGATGCACCCGATCCAGCAGCTTTTGAGGGTTTGTGAAAGGGAGGGTTTGGATGGGGTGGGGCATCAAGCAGCAGTAACACTGGGGGTGGGGTGGGCTGTTGCAGACATGATCTGCGTGGCACGGTACGCCAAGGACAACAACTGGTACCGGGCCAAGGTGACGGGGCTGCCGGGCCACGGCAAGGTGCAGGTGCAGTTTGTGGACTACGGCAACAAGGAGGTGGTGGACCACTCAGACGTCTGCAAGATCATGGATGACTTCATCAAGTACCCATGCAGGTGAGGGGGGAGGGGGGAATGACCTTCAGCACACAGGCTCTGTCTTTTAGGGCTTTCTCTGGCGTTGATTTCCATCCCCCACCCACATACCCCGTCCCACGTTGTAAAAAATAACATGGAATTTAGTTTGTTTGTTTGTTTTCTTCTGTTCCAAATCAATTTTTTTTCTTCTGTGAATTAGCGTGTTTGTTTTCTTGTTCTTTTCATTCATGTGCGTGTGTGTGTGTGTTTTAATAGTATGGGTTGTATGGTATGACAAAGAGATGGGAATGTGCCTGGTCAAACCATTTTTGTTTTAATCTGATGTGTGAAAGTAATGTTAGCTGCACAAGTGCAGGTTGTTCTTGCCTCTAGGTGGTTCAGGGGAAGCCACACTGACCAGATTATAAGCTACCCTGAACAGAAACATTGTAAAGGATATGAACACTGAAAGATGTAGTCTTGGTGTGTTGTTGTTGTTGTTGTTGTTGTCGTACCATGGCTAAAAGACTCCAGGGATCATCCAAACAGCCAAAGTGGTTGAACACTATGGTGCAAATGCTGGGGATGAGAACATAATGTGTTGAAAAGATAAGGTGTCGGGACAGAAGAAACCCTAGTCACTGATGCTTTGTCAAGTTCACTGCATGTACAGCTGTGACCTTCGGGTTGCACTGGTGCATTGTTTGGTATTGCATGGGGAGATGGGTACTGGCGATGAGGTGAAGATAAGACTGCCACTGGGTTTGTTTTTTTTCTTGGAACATTTATCCCAGTGAAGATTGTCTTTGACTTTGTGGTTTTGATTAACGCATTGTCGTGTCTGTACGGCAGGCTATGGAAGTGACCCTGTCTGACGTGGTACCTGTGGAAGGACATTGGTCCAAGGAGGTAAGTCGGCATCAACAGATTCAGGAACATGATGAACGTTTATGTCGTAATACAGGATGATTTGGTTGTAGATGTGTGCTAAGTGCGCTCTAGCAATATTTTCCTTGTCGATTAGTTCATACATTTATGATACGAATTGTTTTCTCTTTACATATTTATGGTATTGTTTCGTCTTCATTCTGTTGCTGGTGTGTGTTTGTGTGTGTGTGTCTGTGTCTGTGTGTGTGTGTGTGTGTGTGTGTGTGTGTGTGTGTGTGTGTGTATCTGTCTCTGTGTGTGTGTGTCTGTGTGTCTGTGTCTGTGTGTGTGTGTGTCTGTGTGTGTGTGTGTGTCTGTGTCTGTGTCTGTGTGTGTGAGTGTGTCTGTGTGTGTGTGTCTGTGTGTGTGTGTCTGTGTGTGTGAGTGTATGTGTGTGTCTGTGTCTGTGTGTGTGTGTGTGTGTGTTGTGTTGGCATCAGTGTATCCTTATAAGACATAGTCTTGTTGTACTGGAAAGATGAAGTGGCAACGTTACCAACTCATGTGAAATGTTTGTGCAGGCTAAAGACTGGTTCCGCTCAATTGTCGATCTCCAGCTGTGTCAGTTCCGGGTGATAGATACAGGTAAATGCAAATTCCACACACTGGTTGTGTAACCATCTCTCATTCGTACCATGTGTTGCAGGATCTTCTTTTTTTTTCATTTGTTTTATTTCCAGTATTAGTCAGTGATGCAGTTTTCACTTAAGAGCATGCATATTTGGGGAACCTATTTCAGTCTTGTACTGTTGGAATTCAACATTACCATGTAGTTTATTTTCCAAGAAACAGGGAGATGCATAGGGTTTTGAACTCAATCCATGCCCTATGTAACAGTTTTGTGATTGTAAACTTCAAGTGGATTGTACTTATTACCACTTTTGACGATTGTGTTTTGAACTCAAAGCAGAAGAGTGTACCGTAGATTTTATGGGTAGGTATAGTCATGATGGAACAGATTCTTACAACTGACGCTGGTTTTTGTAATTTCTTGATATAATATCAGTTGTGGTAAATAGTGAATGTTGGTCTTGTGATTTTAATATTTTTCAAGGTAACTGTCATTTTGTATAGAATGACTTTGGGCACTGGGTAATTTTTAAAGCGGAAAGATTTGGTGACTTAAACTTAGTGCTTTTGTGATGCATCCTCCCAATTCATAAGCCCTCAAAAGTTGTACAATGTGCAGACAGACAGGTCTGTGTCATGGGATGGACCACGATCAGATAGCATGTAAATGTGACATTGCTTCGCGTTGACGGAAGCCTTGAAGCTAAGAATCTGGAAAAGATGGCCGATTGTGTTCGTCATGTTTAATCCATGTGTAAAATGCTTTCAGGCGTGAGCGCCAACAATCTGATAGGAGTGCTGTATGCCCTCAACAAAGACACCAACAGACTCTCTTGTGTCAATTATGAGCTGGTCAGACGTGGCTTTGCCAAAAGCACGGGAAAGTGGTGAGTGCGTCATGTTGGTTGGTGCGTGTGTGTGTGTGTGCGTGCGCGTGCATGTGTACGTGTGTGTGTACGTGCATGTGTGTGTGTGTGTGTGTGCGTGCATGTGTGTGTGTGTGCTCACGCACGTAGATCTTTCTTTACATGGCTGCGTCGTGGGAGGTTTTGTAGTCTTTCCTTGGCCAGTGGTGTCTTGTGTCTCTGGTTCCGGCATTTGTAGTGGAGTAGATAGTACCCTGTTATTTTAACTTTGAACTCCAGACATGTTGGGGTGACGAGGTATCGGAGAATTGAACACATGTAGAAAGAACATAAGTACTGGATAGTTAAGAAAGAGCAGTTCTGCGAAGAAGAAAGCGAAATTTGATTGATGGTGTAACAAAAGGAAAACGATAAAAAGGTCTGCTTGAAAAGAGAAGAGACAGTAACAGTTGACAGTTGAAATGAAGTATGCAGAAATATGTTCATGTCTTTGAACAAGCATGTGCATGTGCTGATCGTCTTTGTTCTTTGTGACTTGCAGGTCAAGTGAGGAGTCCTTCCAGGGAATCACACTCAGTCTCCAGGTGAGTTACCTTAATTACAAGGTAAAGAATGTGATGTCAACAACTAGTAAAGGCTATGAGTCAGAAAGAAGGAAGAGTCAGTAGTGAGATGGAATTGGTGTGGATGTTGAACAGGGACATTACATATATTATTCTGGGCTTCATTATCTGTTTGCCAGATTCATGTACATGTTGTAATTTTGTTTTCCTTTTGTCACTTGTAATTATTAGTAGTGTTTCTGTCCTCAGACTGTGCATTGCAGTTAAGTTTGAAATAATGTAGAACTTTAAAAAGAAAACTCTCTGTAGCTTGTATATTCTAAGTAGTTTACATTGATGGTATATTTTTCAGATGATTTTCTACAGGGTAGAAAAATCCCAAATCATAAAAGAGAATCTCGAACCAAGAACACCTTTCTGTGTTCCCACTTCCAGTTTACAGTAGACTGTAATATTGTCCATTTTTCTCATGTTACTTTAGAACAATGGGTCTGCTGCCACTATGTTTCTCCTGTTACCATGGACCAGTTGGCTGTTGACTGTGTTGCTCTTGATATTGTGGAACAGTGGGTCTGCTAGTGTCTCCTGTCTTTTCTTTTTTTCTTTCTTTCTTTCTGCGTACGCAGGCTGATACTCCTGCAGACACTCCCTGTGTAGACAGGCAAGTATTAATCTCATGTACCGAACAAA
The DNA here is from genome assembly GCA_033310375.1 of Conus canariensis. NCBI lineage: Eukaryota > Metazoa > Mollusca > Gastropoda > Neogastropoda > Conidae > Conus > Conus canariensis. The sequence continues at coordinate 78,261,950 of CM065724.1, forward strand.
AGGAGTGGAGTTTTGTGTGTATGACCATTTTTTATCCTGCCATTAAGGCATACTCCAACTTCGGGGAAGGTGCATGCTATGTGTAACGTGTCATCCATACCAACGGCCAAACTGGCCTTCTCTTCCGAAAGTTGGTGATGGGATTTTACGTGTGTGCAAGATGTTATGCTTGCGTTCACACACGGAACCTCGGTTTATAGTCTTATTCAAAGGATTGTGTGGGAAATGGAGTCAGAACCAATTTTAACTCCGAGGGAAAAATCCCCTTGTACCGAAACAGCCTGGCGGAGATTCGAACCCGCACCCCCAGGATCAGGAGTCTGGTGCTCTACCAACTGGGCTATTCCGGCCGCCGTCTCCAGTGATACTTTGGCCCTTTCATCCCTAGCACAGCAGCTGGCCGTGTGATCCTCCCTGCCTGGCAGGGTCTGGCTGTCCTGTGGGAAGATTGAGGCTGCTGTGCTCACACTGTGGTAGCTCTAGGTTGGCTCATAGAAAGGGCACACAGCAACAGAAACACACTGTAACTGTAACGCTTTGGTTGCAAAGTGAGGTGACTGCAGGCGGAAGTTGAAACAAATTTTAAAAGGTATTTGAAATAACTCCGTCTGTTAACATGGACAAACGAATTACAAGACGAAACGGAACACGTTTCGACCTCTTAGGTCTTCTTCGGGGAGCACTAGGGACAATGAAAATGAAGAACGAGCAATCGCTTGTCTTGTCATATTTGGCGTAAGATGGGTGTTGAGTTCTTCACTTTGGTTGTCCTGAGTAGTGTTTATCTTGTCTGAAGAAGACCAAAGAGGTCGAAACATGTCGTGTCTTGTCTTGTAATTCGTTTGTCCATGTTAACTAGCAGAGTTATTTCAAATACCTTTCAAGAAATAGAAATTAAGATATATAACTTATTAAGTTTTTGTTGTGTTTGTATTATCCGGTGACATACGGTTCCTTGTATGAATTGGGGCGGATCCAGTGTTGTGTCATTTTATTGGTATTTCATAGTCTTGACAGGTTGTGTTATTACATTTGTGATAAAATTCTAATGAAATTAAGTGTATTGTAATCGAATATTCCCCAAAGATGGAGTATGGCTGCCTTAATGGCGGGATAAAAAAACGATCATACACACAAAACTCCACTGCCTGTCTATACAGGCAGTGTCCGCAGGAGTATCAGCCTGCGTACGCAGAAAGAAAGAAAGAAAGTAATCAAATATATTTTCTTCAACTAATTTAATCTATGTGGCGTTCGTAGTTATCCTTTTAAATTTGTTTGTTAATCGTCCAATATAATGTCATCAAAAACTTGGCTTGTAACATTTATTTCATTGGAACATAGTGTCAGGAAACAAGAACTGAGGAAAAAGACTCGTCAGATCAATCAAGGAATCGCTTCAAAAGTACACTCGCCTATTAGTAATGCATGGAATATGGGCTAAATGTGCTAGATTTGAACTGGATTAGCAGGTGGCCATATGCATTTTTGTGCACCCGATCGGCAGAAACAGAAGACAATTGTTTGTAAAAAATTCTGCAAAAGCCGAAAAACACATCCATCCAGAAATTAATCCATTTATAGTAATTGCCAAGTTCTAAATCTCTGCAGCAACACCTGCTTTTGGACATTCTTCAGTTTGTCGGGGGGGGGGGGGGGGGGGGAAGTGTTTTGATATATAGACATTTCAACACTGAATTATTTTAATATAAGAATGAAACGTTCAGCGATCATAACACGTTCATCCGAGGGCTCATGATTATAAAGTTTAGCATGATGGGAACTGATCATTATATTGGTGTGTCACTGGTGTGTTGCTTCAGGCGGCCAAGTCGCCATCATCAGAGTGTGCTTCCCCCATCTCTGGTGCCTATCATGTGGCTGCCTGTTGGGAGTCTTCCAATGAGCCTGAGGCAGCCCACTGCACTGACGAGCCTGCCCAGCACCCCACGGAACACAAGGATGCTGGTGAACAAAGCGCGACCAGTGGAGGTGTGTCCCAGACAGAGGTAGAGGACGAGGAGGACGAGGAGGAGCTGGATGTAGGGGAGAGCAGCAAGCTGAATGAGCACGCCTTGGAGGTGGTGGTGAGCAGTTACCAGTCCCTCACCTCTTCTACATCCAGCAGGAGGAGACGATGAGACACCTGCACAGGTGGGTGGTGGTGAGGGTGGACAGGGAGAGGACGAACTTGACATCAGGTGGAAATGTACACTTCAATACGATGATGATGACCACCTCATTTGTGCATTGTGATGATGATGAAAGACTTAAAACTGGTATAGTGCATGGTTATGACGATGATCATTGTCACATACAGTGAAAAGATGTCTCATGTATAATGGTGTGGAAAGGGGATTTAGTACATAGTGATGATGACTGTCATGTTAGGGGGGGGAGGGGATCAAGAGTATGGTGATGATGTACTGGAAGCTGTAGAAAGGGGATTTAGTACATAGTGATGATGACTGTCATGTTAGGGGGGGGAGGGGATCAAGAGTATGGTGATGATGTACTGGAAGCTGTAGAAAGGGGATTTAGTACATAGTGATGATGACTGTCATGTTAGGGGGGGAGGGGATCAAGAGTATGGTGATGATGTACTGGAAGCTGTAGAAAGGGGATTTAGTACATAGTGATGATGACTGTCATGTTAGGGGGGGGGAGGGGATCAAGAGTATGGTGATGATGTACTGGAAGCTGTAGAAAGGGGATTTAGTACATAGTGATGATGACTGTCATGTTAGGGGGGGAGGGGATCAAGAGTATGGTGATGATGTACTGGAAGCTGTAGAAAGGGGATTTAGTACATAGTGATGATGACTGTCATGTTTGGGGGGGAGGGGATCAAGAGTATGGTGATGATGTACTGGAAGCTGTAGAAAGGGGATTTAGTACATAGTGATGATGACTGTCATGTTAGGGGGGGAGGGGATCAAGAGTATGGTGATGATGTACTGGAAGCTGTAGAAAGGGGATTTAGTACATAGTGATGATGACTGTCATGTTAGGGGGGGAGGGGATCAAGAGTATGGTGATGATGTACTGGAAGCTGTAGAAAGGGGATTTAGTACATAGTGATGATGACTGTCATGTTAGGGGGGGGGGAGGGGATCAAGAGTATGGTGATGATGTACTGGAAGCTGTAGAAAGGGGATTTAGTACATAGTGATGATGGCTGTCATGTTAGGGGGGGAAGGGGATCAAGAGTATGGTGATGATGTACTGGAAGCTGTGGAAAGGGGATTTAGTACATAGTGATGATGGCTGTCATGTTAGGGGGGGGAGGGGATCAAGAGTATGGTGATGATGTACTGGAAGCTGTGGAAAGGGGATTTAGTACATAGTGATGATGGCTGTCATGTTAGGGGGGGGAGGGGATCAAGAGTATGGTGATGATGTACTGGAAGCTGTAGAAAGGGGATTTAGTACATAGTGATGATGACTGTCATGTTAGGGGGGGAGGGGATCAAGAGTATGGTGATGATGTACTGGAAGCTGTGGAAAGGGGATTTAGTACATAGTGATGATGGCTGTCATGTTAGGGGGGGGAGGGGATCAAGAGTATGGTGATGATGTACTGGAAGCTGTGGAAAGGGGATTTAGTACATAGTGATGATGACTGTCATGTTAGGGGGGGGAGGGGATCAAGAGTATGGTGATGATGTACTGGAAGCTGTAGAAAGGGGATTTAGTACATAGTGATGATGACTGTCATGTTAGGGGGGGGAGGGGATCAAGAGTATGGTGATGATGTACTGGAAGCTGTAGAAAGGGGATTTAGTACATAGTGATGATGGCTGTCATGTTAGGGGGGGGAGGGGATCAAGAGTATGGTGATGATGTACTGGAAGCTGTGGAAAGGGGATTTAGTACATAGTGATGATGACTGTCATGTTAGGGGGGGAGGGGATCAAGAGTATGGTGATGATGTACTGGAAGCTGTAGAAAGGGGATTTAGTACATAGTGATGATGACTGTCATGTTAGGGGGGAAGGGGATCAAGAGTATGGTGATGATGTACTGGAAGCTGTAGAAAGGGGATTTAGTACATAGTGATGATGACTGTCATGTTAGGGGGGGAGGGGATCAAGAGTATGGTGATGATGTACTGGAAGCTGTAGAAAGGGGATTTAGTACATAGTGATGATGACTGTCATGTTAGGGGGGGAGGGGATCAAGAGTATGGTGATGATGTACTGGAAGCTGTAGAAAGGGGATTTAGTACATAGTGATGATGGCTGTCATGTTAGGGGGGGAGGGGATCAAGAGTATGGTGATGATGTACTGGAAGCTGTAGAAAGGGGATTTAGTGGTTGGTGTATGGTGATGGTGATTGTCAGAGTAAGTGGACAGGGCATTTAGTGCATAGTGATGATGATTCTTGCTTGTAGTAGAAGGGGAATGTGGCGCACAATGATGATGACTTGACTCGTCAAACAGAAAGGGGATCTAATATGTTGTAATGATGACTAGTGTTAAGAGGAAAGGTGGCTGAGAGCATAATCACGATGGCCTGATGCATAATCATGATGATGATGACTACTGTGTTAGGTGGAGAATGGCTTGGTGCATAATCACGATGGTGATGACCACTTCGTTAGGTGGAGAATGGCCTGATGCATAATCATGGTGATGACCACTTCGTTAGGTGGAGAATGGCTTGGTGCATAATCACGATGGTGATGACCGCTTTGTTAGGTGGAGAATGGCTTGGTGCATAATCACGATGGTGATGACCACTTCGTTAGATGGAGAATGGCTTGGTGCATAATCACGATGGTGATGACCACTTCGTTAGGTGGAGAATGGCCTGATGCATAATCACGATGGTGATGACCGCTTCGTTAGGTGGAGAATGGCCTGATGCATAATCATGGTGATGACCACTTCGTTAGGTGGAGAATGGCGTGATGCATAATCACGATGGTGATGACCACTTCGTTAGGTGGAGAATGGCCTGATGCATAATCATGGTGATGATGACCACTTCGTTAGGTGGAGAATGGCTTGGTGCATAATCATGATGGTGATGACCGCTTTGTTAGGTGGAGAATGGCCAGATGCATAATCATGATGATGATGACCACTTCGTTAGGTGGAGAATGGCTTGGTGCATAATCACGATGGTGATGACCACTTCGTTAGGTGGAGAATGGCTTGGTGCATAATCACGATGGTGATGACCACTTCGTTAGGTGGAGAATGGCTTGGTGCATAATCACGATGGTGATGACCACTTCGTTAGGTGGAGAATGGCTTGGTGCATAATCACGATGGTGATGACCACTTCGTTAGGTGGAGAATGGCCTGATGCATAATCACGATGGTGATGACCACTTCGTTAGGTGGAGAATGGCCTGATGCATAATCATGGTGATGATGACTACTGTGTTAGGTGGAGAATGGCTTGGTGCATAATCATGATGGTGATGACCACTTCGTTAGGTGGAGAATGGCCTGATGCATAATCATGGTGATGATGACTACTGTGTTAGGTGGAGAATGGCTTGGTGCATAATCACGATGGTGATGACCACTTCATTAGGTGGAGCATGGCCTGATGCCTAATCATGATGGGATGACCACTTCGTTAGGTGGAAAGTTGGCCTTGTGCATAATTATGATGGGATGGCCACTTCGTTAGGTGGAAAGTTGGCCTTGTGCAAAATCATGACGGTGATGACCACTTACTTCGTTAGATGGAAAGTTGGCCTTGTGCATGACAGTGATGATGATGAAGTTGACCTGTTTCATTGAAAAGGAGAAACATTGCCCAGTGTGCAATAGTGATGACAGTCATGGCCATTTCATTGAGAGAAGAGATGGCCGCTTGTTGCATAATGATGATAGTGAGGACCATTTTCATTGAGAGAACACTTCACCATTGATATAATTAGGATGGTTGTGACCGTTTGAATAAGAGGAGAGGTGGCCAAATATACAATGATGATGGTGAAGGCCATTTTATTGAGAGGAAAGGTGGCCTGGTACAAATAATGGATGGTGGTGATGACCATTCCGTGGAGAGGAAAGGTGGCCCAGTGCTTAATGCTGCTGCTGCTGATTGGTAACAGGTGATCTAAAGCGCAGCGAACACGGGTAACAATAGCAAGACGTTTAACTACCAAGTGTTAACATTTGAAAGTAGACAGGAGAAACCAAATTGCTGTTTGTTTCAGTTTGACTTAGGAGCTGTATTTTTCATTGTGACGAAACGCTTGTTTATTCAGCCTATCGGCAAAGGTCTTTCATCCAGCTGTTTAGGGTGGATCATGTTGCTGTTTGATGTCACACGTTTCAAGTGATTTTCTGTTTTGTATTGTTTTTTCTTTTAGAAAACGATGATTGAGAATAATCCCCTAGAATTTTGATTTAGGAGTCTTTAAAAGGCTTTTTTTTTTTTGATTGGAAGATGATGATAATGATGCGAGGACCGGGATAATGGTTGACTTTCAGACTGATGGCGGATATGAAGTGCTACGAGAGGATGCCGCCCTGCAGCCGTGAGTGGGCAGTGGGGGAGTTCTGTGCCGCCAAGAGAGGTCAAGACCACCGCTGGTACAGGGGATGCATTGAGAGCATCCAGGATGACAAGACCTATCAGGTGTGTGGGTTTTTCTCATCTCGGGGATGTGATTATGTGCATTTGTATGCATATGTGGATGGGAGTGTGCCCATGTCCATATCAGATAGTGTGCTAGTGTACGTTTTTTTTCGCTGTGCTCCTTGTGTATTTAAATGTGTCAGTCCTATTCTACTGACATATCTGTTTTGTCAGTTTTTAACTCTGCTGATTGCCTCGTATGCATTCATTCAGTTATGATGATGATTTCCTTTTATTTTGGAATCATCAGCATTCTAGAAGCCCCTAACAAGTTTTCTGGAAAAAGAGTGTTACAGGAATCCCTGTTATTAATAGTTTGGATCATGAGTTCAATCATCCTTCGAATGAGACTATAAACCGAGGTTCCGTGTGTGAACGCACGCATAATATCTTGCACACACGTAAAATCCCATCACCAACTTTCGGAAGAGAAGGCCAGTTTGGCCGTTGGTATGGATGACACGTTACACACAGCATGCACCCTGCGTAAGAAATGGAAAGAGTGAAGGAAGTAAAGAAACTGAGTGAACGATATTGAACGATATTGACTGGATGACACGGGAAACGACTGAATGAAGCGCCAGCTGTCAGCTCTTCAGTCGGCACTACCCAGGTAGGCAGCCCGTTGTGTAAACGAGTGTTGATTGTAAAGCGCTTAGAGCTTGGTCTCTAGCCGAGAATAGGCGCTATATAAGTATTCATTATTATTATGAGTTCAATCTTCTGCAGGAGGCAGAGTTGACTTGGCACTGCCATCACTCCTGTTCAAATAAGGGAGCAAAAACAGGAAAACCAATTGAAAAAGACTAAGGGAAATAACTGCTTCCACAGCCTCGTCCAGTCAAACATAGACGTCATGTTTTGGAGTCTGCAGCAAGCCAGAGAATGTCTGATAAGGTTTAGTACATACAGCGCCCAACATTACCACTAGTCCAGAGAATGTCTGATAAGGTTCAGTACATACAGCGCCCAACGTTACCACTAGTCCAGAGAATGTCTGATAAGGTTTAGTACATACAGCGCCCAACGTTACCACTAGTCCAGAGAATGTCTGATAAGGTTTAGTACATACAGCGCCCAACGTTACCACTAGTCCAGAGAATGTCTGATAAGGTTTAGTACATACAGCGCCCAACGTTACCACTAGTCCAGAGAATGTCTCATAAGGTTTAGTACATACAGCGCACGTTACCACTAGTCCAGAGAATGTCTGTTAAAGCTCAGTAGGTACAGGACACAAGGTTACCACCTGTCTGTGAGAAGAGAATGTAACTGAGCAGTGTGGATCTTCCCACAGTGTAGAAATAGATCTTTCTTCACGCATTGTCCTCAGGGGGTGGGGTGGGGTTTAAAAACTAAGATTATGACTGCTGTCAGCAATCCATCTTGAGCCGAATTTGAGACTATATGTGATAGCTCATTCTTCGTTTTTCATTGCCCTGAATGTTGTTTATCTTGCCTGAAGAAGACCTGAGAGGTTGAAACGTGTCATGTTTTGTCCCTGTTATCAGGCAAATTCACTTTAAATTCCTTTTGTAATTGGCAGCAGCTGAAACTTGCTGGTTGTGTGTGTGTGCAGGTGAGACTGGTGGACTATGGCCATATTGAGATGGTCCAGGCAGGCAACGTGAAGCCTCTGAAGAGCGTCCATGGAAGGCAGGAGTGCTTTGTGGAGCGCTGCCACATTGCCGACGTCATGCCCACGGGCACCACGGACAGGAGCCAGTGGTCTCAGACAGCCAAAGAGTTCATGAGTAAAGCCATCGGTATGAATCCAACCTGCTACGTCACTCTGCAGGTAATGCTTCAGGCTCTCTGTCAAACCTGTCTGCTTTTGGTTCAGTTTGTTTTATGTGTGGGTGTGGGTGTGTGCTTGTGTTTGACTCCATACTTTTTCTTTGTTCTTTTTGTGGTTGGGGGATTGGTGGGGGGGGGGGGGGGGGGTCGGGGGAGACAGCCCTTTCCAGCCCAAATTGTTTTTCTGTTGCCTGTGTCTTCCTGCTGCTGCTTCTCCTCTGTTCTGCAGCCACCTTATCCTCCCAGCCGCATTTCTTCTTGTTGGTAGTAGTGAGAGTACCTTTCATTGAGTGAGAGAGGGGTGTTGGTTTAGTGAGAGAGAAGAGAGAGTGGTGTCATTGTTTGAGAGAGAATGCCGTTCGACGTGACATTGATAGACTGGTGGAGTTTTGCCGTATTGTTCGTAAAGGCACTTGTGTGGGCGTTTGGTTCAGAGTATGCCAGATCTCGTAACTCTCAACAGTTTTTGAAATTTTTGAATTTTGCATGAATTTTTCGTAACATTCTACGCATTATTTCTAAAATAATAATATTTTTGTAATGTCTATTTCAGGTTTTCTAGGCAATACATTGCTTCAGATAACAAAAATGTTGTTTTAAATACCGTCATTCCGGGAAGAAAACTGTCGATCACCGGTGATTGAAATTCAAGGGAAAGAACTGAAGAGAGTTAATATTTTAAATTTCTTCGAATGCCTTTTCAAACTGTAATTCTAGTTCAAAGATTATTCGTATCAGAGTGTAGCAGGGTTCGTATGCCCCTTGAAGACCCTTGAAAACCCTTTAAATTTCAACTGGGTCAAAAAGGCCCTTGAAAACTGCAGATGTCCCTAGAAATCCCCCTAAAAATCGTTTTCGGACCAAAACTGACCGTAACATTTGAAGATGAATCGGAGAACAAATGCGAATGAGACTTCGGACATCGATTTTCGCCTTTCAAATCGTTTTGCGTGTCATCTGCTTTCAAGCAAAGGGAAGCAATTCAGTGGTCGGTTATCATTTGCGCATGCGCAGTTCGACTTCCAGCAAAGAGTGCCATGCTCCCTCATCTTCCAGTGCAGTCCAATACTGTTGCGTCTGTCATCATGCCTCAGGGAAATTGCGCATTTGATCCGTTGTGGTTACAGAAGGAAGAATATCGAAGCTGGGTCACCGAATGCAGAGACAACAAACATATGTTTTTCTGTAAAGTGTGCAAAAAGACCATGATGTTCGGGCAGTGGGTGAATCGGCGGTTGCAAGTCACGGAAAGGGGAAAAAATACGTGGAATTGGAAAAAGCGAGTAGGCCGGTCGTTAGTCTTACGGACTTCGTTCGGCAGTCATCAAATTCATCAACATCGGGTCAGACCCTTTCCTCAGTAAGAATCGTCAGCCAATCCACAATAACAGCAAGTGGGACAGATGTGTTGAAAGCTGAAGTGTTGTGGACGATTCATGCCATCAACAATCATCACAGTTTCCGATCTGCTGAAGACAACGCTAAACTGTTTGCAGCAATATTTCCATATTCCTCGATTGCGATGAACTATCGGTGTGGGGAAACCAAAGTAGATATCTTGCAACTTTTGGCATTGCTCCTTTTTTTTCTGTCAGAACTGAAAAAAAGAGTGAAATCACAGACTGAATATGTCATGCTTTTTGACAAATCATTGAATAAGGACTTGAAACAGAAGCAGCTGGACATCCATGTCAGATACTGGTCCGGAAAGCAGATCGAAAGTTTTCTTTTTCTGATTTCTCAATTTCCGTGTAAAGACTTCATTTTTTAATTTTTTGTATATGATATTCAGCTTAGAACAGACTACAGAAGTGTAATCACCTGATCATCATAGTTGGATTACATGTGTAAGGTAATTATTCACTCTTTTTTTTTTTCCAATTGTACGGCTAAATTTGCCCCTTTAGAAACCCTTGAAAAACCCTTGAATTTTTTTCCTGTGAGGAAGTGGGAACTCTGTATAGCAAAAGCAATATATGGGTATGACAGTTACTGTCCAGATGTTCTAGAACATTTTCCTGTTTGGCTTTGTTATGTTTCGCAATGGAAGGACACGCGTGCACTCCTGTTCTAAACACAGAAAGTAACCTGTTGATGAATTGACAGTGGGACAGAGATAAGGAAAAGTCTCAAATGCACAGGCTGGTGGTAGAGAGTGGGTGGGGATTCTTCCTTCTTCACACATACACCCCTTTCTTTCATGATTTGAAGAGCGGTTTGCCTGCAGACCTCTCAGAAATACGCAGAATATGTGCACTGCACAAGGTGTACAGTGACACACTGTGTGCTTGTCGTCTACTTTTCCAGCGCAAGCCGTGCTAGTTGTGGATCATGGGGTCCGTTTGGAACTTTGTGGCTGATGAAGAAAACTGAAGTTTAGACCAGGACAGTGTGGGCTCAGGTTTTTACTGCTCTTCATATGTGGAAGTCAAGTTCACCAAGACTTGTAAATGGTCTCACTCTGGGAGAAAGGGAATGGTCAGAAACCATGCACATCAGCCACAGATTGACAGTGCAGACCTTAGACTTTTTTCTCACTTTCAAATCTAGTCCTTGAGCGACAAGATTTCTCTTTGAAAAAGTGTTTGATCTGTTGGGTTTGTGTGTAGCTTTCCAGGAACGATTGACATTGGGTTGCGTTGCTTTTTAAGCAAAAGAACGTACCTAAATAGTTTCTTAAAAAAAAAAAAAATTCTAGGCATCTTTAATTTTACCAGTTCATTCCCACAACACAGACTATCTAGATTCCATGCCATGCCCTTGGAATTTTCGAAAGTTAATTTTTCAATAAATACAGTGATTTTGCATGTACAGTGATTTTGCATGTACAGTGATTTTGCATGTACAGTGATTTTTGCATGTACAGTGATTTTGCATGTACAGTGATTTTGCATGTACAGTGATTTTGCATGTACAGTGATTTTGCATGTACAGTGATTTTGCATGTTTAGATTCTGCAGTTTTTTTCCTTGTTTGTTGTTGTTGTTGTTTTTTTTATGAATTCAAAATGGAAAGGTATATACCTACAATTTTATATATTATGTGATGTATTTTCATGCACAGTGTCTGTTTTATAATCGCTGAACGGTTGTATCCAAATTCTCTTAAAAAAAGAAAAGAAAAAAAGAAAAAAAAGATTAGCACCAAAAAGTCCAAACGGGTAAGAATTGAACTTTGTTGTACAGATACCCTAAATGTCCTGTTATTTTCTTTTTGTTTTATAGATTTCCTAAATGTCCTGTTATTTTCCTTTAAGCTAGGAGATGTGTGGTAAGCTTCAGAATGTTCAGGTGAATGGTTGCTCATGGTGTGGTGTGTTGTGGGTGCAGGGGGAGAGGACGCCTGACATGGGGCTGCCGGTGGACGTGGTGGTGGTGGAGACCACCCCGCCCACAGCCCTGGAGCCGGTCATCTACAAGTATGTCTCCGTGTCCGCCAAGCTACAGGACAGAGGCCTGGCCATCCCCGTGAAAAAGTCAGTGATTACAGCCCCTCCCTCCCCCTCCCTGGTGGTTTTTGTGGTTTGGTTTTCTTCTTCCTGTGTGAAAATTTCAGTGGAAAGGGATAGAGAGAGTGCCTCTGTGTGTGTGTGTGTGTAAAGGTGTTGGAGCAATGGCCACGTGCGTAGAGTGTGTAGTGTGTGTGTGTGTGTGTGTATGTGTAAAGGTGTTGGAGCAATGGCCACGTGCGTAGAGTGTGTAGTGTGTGTGTGTGTGTGTGTGTGTGTGTGTGTGTGTGTGTAAAGGTGTTGGAGCAATGGCACGTGCGTAGAGTGTGTAGTGTGTGTGTGTGTGTGTGTGTATGTGTAAAGGTGTTGGAGCAATGGCCACGTGCGTAGAGTGTGTAGTGTGTGTGTGTGTGTGTGTGTGTGTAAAGGTGTTGGAGCAATGGCCACGTGCGTAGAGTGTGTAGTGTGTGTGTGTGGGGTGTGTGTGTGTGTAAAGGTGTTGGAGCAATGGCCACGTGCGTAGAGTGTGTAGTGTGTGTGTGTGTATGTGTAAAGGTGTTGGAGCAATGGCCACGTGCGTAGAGTGTGTAGTGTGTGTGTGTGTGTATGTGTAAAGGTGTTGGAGCAATGGCCACGTGCGTAGAGTGTGTAGTGTGTGTGTGTGTGTGTGTGTGTGTGTAAAGGTGTTGGAGCAATGGCCACGTGCGTAGAGTGTGTGTGTGTGTGTGTGTGTGTGTATGTGTAAAGGTGTTGGAGCAATGGCCACGTGCGTAGAGTGTGTAGTGTGTGTGTGCAGGCATATAGTTAGCAAATATCTGCAAGAGTGAAGTTGCATCATAAGAATATATCTCGTATGTAAAGCGATCATCCATCTCAACATGGGTGATAAGGAGAAACCAGTTTGAGGATTCCCCATCCTTGTTCCTAACATGAGGCTAGGGTTAACTGTCGCAAAGTCGGGTCATGTTCACTCTCGAGATTTGTTCTTGTTTGTACACTGTCACACTGACAGCTGGTCAGTCAGAAACTTTTGAAGGCTAAGTTGCTGTCTGGCCATTACCGATTTCATTGAGTGTTTGCTTCTTCTCTCGGATGGTGGTGAAGTTTACTCTGAATTCACTGAAAGATCGGCAATGTCATGTTGAGTGTTTGTTTCTTCTCTGGGATGGAGAAGTGTACACTGAATTCATTGACAGATCTGTAATGTCACATTGAGCAGCATGAAAATCAGCAAGAGAGTTTGTTGTATGGGGATCTCATGGTTCATGAAATCAGTAATTTCCCTTGTCAGAGTTCATTCAAACTCACCAGGTAGAAATGATCATGTATATGGAAAAGAAGTGTTCAGAATGGTATTAGCTAGAGTTCATTAGTACTTGTGTTCACTGTGTTTTTTGCCTGTAAGGTCTCAACAGTTAATGGGTTTTGTAAGATTCCTCCCCTCTAGTTTTCATGCACACAGACGCGCACACAGAAACACACACACACACACACACAGAAAAGGAAAAAAAAAAAAAAAATGTCAATTTCTATAAAAATTACAGGGAAAAGCCTGCACCATCAGTCCCCAACGACCCCATCGTCCCCGTCGTCGTGCCGATGTTCAGGACCAAGCCCACACCCACCTACACCAGTCCCGAGTCCTCGGAGGAGGAGGAGAAGAAGAAAAGCCAAACACCGTCAGACGAGAGTCCATGCCAGACCGATTCCTCATTCGTCATCATTGAGCCCGAACTGGAGGTGGCCCCCCATCCCCCTCCCCCCTCCGACCAGCTTCAGGTGGTCCCTGTCCACATCGACCACTTTGGCCTCGTCTACGCACAGGCTGTGGCGGAAGGTAAACGACCTTGACCCCTGCGGTTAGCGCACAGTACAGTGCGGACGTCTCACGCTTTGAGTTGTTCACCAAAAAAAAAAAAAAAAAAAAAAGTGAAAAATGAAAGCAAACATCATTACATGAAAGTGAAAATTTGGTACAAGAAATATTGTCCAGTTACCATTTTCTTTGTTAGGGCATGATATATGTTGATAAATTGCAACAACAAAAAAATCATTTTCCTTTAATTAGCACAACAGCAGTTTTTAACAGGATCAAATACAAAAGCTGTATTGATTTTATGAAGCGAGTCGGTTACCAAAAATCCCATGTTTATTGAAGCGTGAATCATGTTTGGTATATTATTTCAGCGTCAAGTGTAGTCATCTAAAGTGTGTGATGAGTACATATCTCATGCTTTTCATTTGAATTTATTGTATGACACCCATGTACTATACATTATATGTTTTCAAAAGCTGGGGGGATTACTTGGCTGTGCCATTCCCAGTGCCTATGGTAAGCTATGCCCTGGGAGTATTTCTCAAAGAATATGGATTAAAAAGAAGGAATTATAACTGTGGAGAAGGTCCTTTGTTTGGCAGATTTCTCATATAGGGCGTAATGCACATCACAGCTGTGACTGCTTCAGAATGAAGTCTGCCAGTGTTTAAGGTGGAAAAGTGCATCTTTGTTTCATCTCCGTTCTGCCCTTTTCTGCAACACTATGTCATAAAAGTGTGTGCCTTTTTTTGTATCTTTTATGAAAGGGATATTTTCATTTTTGAATGGTACAACAAAATGCAGTAAGTGCGGATTTTTGAAATAGATTTTTCAGGGCTTACAACGTTCCGTGTCTGGGCGGAATTCCGCGATTTCGGTTTGTCCAGAAAAAAAAAAAAAAAAAAAAAACCGAAAGGAGCAAGGCATCTGTGATTGGCTTGCAAGCGTTCATAGCAACGGCTCACAAGTTATGGCCCCTGATTTTTCTTGGAAGAAGTCTCCGGTCAGACTTCTTGGAAAAAACAAAATGGCGGAGCGCGTAGACATTGTTCAAGTGGGTCAGACTTTTGACGACTCTTCAGTCGAAAACAAGAGGAAATGGGAGTGGATGCTTCAGAAAGTTGACGAAGAAGTCATTGGAGACTTTCTTCGCAAAGTCACTGCACCAGGTTTAGCTTGGTGCAAACTGTGCTCGAAGGAAGTGTGTTACGGTGGTCGTGGGAAGAAAGCTCTTGAGGATCACATTCGTTCAGCGAAGCACATGTCAAACGTCAAGGCACTGAGTGGAACTACAATGCTGCCATGTTATGTTTTTAACTCCTTCTCCCCTTTTCCCAAATATATCTTCCTGTAATAATCATGTGTTCACAGCCATTTTTTAGCACTAAATATCTCTTGAAATTATGTCCAGAAAGCGCGAAATGGCAGATTTACACTTGGTTTTTAAAACATTTTCCCGGACCCCCCAAGTTAGTCTGTGTTTTTTTCATCCTCGTGTTTTAAGCCCTGATCTTTAAAAAGAAAAAAAAGTCAGAAAGAGAAAGTAATGGGTAAGAGTGAGTGGTAGGGTAGGTGGGGGTAGGGGGGGGAGAGGAAAGAGAGGCTATAAAGTGACCTAGAAAGTAAAACGAATGTCTCTGGAGGAAGGTGGTTGTTGATTGCGTTACAGCGGACAAGTGCAAGGCAATGATAAACGCCCTGCAGAAGCATGGTCAGAAGGAGCCTCCAGAGGGCATGCTGGAAGTGAAGGAAGGTCAGACCTGCGTGGCCTTCTGTCGTGCCTACGGTCTGTGGCTGCGGGCCAGGGTGCTTAAGGTGGACAGAAAGGAGGTCCAGGTGAGGAACATCATGGGTAGAACGGTGGAGTGTGTGGTGTAAGATGTTGCTGTGTGTTTTGCTGACCTGTTTACACGAACGATTTCGCCGCATTTTGTACACATGTTTGGCGAAAATATGATGAATACGACGAACCAGAAAAAATATGTTGAAAAAAATCTTAAGATGAAGTTTTTGAGTGGTAGTGGCATTTGCGGTGTATAACCGATTTGTTTGAGTGCTATAACCAAAGAGTGACAACTCACATCGTGCGTTCAAACTCTCGTCTGGATGATGTTGGAACAGTAGGAGGGACCTCCTGCTTTTACAAAAATTCACAAATTTGGTAGATATATATACACATTTTTAGGAGAATAGGGTAATTTCAATGGAGAAATACACCAACAGCTGTTTAGGTAAATAGGTGTGGTTATGTATAGCAGTGGGATGTTGAAGCTATCCACTTTAAATTTTTGTTGTTGATGCAATGTAATCAATTCCTGCATTATTCTTTAATAAATGTTGTTCCGTGCACCTGTGCTGCATCTTGTTAGAATGCTGCAGGGATGGCTGTGTGCTTTCTTGTCACTGTTGCTGTTGATGTTAGAAAGTATGAACATAATGGCATGGATTGGTTGCTGGTTGTTTGTTGTGTACATTTGATTGTTTGATTGTCGACATTCAGATACAGCTGTATGGACAGGATGGCTGTGGTGTTTGTTGTGTACATTTGATTTTCAACATTCAGATACAGCTGTTCGATTGCTGTCTGTGTGGGTCG
Source organism: Conus canariensis (assembly GCA_033310375.1). NCBI lineage: Eukaryota > Metazoa > Mollusca > Gastropoda > Neogastropoda > Conidae > Conus > Conus canariensis. The sequence goes on from CM065724.1 coordinate 78,278,214, forward strand.
TGCCAGGCCTGCTTCTGTGGCTCAAAGCTTTAAAAAGGTTGTTGTTGTGTTGTGGCAACAGGTGAAATACATTGATTATGGCGACACGGATCAGGTCCCCATGGCCAACCTGAGACTCATCACCCCAGAGCTGTGCGCCCAACACCAGCTGGTGTATGAAATGAGGCTGAATGATGTCGATGAGGTGAGCGTCGCCCCCCCCCCCCCCCCCCCCCGATGGAGCAGCCAATCTGTGCTGTCTTCACTTTGCACATCCTTTAGTCCTTCAGAGAAAATCCGTTATCTTTTAGGAACCAGATTTTGTTGGTTTTCACCAAAGAATTCTTTTCTTTTTTTCCCCGCAATACAATTGCAGTATTCTGATGACAGCTTGAAACAGTTCGAAGAGCGTGTTTATGTGGAACAATGCTGTTGTCTTGTCTTTGCTCATGTTAGACATGATTGTCGGACAATGGCAATGGGCTTTTTACTGTCAGTCCCAGTCAACCATGGCCACATTTCTTGAATTTACTTATCGTGGGTGGATTTCTTTATTCACTGAACTTGGGTGGATAGTTATGTGTCCAGTTTAGGTGAATACCATGTTCAGAGACATAGCGTTGAGTGTATTGAGAAATTGTGTGATTACATTCCTGTCTGTCTTTGATGGGAAAAAGGTTAAGCAAGACAGAACATTTTTATTTTCTTTTCTTAAAAACACTGTCGTGTTTGGATAAGTATAATTAGATTTACTAATCGTAGGCAAATTTTGCTGCCAGCGAGTGGTGCCATATCTTTCTTCACATTTGCACATTTGACATCTTTCTGTTTTTCTCAGCTGTCACACGCTTTTCAAGTTTGTACATTTTTCTGTCTTTACCCGTCTGTTTATGCTGACAGTTTTTTTTTACTTTACACTTGCAGGCTTCCGGTGATGGAACCTGGCCCAAGGAATACAATAAATTCCTGAACAGCTATGTCATCAATAAGTCCTTCAGAGCTTGCATTCAGGTACAGCAGGAAAGTGTGTGTGTGTGTGTGTGTGTGTGTGTGTGTGTGTGTGTGTGTGTGTGTGTGCTTTAATAGATCTGCTAGGCAGCAGATTGAGGTACCATTATGATGAGGTACTGGTATAATACAATAGATTTATAGTTGCCATTTGTGGGATGCAGTGTGTGGCTGTGATACATAGCTAGGGCTCTAATGTATACACATGAGTAAATATGTGGGATGCAGTGTGTGGCTGTGATACATAGCTAGGGCTCTAATGTATACTCATGAGTAAATATGTGGGATGCAGTGTGTGGCTGTGATACACAGCTAGGGCTCTAATGTATACTCATGAGTAAATATGTGGGATGCAGTGTGTGGCTGTGATACACAGCTAGGGCTCTGATGTATACTCATGAGTAAATATGTGGGATGCAGTGTGTGGCTGTGATACACAGCTAGGGCTAATGTATACTCATGAGTAAATATGTGGAAGGAAAGAAAAGGGGGGTGGGGGGGGGGGAATGGGAAATTGGTGTGTTGGAAGTCTGAGAATCCCTAGAAAGATGTGTCGGTAGAGGCAAACAGAAACTGCTGTTCAGATCTCTGTAAGAGATTATTTTTATCATCCGAGAGAGCCATTGAATTTATGAGCAGAAAAGATTAAAAGGGAAGAAATGAGGAATTCACAGTGGAGGCCGTAGTATAGTAACTATATGCAGTGGAACTTCCCTGTTCCAACCTCTCCGTGATGTGACCAGAAAGACAATGACCACCACGCTTCACTGTGTTTTTGACCATCTCTTACAGCAGACCCAGCTTGTGTTGATGGGAGTTCTTGTACAGGCTGTGTGCTGATGAACGACCAGGAACACAGCAGAAACAGTGTCTCGAGGATCAGCCGAGCGGCTGAAGGTCAATCTCCAAAGTGAACTTTGCTAAGAGTTCACTCCCCTCTGGCATTTTCAAATCTTCCATGAAGGCTGCTGTGCAAAATGTTATCATCATGACAAAGAAGGGTGTTATGCAAAATGTTATCACCATGACAAAGAAGGGTGTTATGCAAAACGTTATCACCATGACAAAGAAGGGTGTTATGCAAAATGTTATCACCATGACAAAGAAGGGTGCTGTCTTTAGAAGAGGGAATCAAAGTAATGGAAAGAAATGTTAAAGGTGAAATTGTATTTCGATTACCAGGTCATTCAAGGTAGAAAAGACAGAAACTCAGATTATTATCTGAAGGTAATCAGTTTCAGCCTGTTGGGGGAGCATAGAGAGTGGGTGACACAGAAGTTGTCCCAAATTTGAAAAGTGACACACACAAGCAATGATAAAAGGCTTTAGGAGTGGTTTGTATGAAGTGCCCATGAATTATGTGCTGATCCCATTGATACGCAATCCAGTGGCCATTGTGTTCATTGAGAGCCAGTGAATGAGACGGAAGACAAAGGGGGACGCTTGAATTAGGACTTGGCTGTGTAGTGAAGCCAGACGGTTAAAGATTCCTGCGTCGTCGTAACAACACAAACTCTGTTGAAGAGTTCAATGCTGTACACTGACAGTGAGTCAAGTGAAACCTGTAGGTTTGATTTACTGTGTGGACACTTTTTGACAGTTGATTATGAATGACTGTACAGTGGTATCATCCTCCTGTTGAGAGACAGTTCTGGCACATGTTTTAGAAATGGCAATGGAGAGGATCCACTGTATTGTATCTTTTAGTTTCTCTGTTTGTGTGCCCCTTAAATTTGGTGTCTGCCTTAATTTTGAAAGAGATGTTAGCGAGTCCACCGAACAAGCGGGAACAAAACAAATTACAAGACAAAACATGACATGGAGGTCGAAACTCATGTTTTGTCTTGTGATTCGTTTGTCCCCAGTTCTTAAATTTTTTTTCAATTTCTGCCTGCAGTCGCCTCCCTTTGAAACTGCCTCATGTCTGCCTGGCAGAAAGGCTGGAAAACTCCATGGATGTTTACACCAGTCCTGTGGGCATGTCTGCATGTTCAAACAAATGATGTTTCAGGGGAGCACAGAAGAGCGCCCCCTGTTGGTGGACCTGATCGACAAGAACGGCGACAACGTGCTGCAGTGTATGCGATCCATGGATCGAAGGATGGAGTTGATCTACGCCCGCAGTGAGGAGATTGCTGAAGTTCTCAAGGTTTGATAACTCTTTGAGCAATTAAATGCTTGTTCAGTGTGTGACCTTTTTTTTTTTAATTCGTTTTGTGCCTAAGAAGGTCCCGTGTTTAATTGTAGCAGGGAAGGGTCCCATGATAAAATGGAGATGTGACCTCCGGTGGTTGTCTGTCCCAGAATACCACCTGGTTCATGATATCCTTGATCCCAGAATGCCACACAACATGGACGTACTGTGTCGTTGCTGTGTGCTGCCAGTCCTCAGATCAAATTTTATGATTACTAATACACCGGTATCTTTCAGTTTCTTTAGCTCCATCAAGAAGTTTCACACGATGAATGATAAGGTGTGGAAACGTGTAAATTTGACATGCTTGATTTTTTTTCTTTTTTTTTCACCATTGTTATTTTGTGAAATGAAAATAAAGTGAAAAGCAGGAATCTTGGTTAACAGTCAACAGTCAGTTGCACACAGAATGAGATGCACAAAAACTGTTGGGCTGAACGGACAGATGCCACACTGGTCATAGTCCTGATCAGCACACAGCACACTGGCTGTAGTTTTCAAGGGAAGTTAGTGGAGAGTGCTCTCTGCAGGTAAATGGAAGAATCGGGGGAGTTGTCCCTACAGGTGTAATGAAAGGACAGGGATGTGTGAAGACCCCAGCGAGCGATGTTTGTAATGAAAGGACAGGGATGTGTGAAGACCCCAGCGAGCGATGTTTGTAATGAAAGGACAGGGATGTGTGAAGACCCCAGCGAGCGATGTTTGTAATGAAAGGACAGGGATGTGTGAAGACCCCAGCGAGCAATATTTGAGCACGGGAAGGACTTTTGCCATTTTGTTGAATAGTGGGAGTTTAATGGAAGGTTGGGTGGATCAGCTAAATCATGCATTTTTTTTTGTTTTTTGACTGGGTGTCATTAGCATACCTCACAAGGGAGTGGAATAGACGTGACTTACTTTTTCTGTGTTTTTTATGCTCTAGCTCTCCAACCCCTACACCACACAGAAGCTGGGCAACAAGGGCGACATCGTCCATGCCGTTGTTACGCACATGGAGCTGCCTAATTTGGTAAGTAATTTTTGGGGTTTACAAAGGAGGTGGAGGGATTTGGGGGGGGGGGGGGGAGTTACCAGGCAAGGCAAGGCAAGGCAGCTGTCAAGTTTAACAGGAATGTCATTTAAACAGGAGGAGCATATTGCACATGTGCATATATATTGATATGATCTCTGATGAACTCTGCAAGATCTTGTGTTGCTATTCTGACTGTGAATCTTTCCAGGTATACACATCATTTCATTGGAAATACTTTTGCCTTCCTGGGTACCACGCCTGCATAAACTTACAAAGTGACTCTGGATGTAAACTTTGATAAATGCCTGTCCAATCAAATGCTTGGGTTCTGTTTGACCCTGAGTATTGGGATGCTGACACTAAACCATCAAAAAGGAAGGGAGCTAAATCGTGCTCTGCAAAATGCCTAGGTAGTCTGATGAGCTCTCTGGCTGATTGTTAACTGTGTATCGCTTCCTCCATGAGTGATAATTTTGACACACAGGTGTGAGTCTCTGATGCACAAATTCCCATCTGACACACTGGAATTCAGGCCAGTGCATTGCTACAACATAACAAAAGTTGACGTGATGCAGTGATTTTCTCCTGTGCGTATTATAACTCAAAGCAGCACATCACGTAAAAGCACTTTCATCTTACACACCACAACCGAAGTCGATAAAAGCATTACATTCCTTGACATTCTAGAACATTTTGAATCGATGAACAGCTTTCACTTGAGAACTCTTCTGTACTGAAAACCAACAAGAGTTGTCAAAAATAGCTTACCCAGTCTGTGATTGGATCACAAGATCATGTGATTTGGCCAAGAAGGAAAAGCGTGGAAAAACAAGTGAAACTGGGCTTTCCAGAATCAGAATCTGTTGTTCAGCTTGTGGTTGTTAATTCAGTGAATGGAACAAAAGTTGAGCGATCTATGGAACATGGCAGGCTGGGATGATTAAAATGGCTCTGTTATGCATCTACAAATGTGTTGCACACAGTGCAAGAATGGCAAACATAGAGTTTTGTAAAAGATTCCAGGAAAACCCATCAGTTGCCTCTTGTTTATCACAGGGCTTTCGATATCATTGCATGGTGACTGGACTATCAAAGTAATGAAATACTTCGCGCTGACTGAAAGGCTCATGTGGAAATGTTGTGATGATGATTGAAGAGAACGTCCCAGACATCAAGTCTGAGTTGAAATCCCGACTTTGTAGGTGTTCCACATTTATTCACTTCAGTTGATAACACCTCATTAACATTGGAACACAAATCCAAGTCAATAATGTCCAGCATCATCAGGAGTGTTCTATTGTCTTAGTAATTGGCACCTCTTCATTTCTGTGTCATTCTCAGTCTCTGTGTATTTGTGTATTCCCTGTATGTGAGCCAGTCAGAGTGCTCTGTGTGTGTTGTTTTTATACATTTTCTGACAGTTATAACATGTGATCCCCTAAATATTTTTGTGATACCCTGAAAATTTGAAAATAAGTTTTTGGCACCAAGCCCCCCCCCCCCCCCCTCCC
>CM065724.1:78286417-78313917 GCA_033310375.1 Conus canariensis
ACTGCACCTGTACATCCTCTGAATGACAAAGTTTACTGTGGACCTCATTTGGCTTGTTTTAGTCCTGTTAGTCAAGACTATGTCAAAAAACTTTGTTTGCGATGCAGCCCTAAATCATGTGAACTTGATGCCATTCCCACTAACTTGCTCTTTCAGTGCATTGATGATGTCCTACCCCATCTTACTCATGTTATCACTACCTCTTTGTCCTCTGGTCACGTTCCTGAAATCTTCCGGTCCGCAGTGGTACGTCCATTGATCAAGAAACCTTCATTAGATCAAAATGTTTTAAAGAATTATCGGCCTGTATCAAATTTGTCATTTCAATCAAAATTATTGGAGAAGATCGTTTTGGAACAAATTCTAGAACATCTCGAAAAGAATCACCTATTGAATCCTCATCAATCTGTTTACGGACAAGGCCATAGTTGTGAGACAGCACTCCTCCGTATAGTCAGTGACCTCCTCTGCGGGCTTGACGATGGGAATGTTTCCTTATTAGCGATGTTAGACCTCTCCACAGCATTTGACACGATCGATCATAATATTTTGTTCTCACAGCTTCAAACTTCCTTTGGATTCAAAGACACAGCTCTCGACTGGATTATCTCTTTCTTGACTGGACGGACTCAGACAGTGTGTGTACAGGGAAGATACTCAGACAGTTCTCCTCTTAGGTACGGTGTGCCTCAGGGTTCTGTACTGGGGCCAGTCCTTTTTGTGCTGTATGCTAGTCCTGTGTCTGACGTCATCAGTGGTCACGCCATGTCGCATGAGAGCTTTGCTGACGATACTCAGCTTCATCAGTCGGCTCCCATTGCTGAAATTGACTCACCGATTTCTCGGATGCAGGGCTGCATTGCAGACCTGAAGGACTGGATGACAACCAACAAACTACAACTAAACGATGACAAGACGGAACTCATGTTCGTGACAAAACAGCCTAACCATCCTTCTCTGCTTCAACTGTCACTATCAATGACTGTACTGTCTCTGTCTCCACCTCTGTCCGCAGTCTAGGGGTCATACTTGACCAATCCCTCTCCTTTGAGAAACGGGTTTCAAATATTTGCAAGATTGCCTATTTAGAACTAAGAAGAATCAGCTCCGTACGTCACCTTCTCTCTACAGATACTACAAAAAACTCTCATTTGTGCATTTGTCTTATCTAGAATAGATTACTGCAACTAACTTTTGGCCGGCCTTCCAAAATACCTGATAGAAAGATTACTGCGAATCCAAAATCATGCAGCCCGAGTCGTCTGTAGAGCAGGAAAATATGATCACATTTCGCCTCTACTCCACTCTCTTCACTGGCTATCTGTCTCAAACCGTATCTCATACAAAATCTCAACTCTCACTTTCTCTGCTCTCTTTGAAAATGGACCTTCTTATCTCTCAGATCTCCTTAAAATCTACACCCCCTCTCGACAACTACGCTCCTGTGCTGACGACCGCCTTCTGCGAATGACTCGCTTCAGGACTACTACTGGTGAAAGATCTTTCTCTTTTCAAGCTCCAGCGACATGGAACAGACTGCCAGACTCTCAGACATTCAGATTCTATCTCTTCTTTCAAGTCTAAACTTAAAACCCATCTATTTTCTCATAATTAGTCAGTGCTGTGGGGAGGGGGAGGGGGGTACAACCTAACTCATAGCCGTCTGGGCCTTTTCAAATGTAGCGTATGTGTATGTTCTCTATTATATGTATTTGTTGTATGATTGAACGTTATAGGATTAAGTTCTTGTAGTGATATTTGAAAAGTAAGTGAATGTCACATTCATAGGATTAGGATTTGTTAGTTATTGTAGTAATAGTATTTGTAGTTGGGTGTAAGGTGTATTATTGTATATGAGAAGGGTGAATGTAGTATGACTCTGTAAAGCGCTTAAAGAAATTCGTTTGATTAAGCGCTATATAAGAAACCATTATTATTATTATTAACTTCACTAGAATTTGGGCAGGCTCAGTGTCAAGACTTGATGATAGATCTGAAGGTTTTTTTTTTTTTCCCCCCCCCCCCCATTTCTGGAAAGAGGAGCTGTAGTTCTGTTGCTGCCTCAGACACTGTGAAAAGGAGAGCAGCCCAATTTTGTTTCTGTACATTGTGTAAAATTGAAGTCCTAGTTTGTTTGTTTTTTTCCCTTTAGTATCTCATATGAAGGACATTGGGTGTCCAGCATACTTCACTGAAGTTTCAAGTCAGAGCAGGCTTGCACATGTATACAATCATCGCAGTTTTCTGTGCCGTTGTGAATGATTCGGCAGGGACTGGTGTGCTGAGTTAACAATAGTCATGTGACATGGACAGTTGCCTGTTTCTGTCATTCGTAGTCGCACTCAGAAGCTTGAAAATATTCATAAAATTGATTTTTTAGGCATTTTGCAAGTGGTAGTCACCTTGGAAGTGGTGGTTACCCTCAAAGTGATGCATTTTAATGCTCAAGGATTTCCAAAATAATCTGAGTAATAACAAAATGGAGAATCAGGGTGGGCAGTGTGGATCATAATGAGTTGACTTCAACACAGTGACAGGCCTGATGTGGCCCTTTGCGGTTGGCTGGGCTGTAAGCAACATTACCTTACCTTACTTGTTGTGTGTTGATCAGGAGACGGTGCCGCTGATCGTGGAGCTGTATGACAGAGAAGAAGGAGCCACCCTGTCCTACGCCTCCCTCCTCCAGAAGGGGTTGGTGGCCATCCCACTGCCAGATGACTGGTCAGTATGCTTTTTTTGCTCTCCTCAATCCTCGCCCTATCCTATACTGTTGTCTGTCAGACATGAAGTGGGAGTGTGTAAGACTTGGGGAGGAAATGATTGTGCGGATGTGTGATCTACTGATGCCCTGTGCCAATTGGATAGAGGCCCGGTCCATGCATCAAATATCATTAGGTGTTTTTGAGCCACATTGACCAATTCCAGGTCTTTTATTCTGATGGCTTGTGCAATGGGGACTGACACCAGCTCTATCAGCTTGCACACAATCACACACACACACACACACACACACACACACACACCACACACACAACCACACCATACACACACACACACACACACACACACAAACACACACACACACACACACACACACACGTTTCTAACCCTTGCCCCATCCTTCCACTACAAAGTGAAGATCTTGGTTTGAGTACTAATCTGTCGGTTAAGAAAGTGAGTTTCTGGTGCATTGATGGGCACATGACTAACAGTGAACAGTTTTTGTGTTGGTGACATCGGACATCCATCTGTTTCACATTGAATGTGTCTGTGTATGTGGACTAGCAAACATACATGATTCTGCGCTGAATGATACAAGCTTGTTTTGTGTGATTAGTTGTTTAACCATTTTGCATAAAATAGTTTGTTTTGATATTCGACATTGAATAGTTGAACATTGAATGATAGTGTGTGTGTGTGTGTTTGGCATCAGACATTCAACTATTGATCAGTATCTGTCTGAATAGCTTTCGCATGCAACAGCCTAGGACTGGATGATATCTGTGAATGTTTGTGTCATCAAACATCTAGCACTTTAATCTTGAACGGCATTTATGTATATTTGTGTCATCAAACACTGGTCACTCAATACTAAACAGTATTTATGTACATTTGAGTCATTAGACATCCAGCACTTTAATAATGCTAAATGGTAATTATGTGTATTTGTGTTGTTGGACATCCAACATTGTAGTTATATTTATATTTGTATTTTCAGATGTTGGCATTTTGATATTGGATGATATTTATGTATGTTTGTGTCATAAGATATCAGGCACTTCATTACCTGATATATCCAGTACTTAAAGCGATTGAAGACATCAGTGTACGTTTGTGTCAGCAGTGGGCTCTGAACAATACCAGTATGTATTGTGTCCTCAGGGAATCGGGTAACTTACATGCCGAATGATGAATGTGCACGTTTTAGTGTTGGAGGCAGTCAGTTGAGCATGATTGATGTTTGTGTTGCAGCCCTAGCATTGAGGTGACTGCAGTTTTTGAGTGTTGGTAGGCAGTCAGTTGAGCATGATTGATGTTTGTGTTGCAGCCCTAGCATTGAGGTGACTGCAGTTTTTGAGTGTTGGTAGGCAGTCAGTTGAGCATGATTGATGTTTGTGTTGCAGCCCTAGCATTGAGGTGACTGCAGTTTTTGAGTGTTGGTAGGCAGTCAGTTGAGCATGATTGATGTTTGTGTTGCAGCCCTAGCATTGAGGTGACTGCAGTTTTTGAGTGTTGCTAGGCAGTCAGTTGAGCATGACTGATGTTTGTGTTGCAGCCCTAGCATTGAGGTGACTGCAGTTTTTGAGTGTTGGTAGGCAGTCAGTTGAGCATGATTGATGTTTGTGTTTGCAGCCCTAGCATTGAGGTGACTGCAGTTTTTGTGTGTTGCTAGGCAGTCAGTTGAGCATGATTGATGTTTGTGTTGCAGCCCTAGCATTGAGGTGACTGCAGTTTTTGAGTGTTGGTAGGCAGTCAGTTGAGCATGATTGATGTTTGTGTTGCAGCCCTAGCATTGAGGTGACTGCAGTTTTTGAGTGTTGGTAGGCAGTCAGTTGAGCATGATTGATGTTTGTGTTGCAGCCCTAGCATTGAGGCGACTGCAGTTTTTGAGTGTTGGTAGGCAGTCAGTTGAGCATGACTGATGTTTGTGTTGCAGCCCTAGCATTGAGGCGACTGCAGTTTTTGAGTGTTGGAGGCAATCAGTTGAGCATGACTGACGTTTGTGTTGCAGCCCTAGCATTGAGGTGACTGCAGTTTTTGAGTGTTGGTAGGCAGTCAGTTGAGCATGATTGATGTTTGTGTTGCAGCCCTAGCATTGAGGTGACTGCAGTTTTTGAGTGTTGGTAGGCAGTCAGTTGAGCATGACTGATGTTTGTGTTGCAGCCCTAGCATTGAGGCGACTGCAGTTTTTGAGTGTTGGAGGCAATCAGTTGAGCATGACTGACGTTTGTGTTGCAGCCCTAGCATTGAGGCGACTGCAGTTTTTGAGTGTTGGTAGGCAATCAGTTGAGCATGACTGACATTTGTATTGCAGCCCTAGCATTGAGGCGACTGCAGTTTTTGAGTGTTGGTAGGCAATCAGTTGAGCATGACTGACGTTTGTGTTGCAGCCCTAGCATTGAGGTGACTGCTGAGGAGGCCAGCTCCGGTGAGGAAGGTTCCACCAGGCCCATTACCCCAGAACAGAAACCAGAACTGGAGGGCAAGGCCGAGCAGTGAATCAGTGACACTCCCACTCACGATCTCGCCAAAGCATGGCTTTCAAAGCCGTTGGTTTGAGGTTGAATGGGGAAGCATCTTCCAGTGTCGGCCTGCCAGCCGTGCTGTTTTGTTAGCAGCTGTTGCAGCATTTATCTTTTTTCCAGGGACTAATGTCTTCATATTTGAATTTTTTTTTTTGGATTAGTTTTGTGTGTGTGTTTTTTTTTTAATCTTTCATGCTTTTGTAGCTGTGTTTACAGTAGAAATGTAGAATCAATGAAACAGTATTACGAAGGTGCTGACTAGAAGGTCACTTTACTGACTTTTCCCCTGCCAGGATTTCCAATGGTGCAGTATTCATTCTGATTTAGTATCTCTGTTTGTCATGCAAGTTTCTAGGTTGTGGTTATTGGCCAACACCCCCCCCCCCCTCCCCCCCTCCTCCGGCTCCCCCATTTTGCACATTTTTTCTTCTTTATTGTCTTACTCTTTTTTATTCAAAAACAAATGCATGGATGAAACCACACTACCAGAAAATGGCGGAAACCGGAATTCAACCTCGCTGTTTGTCTGGAGATCCCAATATCAGGAAATGCTTAGGTCGATTTTTTTTTTCTTGAATGTTTTGGAAAAACTGTGTCCTGATTACTTCGTCCGATCCAGGTTTTTCTGCTCCAGACTGATCATTCCTTCATCAGTCTGCTGAGAGAATGTGCAAATGCTGCTTCGGCCAGTAGTTGTGATGCCGTTCATTGAGCCAAATGAAGGTACGTCTGTGATCACTGCCAGTGCTCAGAACAAGTTTTGTTTTCACTTACTTCTTTTAAACCTGATTCATCAGCATACTTTGGCATAAACTCATGCTCTCTTTCCGATTCTTTTCGATGTTTTGGGGCATGTTGTCAAATATTTGACACAGCCTGATATCATTTCGCGCGCGAAAGTTAGCAAGAGTTGTCACTTTTTGGTCAGATTTCTCCTTCTGTGGTTAGAGTCCACAAGTACAATTACCACTCAAGAATCTCATCTTCTGATTCCCCCCCCCCCCCCCAATTTTTTGTTTCTTACGTTCATCATATTTTCGCCAATCATAGAAACAAAATTTGAAATCGTATGAGTTAACAGGTCGGTAGTTATATGCTTCCAGAAAAAGGAAAAAAAGAAAAAAATAACATTATCCTATTCAATTAAAAAGAAACAAAACATTATCGTATTCAATTACAAATACAAGTACATTTATTGTGCTTTTAGCTTGTCAGTTAAAGCAAGTTTTCGGTTGAAGTGAAAAAGAGTCCAGTTTTCCATATAACAGGAGTTCTTCTAACACCAGATTCACACATTCTGGTCACCACAATTTATTGGAGTTCAAACTGCAAGCTGACTTCGTAAGTTTCAGAAATGGTAAATACAAATTATAGTCAACAAAAATGATTTCTCCCTCTGGTTTCTTGAGTTCGATGAATTCCTCTGCATAGAGGTCAGTAATGTTAGTGTCAGTTTTAATGGTGGTCTTGTGTATTGGTAGAAAGGAGGTAAGGTTTGTCCAAATGCTCAGATTTTACTTATTTAAGGTGTAGAAACCCTTCAGGTTCAGCTTTCTGCTTTTCATTTTGTCCTGGTTTCACCCATGCAAATGTGGAAATACTGGTAATATATCGCAGAACGATGGAAGGTGTCCATGCACATCAGGACTTTGATCCATGGTCAGAGTCACCTCGTTCTGTAATTCATTTTCATTCACTGTATCGTGGGCTTTCCTCTTGGACGTGGTGTTGTGTGATGATGCATGCAACACCAGTGCTTTCAATGTGATCTCTTTCTGCCCTTCATCTCAGGGGCAGAAGACAAGGCTTGTATGTGGGAGGCCTTCAGGTTTTGACTTCTTCATGGTTTGTTCTGCACAGCTTACCATGTCCACAAAATGTGTTCAAAATGTCAGTATGTTTTTGACATTGTGTGAATTGTTTCAAAGACTGATCAAAGAAAAGAAAGATTATGTCAGTGCGAGACTGGAAAGTGTGTTGGTTTGCCGTTATGTCGTTCGTGATGTAAATATTGAATAAAGACGAGTTATCCAAAACCAGGTGTGTGGCTGTTGAAGATTCAAGAGGTGTGCAGTTGTATGTTTTTGCATGTTACAGTATGATTCCTCAAACAGAAAAGTGAATGAAACGCGAGTACTTTATCAACACAGGTGAAGATTTTTATATAATGAACGAGTAGGGGTATTGGCACACTCAGATCATCAGTATACTAATCATGACATTGAGTGAGTGACTCTCTCTCTCTCTTTGCCGTTTGTGAGGATGTACAAAGCTGTGCACAGGAATTGAACTCGGTATGAGCTCTTTAAGTAACCCTTGCTTGCGTTGGAGTCTGACTGTGGAAGGGAATGTGGAGAAGGTCAAGGAAAATACACTTTGAGTCCAATCTAGTCAGTCAGAGAAAAATGATTGAATTTTTTTTTTTTTTTTTTTGCAAAGACAGTAGCATGACCAAAAAGGTTCCACTGTGCGTGCAGTTAGTTCAGGACAGCTGTGGATTAGTGACCAAAGGGTTAATTTACTTCGTTACCCTGAACTCTGACTTTTTGCAAGTTAAATTGGAAGCTTCTCAGGCTCCATTTCAACATGCTTGGGTAGTCTTGCTGTGCACAGCTCAAGATGACAAAAGATCTCCCCCAAAATATAAACAAGAGAATTTAAGGGACTGATGCATTGATTTGGAAGATCTGTTGCACAATGTGTTTCTGCTACAGAAGCCTTGGTCATTCTGAAGTGGGTATTTTTAGTCGGTCGGCTTAGACTCATCATATTGACCAATCACAGCACAGCTTCATGTAGATGCAGAACGATTCCTACGTCTGCAACCACAATCAAGCATTCGATGTGGATTTAAAAGACATTCATGATCAATATCATCGACGACCTGTTCAACCCAGGCAGAGCAACATTGATCTGTTCACATTTTGCACACACTGATGTTTCAAATACTGTTTTAAATAACGTGTTTGTGTGTTTATTTGTATTTTGGTTTGTTTCCGGCAAAACTGCAGCCTGGTTCAGTCTCCTGGTTGCCATGGGTAACACATGACACACAGGACATCTGACGCTGCACACCCAAGCTCTTGGCAGTGAGATTCCCAGTACCTAGCAGGTCAAACTGCTCCTGTGATGTCACATGTGTGTGAGGCCAGCCTAAAGGAAAGGCACTGCACATGGCAGCTGAGAAAGAAGTGTGTGATGTTTGGAGATGGCACAAAGACCTACATGGTGTAACGGTCAGAATCACTAGCCGCCATAACCCACGACTGGGAGGTCATGAGGTGATTCTACTCAGAGCCATTTGTTTGTGGGATTTTTTTTTCAGCATCGATCAGCTCCTATCCAGAGTTGAGTCTGGAAAGATTGGAACAACGTAGTTGAATTCAATCCACTTTATGGATGCCTCTCTGAGAGTGTTGTTCAGATTTCCTGACCAACACTGCAGGTGTCTGTATTTTTAGGATACAGTTGACGCTGGGATATGGCAGTAAGCATAGAGTGCAGCCCTGTCATGCAGTCTCCAACCAGAATGGAAATCCATATCGGCAGCATCTTCTTCATCAACATCAATCAGCATTCTGTCGCTTGCTGGTATTACCAAGTTCATGTTGACTGTCATTGGACGGACGTGATGGCGCCCTCCGGAGGGAGAATTCACTCAAGATGGCATAGCCACTAAACGATGACTGTCAGCAGGGGGGAGGTTGATAGGCTGTGTCCTGCGTATGTTAGATAAAAAAACGAAAAAAAAAAAAAAAAAGCCCACCAAAGTGACTTGGCAGCAGTGCAGTGTCTCCTCTAACGGGCTGCTTCATGACAACTTGACGTGACCTGCTCCCTGTAGCTTGCTGGTGACGGGGCTTTCACAGGACAAACCGGACTGTGGATGTTGACATGTATCAGATTGAGCGCCGTGGGTGCATTGCAAGTTGGGTGAAATGGAAGATGAGAAACCCCACCCCCTTTAATTTTGACCCCCCCCCCCCCCCCCCCAGAACCACTACTGTAACTGAGGATTCAGTCCTGTGTGCAAATTTACAGTTAGCTGGGTTCACTGTCAAAAGCGGTGGAAAAAACAAAAATGCTTATTATCATCACCATGGCCTCTTCCCCGAAGATGAAGTATGGCTGCCTTAATGGCGGGATAGAAAACGGTTATACACACAAAATTCCACTGCCTGTCTATACAGGAAGTGTCCGCAGGAGTATCAGCATGTGTACGCAGAAAGAAAGAAAACAAAATCATCATAGCCTGAAAACAAACCGTTTGAACCACACATCAGAGCTGTTCAAAAGATGTATATAGCACATACATTTCCTCACATAAAGTCGTAGGCTTTCGATTTGTGAACAAAATTTATTTTGCGTATATGAGCGTCTGGAAAAATGATTTGTATGGAAGATGAACAAACTTGGTGGAGCAGACTGCTCGGAGACTAAACACAACAAAAAAGAAAAAAAAAATCTTGCTTTGCTTCTAACTTTTCATCCGTGTTGGTGTAAATGTATGATAGCCATGCACATCTCTTCATGCTGATCATTGTTCATCGTTTTCTTCCTCAAGACTCCTGAAATTGCTTCACTACTATTCTCAGCATCATTTTTCTTGGTCTTCACGCCTTAAAAAAGATGACAAGAGTTCCTCGCTCAGTTGTTCACAAAAGTAAAAGTGAAAAAAAAAGAAGAAAAAAAAAGCATGAAACACCAAAACATGAAATCTCGACCTGCCGCAAGCTAGCAGTACATTTGATGGCTCATTCTTTCACTGAAGCGACATGTTTTATACAAGTCCTTGAAAGTCCTTCAGATTTGAGGACCCCATTTCATAATGCTTACAAAAAGTGTTTAACAATGAAGATTTCAATGACAATTTGTATTTTTGTAAGAAGTTAAGGAATTAAAAACAGTTTACATGAAACAGCATTTGCCAAAAAGAACCCACTTCCATAGAATCTGCTACCTGTTGGATTCTGCTGAAAAGAACATGAAGCAACTGAGGCATGCATAAATGCTTATATTTCCTAAATAACGGTTATTGAATTTTATATTACCAGTCTGAGAAAGTCCTTTAAAGTCTTCGATTTTATTTATTTATTTTTTTGTTGGCTGTTGTCAGGAGGTCTGCATGAACCGTGACTGTAAACCTGAGACACGCTAATCATGTTTGCTGCTTTATCGGGGGTGGGGGGTGGGGTCACTTCAAATAAACATAATATTTCATGATCTAGGTGTCTTACCACTTTGTTGTAAAAAGTCATAGGACATTGCCAAACTAAATGAAGCAAAATTTGAGCAGAGGAGTCACTCCACCTCATGTTGTAAATAATGTAAATCAATGATATGAATGACAAAAAGACATCGATGTTACAAGTAATGAAATGACCAAAAGTCAACGCTGTGTGTGTGTGTGTGTGTGTGTAGACAGAGGTTTTAAGAAAAGAGATGATTATAGACAAATCGATTCAACTGGTTCTAAACATTTTCTGCGCAACTGCAAGTGACGGGTACAACAACAACTTGCCCAAACGAAAAGAAAACTGGATATTAATCATCTAAACATTTTTTTGTTTATAGGCTTGTTTACAAATAATCTGATGACCTCAAGAATGCAACAGTATCTTTTTTCTTATTCCCATGCGTTTTTTGTTTTTAATCATTAGTGATAAGGTTCAGAAAACATGCAACAATGTTGCATTTCTAGTGTTTTGGTATCCATACAAGACTTTGGGAATCTAAATGGTGGCTTTTATTTTGATGTAAGACAACATACATTTGGAAAATTATGTTCGTCAGAGTGTTAATTAATTCTCAGATCATTGGAGGTCTACTAGGGCTACAAGATAGAACTCGATAGCAGACACTGCAAAAAAGTTTTTTCCCTTTCCCTCACAAATGAAAGAGTGGGAAAGCAGTTTCCCCTTATAAACAAACAAACAACAAAAACATATACACAAAATGTACTGATGTTCACTGTAAATCGCCCACATCGTCCGTTTCTCCAGCTTCCATTTTTCCCGTCATAACGAAAAAAAAAAAAAAAAAATCACTCGCAAACATGTTGCTTCTGATTAGAAATCACAATCGGTTCAATTCTATACAATAGATGACTAAAAAATCAGAACAAATCTATACAACTGAATTAAATGTTGGGTGGGTTGCAACGAGTTTCTTACTGGATTGAAAAGTTTATAGGAGTTCAAATCATTCATTGTGAACAGTGGAAAAAAACAAAACAACAACAAACAAACAAAAAAACAACCATATTTGAGGCATAAGTTGATCACTTTTTTTTTTATTCTTCCAAACGCATCATGAGGTTGATCGATTAAATTTCACATATTTCATTGATAAAACATTTTCGGGGTGAACTGAAACACAAATGTTTTGCCTGAAAACATCCCAATGTTGAGCCAAAAATAAGCTTTTCCTCCTGCTGCAGATCTTCTCCCAGTGAACTGGCAGTGGTAGGTTACACCGGAGATATGTGTACTTCAATTTCGAGCGGTGCAAGCTGGGGGGAGGGTGGGGGAGACCTTTATGGGTACACGCCTGGCAGTTTATAGTCTGTCACTATTGAAGAATCGTCCCCCATAACTTTGGGCAATTGGAAACTGTTTAAATGTGCAAGAGTAGCGTGCCATGCATCTGGACCTACACCTGAAGATCAGTGCAATGGTGGTGGTGGTGGTGGCTGGGGGAGGGGGGGGGGGCTTTGTGGGTATAAGCCGGGCAGTTTATAGTCTGTCATTATTAAAGAATCCTCTCCACAACGTTGGGCAGTTCGTAGCTGTTATACCCGTTCAAGACCAGCGCTGCATACAGCTGGGCACCTCGTAGTAGTGAGTGGAGCCCATACTGTTGGGCAGGTGGCGGTGGATGTCTCTGCCAAGGACAGGACTTTGGGGGGTCAGGGGACACCTATTCTTCATTGGTTATGTACTGTCCAACACATGGACTATGAGCCCCGTATGATGTAGGTCACAGTTTAGACTTCATGGATAGGAAACCTGTGTGGTTACGATAAGATAAGATAAGATAATGTTGCTTATAGCCCAGCCGACCACAAAGGGCCAGATCAGGGCTGTCACCACGTTAAAATCAACTCACTGTGTGGTTGTTTTGACTACAATGCAATTGAAACGGGGTGAGTGCTCTGACATGCATTGCCAGTTCATTGGAAGATCTTGCATTGAGATCGAAAGCTGGTCAGTTGCCTTGCTGAGTGAATTTAGTTTGTCTGGTCAAATTAGGGATCCAAGCACGGAATTAAGAGACAATGAACACATGTTATTTCAAATATAAACAAGGATAACAGAAATGACTGTATATACATATAATCTTTAATGTCAGTGATGACTCTGAGATTTTATTGGTCTG
The DNA here is from genome assembly GCA_033310375.1 of Conus canariensis. Taxonomy (NCBI): domain Eukaryota; kingdom Metazoa; phylum Mollusca; class Gastropoda; order Neogastropoda; family Conidae; genus Conus; species Conus canariensis. Next base: position 78,299,041 of record CM065724.1, read on the forward strand.
AAAAAAAAATGATTTAATTGTTTGTGATTTTAAAATCAAGAAATGCATACACACACAAACTGTAAAGACATAAGATGAAAAGCAAAAGGGATTTCTTCACGTTCAGATGTTCACATTTGTCAGTTCTGAATAAAATGCCAATGTGCATGATCAGACGATGGTACACATTCGTTTGTGTACATTTAAGCAATGGAAAAAGAATTTTTAAAAAATGTTGACATTGAAAGAGGTAGACCATTCTCATGACTTAATCAAAATTATTACAACCCATCGGGATGGAAATCAGCCTGACAAATTCAATTCAGCCTTTGACGAAAAAAAGGATGGAATCATCACCAACCAAGTTTAGACCCTTCTGCAAGTTCAGAGGAACCAAGATGAATCACGTGGCTAGCACATGCAGTAGGCAGGGGGACAGTACTGGACTCGGCAGTTGGTGACGCACCACGCGTCCATCCCGCTCCTCCCGGCGAAGATGCCAGCGGCGCGACAGCGTTTTCCGCCCCCGCCTGCCGTCCTGGTGGTCCTGGCTGGAACGAACGTGATCGTCTGCTGCGGACGTCGGGTTGGTTGGGCCGTGGGCGGACGGGCGGTGTTGGGCGGGTACGTGACTTTGGGCTTGTCGGTGATGCCGGAGGCGGCGGATGTGATGGCGATGTCGACGCAGTTGACGAAGTTCTCCTGGGGTCCACAGCCGATGCAGCAGTCTCCTGAGGTCTGGTCACATCCCCAGCTGTTGCCTGTGGACAGGGCAAAGATCATGCTGTGTGTTTGACAGGCTGCATACCAGCAATGCAGGCGTCAAGGCCTTGCTTAAGGAGTCGAGTATTTTTAGACTTGGCGCAATTTGATTGTTTTGAGACTTCTTTGGAATCGTGTCTGAAAGTTGATTCTCCTCATTTTCTTTCACATGGCCATCAAGGTACAAGCCAGGTGGTTCCAAGCAGACACATTGAAATCAAAGGAATGGGACTATTAATTCTATTTTTAGGGTCTTCCAGCTGGCGCAAAGATTGGGTCACGGGTGAGTGCAAAGGCCTGACATGTGACGTCAACTCGGGGAAGGTCATTTATTTGAAGATTATTTGCGATTTCATTGGTGAAAATCCCCCCAAAACACGGGAAATTATTGGTGGGGAGTTGTTCTTTTGATCAATTATCAGTTTAACATTAAATGCTGGTTCATACTTATGGTAGGCCTCAAAACGCTTACATGGATTATGGAGTGTTTCAGTGCAACATCCAAATTGTGCTGTGTGGCCACATGACGTACGGGGAATGATTGTGTTGTCATTTGCTGTTGTTGGTTGATTAGAAAGATAAGATGTTGTCAAATTATACACTAAACGTATGGGATCATTTTTCATTCTCAGATTATAATACACTAACAGTGGCAGGGTCATTTTTGGTTTTCGGACACGTCGAAAATATGACAGATTCATCATCATTCCGCAGAAAGATTGTACACGAAGAGAGAGAGAGAGAGAGAGAGAGAGAGAGAGAGGGAGTGTGTGTGTGTGTGTGTGCGCGCGCGCGCGTGCGTGCATGTGGAAGTCTCTGTGTGTGTGCGTGCGTGTGTGTGTGTGTATGTGTGTGTGTGTGTGTGTGTGTGTGTGTGTGTGTGTGTGTGCGCGCGCGCGCGCGTGCGCGCGTGTGTGTGTGTATGTGTGTGTGTGTGTGTGTGTGTGTGGTGTGTGTGTGTGTGTGCGTGCGTGCGTGCATGCATAAGCGTGCGTGCCTGTGTGCGAGCGCGCGCGTGCGGTGCGTGCGTGCGTGCGTGCGTATGTCTGCCTGTCTGTCTCTCCTGTGTGTCTGTGCGTGTGTGTGTTGTGTGTGCGTATGTCTGTCTGTCTGTCTCTCCTGTGTGTTTGTATGTCTGTGTGAAAGCCTTGTTAGACTTGTGAAAGCCTTGTTAGACTAACACTGTGAAGCAGTCGCTGCTATTCACTGAACCTCAACGTGGTAAGAAAAGCGGGTTATAGTCGATACAAGACGTTGACCTACCGGTATTGTAGGTCCACTGCATCACGCACTGAGAGCACGTGAGGTCAGAGGGCAGCTGCAGGCGCACGTGCTTGACGTCCACTTTCGCGTCGATGTAGAACTTGGTGCCCAGGTCCTCTCCATTTTGCCCTACGAACTGTGCACATAGACAACAACACACAGCATGAAACAGAGAGATCGAAGTGTGCACATAGACAACAACACACAGCGTGAAACAGAAAGATCGAAAGACAACACACAGCGTGAAACAGAGAGATCGAAGTGTGCACATAAACAACACACAGCGTGAAACAGAGAGATCGAAGTGTGCACATAAACAACACACAGCGTGAAACAGAGAGATCGAAGTGTGCACATAACCAACACACAGCGTGAAACAGAGGGATCGAAGTGTGCACATAAACAACACACAGCGTGAAACAGAGAGATCGAAGTGTGCACATAGACAACAACACACAGCATGAAACAGAGAGATCGAAGTGTGCACATAGACAACACCACACAGCATGAAACAGAGAGATAGAAGTGTGCACATAAACAACACACAGCGTGAAACAGAGAGATCGAAGTGTGCACAGAGACAACACACAGCGTGAAACAGAGAGATCGAAGTGTGCACATAAACAACACACAGCGTGAAACAGAGAGATCGAAGTGTGCACATAAACAACACACAGCGTGAAACAGAGAGATCGAAGTGTGCACAGAGACAACAACACACAGCATGAAACAGAGAGATCGAAGTGTGCACATAAACAACACACAGCGTGAAACAGAGAGATCGAAGTGTGAACATAGACAACACACAGCGTGAAACAGAGAGATCGAAGTGTGCACAGAGACAACAACACACAGCATGAAACAGAGAGATCGAAGTGTGCACATAAACAACACACAGCGTGAAACAGAGAGATCGAAGTGTGCACATAGACAACACACAGCGTGAAACAGAGAGATCGAAGTGTGCACAGAGACAACAACACACAGCGTGAAACAGAGGATCGAAGTGTGCACAGAGACAACAACACACAGCGTGAAACAGAGAGATCGAAGTGTGCACATAGACAACAACACACAGCGTGAAACAGAGAGATCGAAGTGTGCACATAAACAACAACACACAGCGTGGAACAGAGAGATCGAAGTGTGCACATAGACAACACACAGCGTGAAACAGAGAGATCGAAGTGTGCACATAGACAACACACAGCGTTAAACAGAGAGATCGAAGTGTGCACATAGACAACACACAGCGTGAAACAGAGAGATCGAAGTGTGCACAGAGACAACAACACACAGAGTGAAACAGAGAGATCGAAGTGTGCACAGAGACAACAACACACAGCATGAAACAGAGTGATCGAAGTGTGCACAGAGACAACAACACACAGCATGAAACAGAGAGATCGAAGTGTGTACAGAGACAACAACACACAGAGTGAAACAGAGTGATCGAAGTGTGCACAGAGACAACAACACACAGCATGAAACAGAGAGATCGAAGTGTGCACATAGACAACACACAGCGTGAAACAGAGAGATCGAAGTGTGGTTTTTAGAAACTGATGAACTATGGATAAAAGTCAACAGGTCATGTGGAAGATAAAACTTTATCGTGTGACAATGCTTAACGCATTACACCAAACGCACTGCACTTTCAACACATGACAAATGCATACTTCAGTGAAACACCACAAGACGCGTCGCCTTCAGAACACGACAATGCTTATTTGAGTAAAATACATGATACCTTCAGCACATGATAACACATACTGTAGTCAAACATCATCACATGGCATTACAGCCTACCTTCAACACGTAGCGATGCATGTTTTAGTAAAAACATAACATTACACGTTCAATACATGACAATATATATTTTAGTGAAACACCACACCACACTATACCTTCAGGACATGACAATTACGCATATTTCAGCACAACACCACAACAATCAACACATTATGATGAATACTTTAGTTTTCACACACACACACACACACACACACACACACACACACACACACACACACAGCAGACCACACTATACCTTCTGGACATGACGATGCATTCTTTAGTAAAACACCACCCACCCCACACTATGCTTTCAGGACATGACTACGCATACTTCAATACAACAACAATTGCTGCAGCTGAGCAGCGCAGGATGATCAGGAAGACCAGTGTCAACAGATCTCCAGCTGCTGCCACCATCCCCTGTCCATACTGTGATAGATCTTTCCGGGCGCAGATCGGCCTGATCAGCCATCTACGCACTCACCCCCGATCCCAGGATGACTAGATGGTCTTCGTTGTCTCGACGGACAATAACAACAACAAAAACAACACACTATACCTTGCATACGTCAGCACAACACCACACCATTCCCTACCTTCAAGACATGCTGGTCCAGACACTCCTGGGTGGCCTCTTTCGTGACGTCGTTGTTGGGGCACAGCTTAAAGACGAAATAGCCCATGTGGTTGGCGGTGATGTCGACCGCCACGTCAATCACCTGGCCTTGCTGGTAGGTCTCCACGATGACTCCGGTGGCAAAACGACCTCCCGCCTCATTGGGCCGGGGGTACGGGACGTCGTAGGGGTCACCACAAATGCCGCACTTGCCGCCGTTCAGCTTCCATTGTCTCTGCGAACAGAAACCAAAAAAAGTTCACACCAAGTCTCGATATATTCCCCATCTCTTTGTTTTATCTATTTGTTTGTTGGTTTGTTTGTTTGTTGTTATTGCAAAAACAATAAGTTTGTTAGGTACAACGAGAATGTTTGTTGTTTAGCAAAGTAACAACTTTGTTAGGTGCAACGAGAGCGGTTGTTGTTTTAGCAAAAGCAATAACTTTGTTAGACAGACCAATAATGCGTGTTTGTTGTTTAACAAAAGCAACAACTTTGTTAGATACAACGAGAGTGGTTGTTGTTTTAGCAAGAACAACTTTATTAGGTACAACGAGAGTGGCTGTTGTTTTAGCGAAAGCAACAACTTTGTTAGGTACAACGAGAAAGAGAGAAATGCAGCAGGAAAGACTGAATTCTCTTTGCTCCCTTCGTGTGGTACACGTTGACAAGTCTGTGGCGTGTTACACCCCCTTAATTATTTGCCGTGACTGAAAAGATCTTTGCAAGGTGAAACTCACAAACCGCTTTAAAAAGGGACGACCCCGGAGAGACAATCTCTTATGACCACGAGGCAAAATGCAAACAAATTCAGAATACAAATCTAAGAGTCACGTTGGATTACTTTTGATATACAAGACAGATTTGATTTAATGTACGATACAAAACAGACGTGAAGTTTCGACAAGTATGTCTTCTTTAATTAAACGTTACCAACAACGAACATGAAATGAATTGCACAGAACAATACTCTCCAGTTAGCAGTCTGCATAGCACTGCAGTTTGTTTCACTGCAGTTTGCAGTCTGCATAGCACTGCAGTTGTTTCACTGCAGTTTGCAGTCTGCATACATGCAGTTGTTCACTGCAGTTTGCAGTCTGCATAGCACTGCAATTTGTTTCACTGCAGTTAGCAGTCTGCATAGCACTGCAATTTGTTTCACTGCAGTTTGCAGCTGCATAGCACTGCAGTTTGTTTCACTGCAGTTTGCAGTCTGCATAGCACTGCAGTTTGTTTCACTGCAGTTTGCAGTCTGCATAGCACTGCAGTTTGTTTCACTGCAGTTAGCAGTCTGCATAGCACTGCAGTTTGTTTCACTGCAGTTAGCAGTCTGCATAGCACTGCAGTTTGTTTCACTGCAGTTAGCAGTCTGCATAGCACTGCAGTTTGTTTCACTTTCCGGTTGTGACCACGTTCTAAAAATAGAACACTACTACGACTTATCGGTGAACAGATTATCGTCACTCTCACATTAATTTGTAGGCTATATTGGCCTGCTACTTCAGGGGGGCGTAGGGGAGAGGGAGGCAACTAAATGCATTCTTACGGCAAAAATTATTGAAAAAAAAAAACACCCTATGAACAAATGAGTAAAAGTGAGCAGCCCCTATCCCCCTTCAGCCCTACCACCCCCCCCCCTCACCCCCCCCTTACTTCCCAGCCCCCATGGATTTGAAACCTAGGTTTGATTATAAACTCAGTGTTCTACAGTATCAGTGATGTGGAAAAAGAACTAGCGCATTGTCAACCCATTGTGAGCGAGTAGAGCAGTGAATCCGTTATCAGCTGAATACATCTTATACAACAATATTTAGAGTTAATTGAAAACGCAGACTCTGTGTGTGTGTGTGTGTGTGTGTGTGTGTGTGTGTGTGTGTGTGTGTGTGTGTATGTGTGTGTGTGTGTGTGTGTGTGTGTGTGTGTGTGTGTGTGTTCATACACATCAAGCAGACCAGTTAACTGACTTCGGTGTTTGGACAGACATCTTGTAACAGAACAACAAGAACCCCAAATCCTATCTTACCGGATCACTCAGTGGAAAGTTTTAATTCAAGCAGGGTCTGTTTTCGCCAGTGACACTTGACCTTCAACGTGTCATTAATCAAAGCGTGGTCAATCCCCAGTGTCCGCTCTGTTCTGACCGTGAACCTGACCACGCAGGAATCGCTAACAAAGGGGCTTAACCCAAGGTGTGGCCCTGTGCCCTGTCGTGTTTGTAGACAGGTGTATAGAGATGTGAGACACACCAGTTTCACACTGATGCCGACGGATTAGGAGTAGATTCAAGCATGGGAGACGTTCCCTGGATACTCTGTCACCTTAATCCATGGCTTATCCTTTGTCTCCGCTTGTTACTTTTGTCCTTCCGACATAACAGAAAGGGGGTGGAGGATGAACTCAGAAAAGTTCGACGGAGTATATTTAGAGAGTTATCGTGTGGGAACTTACACAAACGTGGCAAACTTTAGGCTGGGAAACGGACACAACAATTCTGAACTAGCGACTCACAAGTGTTGACCTTGGAATTGTTAAGTCCGTTATTATTTCTATGGTTTCTGATTAAGTGCGCGCGCGCACAGAGAGAGAGAGAGAGAGAGAGAGAGAGAGAGAGAGAGAGAGAGAGAGAGAGAGAGAGAATGAGGAAGAGGGAAAAAACGGGAGGGGGGGGGGGGGGGGGAGAGTTACGCCTGAGACTATATAGACAATTTTCTTTTTCAGCTGAATTGAATGAAAGGGTTGAACTGATTTTTCGAGAAAAGATCAGTAGCAAGAATGGGAGTCTGGAATGGAAAAAAAAAAAAAGAGATAAGGGGGGGGGGGGGGGGGGGCGACTTATTTTTTTTATTTGAGAGTAAAGATTAATCGAAAGAAGGGAAGTCTGGTACACAAAAATAGAAAAGAAGAAAAAGAAAAGGACAAAGAAAGAAAGAAAGAAAAGGAAAGAAAAAGGAAAAAAGAAACAACCCTGACCGACATTCAGGCGATGTAGGATGTTTGGGAGAGATGCGAGGCCCCCGTGAAGGTAGTGAAGAGGATGCCATGATGATGAGAAGGAGAGACATACAGGCCCCTAACTGGTGACAGTCCCACTGGTATGAAGAACCATTAAAAAAAAAAAAAAAAAAAAAGCAGCACACGAAGTTTAGTTGAACCTGCTCCTTCTTCAACGGGAACGCTGCCTTCACAGTCGGCTGGACGATAATCAACAACGTGACTTAACCCCCCCCCCCCCGCCCCCGCCCTCCTCCCCTCCCCTCTCCTCTCCTCTCAAAAGCAGAACAGGAGAAGAGAAGAGTTAAAATGGGGTCAGCTATGGCGTGCTCCTTCTTCAACGGGAACGCTGCCTCCACAGTCGGTTGGGCGATAATCAACAACGTGACTCCCCCCACCCCCTCCCCTCCCTCTCAAAAGCGGAACAGGAGAACAGAAGAGTTAACATGGGGTCAGATATGGCGGGCCTCGCCAAAGACAAAGCGCTGGTGGTGCACTGTTCAATGTGCTGAAGTAGTTTTGTGAAGGATGAGATGTTTTGACCTGAGAATGCGTCACTTAACCTTAAAATGACAACTACTATCTCATTTAAAGAGGGTCACTGGAGTGCAATGACAGTGATGTCGCAGAGTGTAGGAGACCTTGATTAATTAACAGCCACTTGAAAAAAAAAAGAATCGTTGCTGGTGGCAATTATTAACAAGGCTCACACGGAGAACTGAGAATGAAAGAGGATGCTTGTGGGAATCTGGGTCAAGAAACTTGAACATCTTGTGCTTTGAGACTAAAACTAGATAGTTGCTGAACAAACCAGATATTTGTGTGGATTTAGGTCAATAAGCTTGGATATCTGGTGTCTGGAGACCAAAAACTATAGATATTTCAGTGGATTTGGGTCAAGAAGCTGAAAAATCTTGTGTTTGGAAACCAAACTAGCACAGGTTTCTGGTTTATCTGTCTTGGAGCTTGATGACGAATATGACGGAACAAAATCAGGAGTATGACGACAATGCTTGCTGACCCCTCTCCACCCACCCCAGCCCTGTCTCCTCCTTCACTCTCCCCAGTTCTGACTCACCCACCCCCACCTTTATCCCAGTTTACACTGAACCTTTATCCTAATTTACACTGAACCCGTTTCCTGTTTGTCCCGTTGTTGTCACTGTCCCGGTATAACTATTTCATCCTCTGTTTCTTTTGTTATTATGTTTCTAAACTGATAGAAAAAAATTATTGTCGAGTTTATGCTTGATACCATTGAATGTTTTGACTAAACTGAAGCGCAAGTCATGTCTCACTGGGTTCGGTCATGTTTATTGTTGTTGTTTTTTTTTCGCCATCTCAAACACACACACACACACACACTCACAAGTTCGATCAATCGCTAGACTGAAATCATCTTGTTTGGGAGTCATCTCCGCTCCCTGTTCCTCCAGTACATTGATACGTCAATGATAACAATTGAGTAAAATCCGTGATCGATCCCTGAATATTTTTTCCATGTTTGGTTCCTGTTTGTTATGCTTCACTTTTGGTGATTATTTATGGATTGTGGGTATGTGGGCTATTTATTTTTGTGGGTTTTGTAGACACACGAGAGAGTATTTGGGCTTTCATATTGAACAAAAACAAAACAAACAAAAAAACAAAAACAAAAAAAAAAACAAAAAAAAAATCCAGAAACTCGTCTTATCTACATATCTTTCACTCCACGAAATCAAGATCAATTACCAGTCTCTGATGAAAATAGAGTCATAATCCTGGTCGTTTGAGTTTTATCTTTTCTTTCTGTTTCTCCGCTAATAAATACATCAGTTTGAAAAACAATAACAACAACACTTACAAAAACAAGACCAACCAACCAACAAACCAAAAAGAAAGGGGGGTGTGGGGGGGGGGGGGGGGGGGGGGGAGGGGAATAGGGAGAGAGAATTCGCACAACTCCCTGAATATTTTTTGGTTTGTCTGGTATTTGTTTGTTATGTTGCTGTTGTGCGTTTGTCTATGGGAAGTGGAATGGGGTTTATTATCGTTACTGTTACAGATCCGTTAAAACATGAGTGCATTTGGACTTCAATATTGAACAATAAAAATTGTTCATCTATATTTAAGAAATCTGTTCCCATTATGACGTCAGAAGAAAAACCTGTGACGCACGCATTAAATCTGAAGGAAGTACAGAGATCCGAGTTCATGGAATATCCCATTCCAAATCGTTCAAAATCTGTTCTTTCGTGTTCTCCATTTCGTTCAAAGCCTGTTTGAAGTCATCAGCATTTATGTGACCTTTTTTGTTTTCATGTTCCGTTACTTACTTCCTAATTGGCCGGAATGGAATTGAGGGGCTATGTTTTCACAACGGTCTTTGAAACTGATAAGACGTTCACCTTTTGCTCCTTTGTCCTAGCGAAGCCTCGTTCTAATCCGTCTGTAAAACAATGTCGTCACACGAAAGCAGAGTTTTCATTGGTCACCTTTGGTCCCCAGAAGACATCCCTTAGTTTGTCCAGTTTCTTGGTGTAAAGTGCTCGCGATGGGTCGGAGAGTACACGCCAGCTCCTCCTAAAAGCCCTTTATCAAAACAATGACTGAAAAATCCAAATACAGAGCTTATACTATAATCTGGCACGCGCGCCAGTGTGCAAGTCGTACAGTATGAATGGCGCACAGAATATGACCAATCAGAAGACGGTGTTATTTATAGCGCATGGGTTTAAAAAAGTATGGCGATATTATAATTCTAATAGGAAAAGATGTCCCCTCTGACTTCTAATTCTATCCCATTAAGACATTATTGATTTTACATACGTTGAATAGGAAGTGGATTTTAAACGGAGAGAAAGGATTAATCAAAGACCAGTTTGTTTATCATTTTCTATTTCATGTTCAGAGCTTGCATGGGGAGATTGATTTTTCTCGTGTTGCTAGTTTTCGTGGGAATCAGGAATACTATTCACTCTACGTTTTCAAACCAAAGACACTTGGATGTTTATGTCACAGGTCTAGTCCAACATTCATTTATTTCTGTTTCCTAGTTACTGAGCTCACGACAAAGGCCATCTTGACTGGGGTTTTCCGACAACTTCATAAGCAACCTTACTGCGCAGTTCTTAAGAAACTTGAAAGTGTTAAAAAAAAAGAAGAAAAATTGCACTTAAACGAAACGAAAAAGAAACGTGCACAGAAACGAAATAAAACAAAAACAAAGCAACATTAAGCGATAAAAGAGGAAAATATCTATTGAAGTCAAACGATAGCTCAGTAATAAAGATCAGCTCACACTCAACGCGATCAGACAAAAACAAGGATGGGTGGAGACATACAAAGGGCCATAACTTGGGTTTACGTCGACTGATGACGTCCAAAGCCCAGCAGTGGCCGATGCAGCGAATATGCAGAAGACAGGGGAGTTGCTTGTAATGGAGGCTTACGCATCACCAACCATCCAACATTATCCTTTATGCATAGAGAACACACGCGCCCACATGCATGCGAGGTGCGCGCGTACCACACACACACACACACACACACACACACACAAACGCGTGCGCGTGCACGCATTACGTCACGGTGCAAAGTGAAAATCAAGGGCGATAAGGCACTGGTCCCGTAGATTTTGATCATGGCACATGAAAGCTGATTTATTCTGCAGTCCCCCCCCCCCCCCCCCCCAAAAAAACAAAAACAAAAAACAAACAAAAAAACAAACAAAAAAACAAAAAAAAAAGAGAGAGAAGAAGAGAAAACGAATGAAACAAAACAAAAATACATAAAATGAAATAAAATCTCTCTCTCTCTCTCTCTCTCTCCTCTCTCTCTCTCTCTCACGCGCGAACGTGTTTGCCTTCGTTTCTTTGTCTTGTGTCTGTCTGTCTGTCTGTCTGTCTGTCTCTCTCTCTCTCTTCTCTCTCTCTCTCTCTCTCTCTCTCTCTCTCTCTCTCTTCATATTTTAGGTCAAGACATGCCAAATGTGATTTGCTATAAACTGTTCATCCTAAACTTAACCGGGATCGTGTATGGTTATATTTGATTGTGACAATCATGAGATGTTTTCAGCTCCTTTTATTAATTTTTTCTCTCCTTCGTATGCATATTTCGCAGTTTTCTTCTCTCCTCTCTCTCTCTCTCTCTCTCTCTCTCTCTCCTCTCTCCTCTCTCTCTTCTATATTTACACATAGGCGATATTTTACGATTTGCTTTTGTGGGGAGGATGAAAAAGGAACAAAACCAACCAACCAAACAAACACAAAAAAAAGAAACACACACACACACACACACACACACACTCACACCACACACACACACACACACACACACACACACACACACACTCACCACACACACACACACACACACACACACAAAACGGTGTGAAGCTTATTCTTTCACCGTCAAAACTGATGAATCTGCTCGGACCATGGCCACGACAACGAGTGAGGCTGAGGGATGCACACGGCAGTTGCTCTTAACGGTGGCGTTTTTCGCCGGTGGGCTCTGCAGCCATGAAGCATGGGCTGGTACGTAGTACACCCATGGGAACGCTTCTGTGGAGGTTCTGTCGTCACAGCCAGTGACCATTACACAACGGTTCAGACGGTGCGGGCTATTGTCAAACGGAGCCCGTCAGAAGGTTCAATAGCGGACACGCACACAACACGCACCGCGGGTCGTTTCGCTTCGCTTTAGTCGACATTGTGATGTCCACTTTGTTATCACATCCGTCATCCTCTTCCACCTCACCCAACCATCCCCATTGTCACTCACAACACACACACACGCACGCACGCACGCACACATACACATTTTTTCCCACCTCCCCGCTTATCCTGTCCCCATAGGCTATTTTGCCTGTGATTCGTTTTTCTTTGATGTCACCATTACTACAAGCAGGAACAACACGCACTCACACGCGCACACACACATACACACGCGCGCGCGCGCGCACACACACACACGAGCGCGCGCGAACGCACACACGTGCACGCTCACACACACACACACACACACAACACACGCACGCGCGCGCGCGCGCGCGCGCAGCACACACACACACACACACACACACACACACACATATACACACCTCTGTCTCATAGTTCATCGACCCTAAAACTCTTTGAACGCTAGATCCGGATGGTCCTGTCTTTCTTTTCTGTTGTTATCATTGTCGTTGTTATTGTTGTTGTTGAGAGCTTAGATATGATCTCTGTGAAGAGACGGATGTTGTCGAAGAAGACTGGAGAGTGGGGGAGTGGTGGAAAGTTGGGACGGGGTTGGGCAAGGGAGCTGGTCCGTCCAACTCCAGGTCCTTTTGTTTCATCTTCCAGCCGGCTACAAATTCATTACCTGTACAGTAACGTTTGGCTGGCAAACACGTCTTTAAAACAAACAAACAAACAAGCAAACGACCACAACTGCAGTTTGAGTTATAATCCGACTCTAAAAGATTTGAAGATTTTAAGGAGGCCTGCCTAAAGTGCTCGTTGACCTGTGCTGATCGAAGGTTTTCGATGAATTTGCACCGATGACATGAAATACTGTGGAGTTGTAATTCATTGAAGACAAGTTTGTATGCAGGACTATTTTCCTGGTTTGCGCCATGAAAGAGAAGGAGAGAGAGAGAGAGAGAGAGAGAGAGAGAGAGAGAGAGAGAGAGAGAGAGAGAACGAACGAACGAAATTTTATTTTACCAGGGTAATGAGATAAGCAATACAAATGCTTTTTTCCACCCAGCCCTGGGGCAAAAGAAAGAGAAACAATGTAAAGATCAAATTAATGCATTTAAAGATCAAATTAATGCAAATACACATATAAAAAGAACAAAGTATAACAAGATCTTGTACAGTTCAAAACAAGTTTAGCTGTTGTCCATATTATTGACAAACGAATGCAAATAGAAAAGCGCGTGAACATAGCGAACAAGGGGAAGGAAACGGGAAAGGAAAAGGCCAAGGGGTAGGTTTGGGGTAAATGGAGAGAGAGAGAGAGAGAGAGAGAGAGAGAGGAGAGAGAGAGAGAGAGAGAGAGAGAGAGAAGGCCAAGGGGTAGGTTTGGGGTAAATGGAGAGAGAGAGAGAGAGAGAGAGAGAGAGAGAGAGAGAGAGAGAGAGAAGGCCAAGGGTAGGTTTGGGGTAAATGGAGAGAGAGAGAGAGAGAGAGGAGAGAGAGAGAGAGAGAGAGAGAGAAGGCCAAGGGGTAGGTTTGGGGTAACTGGAACGAACGAACGAACGAACGAATGTTTTATTGAGGGCAAGATGGATAAGCAACAATAATGGCTGTCTCACACCATGCCCTCACAAAACAAAAAACAAAAAAACAAAAAGAAAAAAAAAAAATTCCGAATATATTTACGCACACACACCACACACACACACACACACACACACACACACACACATATAGATATTTACACATACATAAATACATATACATATAGTTCATACACATATACATATGCATAAACAAACATATATAAGTATGTACAAAGCATACTGGCACACAATGTATGAATGCAGGTGAGAGCATGAATGTTGATGCGCAGGCCCCCGGCCCATATTATAGGGCAGATACCTACACAACACTTCCACTTACACATATATTAAAAAGTCATGAGGAGAAAGGGCACATACCTTAGAAACATCTTTAATCTTATGAATTAGAGACAGACAATAGAAGGTAGACAGGCAACAGCTAGACAAACAGACAGATATAGAAGAGAGAGAGAGAGAGAGAGAGAGAGAGAGAGAGAGAGGAGAGAGAGACAGAGAGAGAGAGAAAGGAGGATGAGAGAAGACAGACAGAGAGAGAGAGAAGAGAGAGAGAATGAGAGAGAAGAAGAGAGAAAGGGAGAATGGAGAGAAACAAGAAGAGAGAGAGACAGAGAGAGAGAGAGAGAGAGAGAGGAGAGAGAGACAGAGAGAGAGAGAGAGAAGGGAGAGAGGAGAGAAGAAGAGAGAGAGAGAGAGAGAGAGAGAGAGAGAGGGAGAGAGAAGAGAGAGAGAGAGAAAGGGAGAGATGGAGAGAAGACAAGAGAGAGAGAGAGAGGAGAGAGAGAGAGAGAGAGAGAGAGAGAGAGAGAGAGCTAATGGCAATTAGAAAAAAATGAAAAGAAGAAAAAAAGACAAAGAATCGAAATCAGACATCATTTTAAATGACAGAGACAGAATCTCCTTCTCTCTCTCTCTCTCTCTCTCTCTCTCTCTCTCTCTCTTACATGAAAAAAAAACTATCAAATAAGACTTCAATCTTTTAGGACTTAACATAAAATAAACATAAGCGCCGCATTTATGTCTGCATTCAAATGATAACATCCTGAAAAGAAAAACGACAATGACAACAACTTTGATAGAAACACAGTAACTTTGAGTCTGATACAATGTCACACAGCGTCAGCACAGCAGATGACGGACTACAGTTAACTAAGAAGGCACTTTAATCGTCTTTCTTCCATGTGACGCTGCAAAATGCCGG
>CM065724.1:78318917-78326417 GCA_033310375.1 Conus canariensis
ACATCTGTCAATCTTCTTCTCTCCTTTTTTTTGTTTTTTGTTTTGTTTTGTTTTCCGCCGCAAATTTGCGGATGCTAGAAAAGAAGGCGACAACGTGGGCATTGGATAATGAGACAAGGCCAGCAACATCTCTGAGCACAGCTGAATGGTCAATGGAGGCCAGTCACTCTCATTGCTCCGTCAGTCCACCCCCCCCCCCCCCCCCCCCCCCGTTCCTGCGTTCTTGTCCGTTTTCAAGACAGAAATACAAACAAATTAACACCATCGTCGAATGCAGAGGAATGCTTATTTCATACAAAGTACGAAACAGGGGAGTGGATTTTCGACGAATTAGAGTGTATAATTTTTTTTTAAAGTATTGCAAACAACGGACATTAAAGAAGAAGAAGAAGAAGAAGAAGCTCTAAAACAACTGTCTGCATCAGGCTGCGTGTTCCTTAGTGATATCTTTAGAAAACACAACTGTCCAAAAGTCGCTTGTTGTCTAAAGCTTTTATATTGCACTTTGGTTTGTGACTGTATTCGTATATATCATATTGTGTCCACGGCAGTAACGCCATGGTCTGCTTCTGTCGTTCGTTTGTCTGTGGTCAGTATGGATACCTGGATTTACCACACACACACACACACACACCACACACACACACACACACACACACACGCACACACACACTTTTTGAGGAAAAGTTTACAAATACTAACATTTTTTTTCTATTCCATGAGCAACTTAAAATTCATTTTTGAAATTTTCATCTATTTATATATATATATAATATATATTTACTTATCTATTTACTATTTATTTATTTTTTCATTCATTTATGATTTGGGTTTGTGTTGGCTGAGTATTCCCTTGAACAAGTTTTGACAAACATATTATCACCAACGAGCACAATTGCTGCGTCATTATTCCATTGTTCATCTGTGTATACGAAGGGGGGAGGGAGGGGGCGGAGGTGGGGGATAGATGTCGATCACGAAGACGTGGAACGGTGCAGTGAACTACCAGTGTCTGTGGGATTTGAGAAGAGTGAGAGAAAAGAAGTAAGTATAGGAACAACGGGACGATGATGAGACAGAAGAAGGACGATTCACGTTTGAAACACCTCGTGGTTAGATAGTCTGTTCTGTCGAACATGATTTGTTTCAGTTGACACAGCAGGGCACATTACAAGATCAATGATTTTACACACACACACACGCACACATACACATACACACACACACACGCACACATACACATACACACACGCACGCACGCACGCACGCACGCACGCACGCGCACGCACGCACGCACGCACCACACGCACACACACACACACACACACACACACACACACACACACACACACACACACACACACGTTAATTTCCTCCCTATTTCCTTCCTCCTGTCTCTCCTGTCTCTCACCCCAAAACTTAATTAACCAGTACATTAATTCTTTGTCTGTCTGTCTGAGTGTCTGTCTGTCTTTTTGTGTCTGCCAGTTTGTCTGCCTGTCTGTCTGTCTCTATCTTTCTCTCTGTGTCCGTCTGTTTGTCTTCCTGTCTGTCCGTCCGTCCGTCCGTCTGTCTGTCTGTCTCTCTGTCTCTCTCTCTCTCTCTCTCTCTCTCTCTCTCTCTCTCTCTCTCTCTCTCCCGCCTTTGTAAACGTGACTGACTGACTGACATTAATCACGTCCTACCCGATAATCCGTTGTTCTTTTTTTTTCAATTTTTTTTTAAACCTGACTCTCTCGGAACCTAAAAAGGACACTCCTTGCTCGGCCCCCCTCCCCTCCCCACCCCTCCCCTAACCTCCCCCCCCACCCGACCCCACCCACCTCCCGCGTGCCATCTCCTCCTTTCTATAACTCTTTTTACTTATTTCTTTTCCTATCGACCACCACCAACACACTCTCGCCTCCTCCCTCTTTTTCTCCTCCCCTCTCCTAGTGACCCCCACCCTCAACCCCCTTCCTTCCCTGCCCCGTCGTCCGTTTCCCCCCAACCCTCATCTCCGATAATGGTCGATCCCATACCACACGACTGATTGACTGCGCCCAGAGTACATTTTGATTTTTTGAAACTGACTCTCTCGGAACCTGAAGAGGACACTCCTCGCTCGCCCCCTCCCCCTCCCCCCCCACCCCCCTTCTCCCCTCCCCCTCTCCACCCCCACCCCCTACCCCCACTTCGTGCCTTCTCCTCCTTTCTATAACTCTTGTTCATTCCCCTTCATATCGGCCATCGACACCCCCCCGCCTCCTCCCTCTATTTCTTTCCTCTCTCTCTTAGTGTCACCCCCCTCCATCCTCACCACACCCCCGCCTCCTCCCTCTATTTCTTTCCTCTCTCAGTGTCACCCTCCCTCCATCCTCACCACACCCCCACCTCCATCATCCAGCTTTCGTCCCGTCCCGTCCTGCAACCCTTCCGCTGATGGTGGATGCCATGCACACGACTGATGAATTGCGCTCAGATTACATCCAGGTGTAAACGAACGCCCCCGACAAACTTGTTGTAAGCGGACTTAAAAACCCACCCCCAGCAGAAGGGGGAGGAGGGGTGGCTGGAGGGTGGGTGTGTGTGTGTGGGGGGGGGTGGGGGGTGGGGGGGTGGGGTGTGTGTGTGTGTGTGTGGGGGGGGGGGGGGGGGGGGGGGAAGAATAGGGGGGACAGAAAGAGGAAGGGAGAGAAGAGTTGTAATACTACACTGAGACCACCAGAACGTGTGTGTGTGTGTGTGTGTGTGTGTGTGTGTGTGTGTGTGTGTGTGTGTGTGTGTGTGTGTGTGTGTGTGTGTGTGTGTGTGTGTGTGTGTGTGTGTGCGCGCACGTGCGTGTGTGTGTGTGTGCGTGCGTGCGTGCACACGCGCGCGCCTGCACGCGCTATACGTCGACGAGATTCGAACTCGATCATCAACACTCTGACTTGCAAAATCGACCTGTGCTGTACCACTGAACCAACAAAGCACCCTCACACCTCCTCCCCCCCCCCCCTTGCCCACCTCCCACTCTCCCACCAACACCCCCACCCCCCCACCCCAACACACGGATAGGAGGTGAAGCGCTCTTCAGCAGCCAGACGGACATCCTCTAACCTCCTTCACGGAGACGAAAGGACGACACGTGTACATGCTGAGGAGTGCAGGAATGAAGTCACTCGCTGCCACTACTTACTTACTCACTCACCGGGACAAACTTCCTCGCCATCGTGATCGGGAATTCCCGTAGCAGTCGAAACACAAAGGCAGGAAGGAAAGTCAATGACCCGGTTGTCGCCCCTGGTGATTAAGATGTCACTGGAGGCGGACGGCTGTGACACTGGAAGAAACCAATTAACAACAAACTGTGTCGGCGGGACTGGAGAGTAATTAATAAGAGCGCGTTGGAGGACAAAGGAGAAGGGAACTGTA
The DNA here is from genome assembly GCA_033310375.1 of Conus canariensis. NCBI lineage: Eukaryota > Metazoa > Mollusca > Gastropoda > Neogastropoda > Conidae > Conus > Conus canariensis. The sequence goes on from CM065724.1 coordinate 78,322,314, forward strand.
GGAACAGTCATGATCTTTCCGGTAAGAATCGAGTCCATTTGCTGTGGAGACCTGACGACCAAAATGGTGTTCTCGAAGGCTGAAAGCAAGACTAAAACCAAACCAGTGTACTGATTGAAATGATGCATTTTAACCGACTTCCCTCCGCCCCGTATCTGGAAACAAATCTTCGCTGAGTCAAACCAAATAGTGGGACTGTTTGCCTGTAGTCGATCTCCACCCCACTCTCCACCCCCCACACAAATTGCTAGTTCCATCAAATGAAACTAATTAAGGTTACAACCCAAACCTAGCTAGCTTGTGGTTAAAGTTAACACAGCAAGTGTGAACAATCCACCTACGACCTACTGCAACTACTGCTACTGCAAGTGAGTCAGATTCAATGAGCAATATTCGTTTCCTAAAGCAAGTTGGACTACGAATTACATCACACGTGGGGACAGAAGGAAATATTGTCTGAATGGTGTTGGATGTTGTGGTCGTTTCATCCTGCTACTCGACAATATGTTTTGTACGAGAGAGAGAGAGAGAGAGAGAGAGAGAGAGAGAGAGAGAGAGAGAGAGAGAGAGAGAGACAGACAGACAGACAGACAGACAGAGAGAGAGAGAGAGAGAGAGAGAGAGAGAGAGAGAGAGAGAGAGAAAGAGGGAGGGAGAGGCGATATGATTCAAAACATATTCACAGGTTCATCTATTTTGTGTATTTATTTATTTATAAGTTTATTCGCAATGACAGTTCATTAAAAAAACAACAACAACAACAACAACAACAACAACAACAACAACCTATCAGCTTTTCATTCAAGAGAGATAAAACCAATTCAGTTCAACTAAAAGTATTCTACTGTCCGTCCCCCTCCCCACCCCCTTTCTCTCCCCCCCCCCCCCCCAACTTAACAGAAAAGTGTGTCCAGACTTAACAAGCCCGATCCGTCAGTAAGATGTGCCATGCCATATCACATTTCAGAGGAGGTGTGTGACCAGGGATTCCATGAAACCTCTGGCCCTTTTGTTTACGGACTTCGTGTCATTATTGATTTAGTGAGAGAATCATGAAGTCGCCTTTCTTCTTACAAGGATTTCATGATAAGTTTAAACAACATAATTTATTTTTGATTTAGCTTCTTTTCATTTGTAAATCAACGTAATTTTCAATACAAACAAGATAAAGGTACTATTTAGAAGACCAAAAAAGAAAAAAAAAATCGTTTGATTACATACTATCATTCTTGACTCCATGCGCCATAAATTGTTACGTCATCTGTTTGGAAGTCATTTTGTACGTAGTTCATACACTGATTAATTGAAAAGAAATCTCCAGTTAGATATTAAAAAACAAAATCCAGTGATTAAGAAAAGCCCTACTGATTTTTTCTTAAAGGCAACGACAAAAATCCAGTGATCTGAAAAACTCCAGTGATTTAAACAAATCCAGTGATTAAAAACTCCGGAGATTTCACCAACTACTTTGGTTTTTAAGGCTTCAGTGATTAAAAAAAAACAACTTCAGTCATTCAAAAAAAGGGGTCAGTGTTTTTTTTTTTTTTTTTTTAAACTCCAGTGGTTTCAAAACTCAAGTGATCTAAACAAATCCTTTGGTATCAAACATTCCAGTGATTTCAAAGAATCCTTTGCTTAAAAAAAAGTCTTAAACTCCTAGGGTTAAAGAAAAGTCCAGTGATTTGAAGAAATTCCTGTGATTTAAACAAATGTCAGTGATTTCAAAACCATCTGTGATTTAAAAAATCTTAACGATTTCAAAAGCTCCAGTGGTTTAAAAAGTTCCAGTGATGTCATAAACTCCAGCGGTGATTAAAAAATCCAGAAATGTTAAAGGTCCAGTGATTGAAAATTATTTAAAACAGTGGTTAAAACACTGCAGTGATTAATTAAAAAAACACCCCACCGGTAATTTAAAAAAAAACTCCTGATTAAAAAGAATGTGGTTTTTACAACCCCAGTTATTTAAAAAAAGTTATTGGATTTTGAAAAAAAAAATCCAGGGATGTAAAAACCTCCAGATATTTTTGAAAGTCTAGCGGTTTCAAAAACTTCAGTTAAAAAAAAATATACAATCGATTGTATATGGGTCATAATTATCTTTTTTTCCTTGTGAATCCTGAATAATGTTTTCATGGCAATCATATTTGACAGCGATTTTCGCGCCCGACAGTATTTATTACTACTTTCTTTGAGAAAAATAGTATTTCGTGGGCAAAATTATTGTTTTTATGAATAAGATTACCCCTATCACGATGTAAATTGCTATTTTCATTAAAACGCAACTATTTTCACAAACTTTTTTGTTTCATGAACAGATTATCACAGGCTTTGAAGCTGGCATAGAGGCTTTTTGTGTGTGTATCTGATGATATGTACAGCTTTTTTTCTTCTTCCAGTGCATCATGAGTGGTAACATGTTCTAATTAGTAGGGATTCTTTGTGGAATTTTTTTTTTTTAGAGACTCTTCATCCTTGATTAACCCAACTTACTTTGACTGGAATATCATGCAGTGAAACAAGGAAAACCTAGAGTGACCCTATCAACGCTGGCTACAACGTAATGTTAAGCAATGTGTACCACGAGAGACCTGTAGTGAGGCACGGATGCTGTGCGTATAAGCGAGCTGAGCGGATGTGCGCCTCGCTTGAGAAGTGTTCACTGACGGTCAGGTAAACAGACAGACGAACTCCGGAAGTACGACAGCTGGGCTCGAAAAGGACGGACCTGCTAACTTATAGCTAGTTTAGGAGCTACGTCATGCCGATAGTGTCAAAGACAGACCAGCGCCAGGGTCTCCACTTGATAGGAGACAGTCCCGCCCTGGCACTGCGACAGAACAATCGTAGATGGTTACGACGGCAAGGACGGCTTTGACAGTACCACTAGTAGACTCGGGGACTCTGACATTGATAGAGTGACAGACTCGACCTACAAGGTGCCATTGAAGGGCTTGGGAAGAATCTTGACGAGACTATGCCAGTGTCTGAACTGAACTGGTATGGTAAAGTGCGTGTATGTGAATGTGTAGGTGCTTTAAGTTTATAAACGAACTTCTCCAAAGTGTAGGGTAAACACTTTAGACCTAGTTGACAGAATACCACACTGTAGAACAAGGCATAGACAGAAAGCCCCAACTGACTTTAGCTGAAATATCACGGTGGATGTGGGCATATCTAGGATGACCCAGTTTGCTTTTGATGAAACATCACAAGAAAGATCTCAAGAAATATTTGTGAAAAACTAATTGTACGATAAAGCTGGGGATACCATGGGTGATCCAGGGATGTTGTCAATGCCTGCAGCCAGGAATGTTGTCAATGCCTGCAGCCAGGAATGTTGTCAATGCCTGCAGCCTGGAATGTTGTCAATGCCTACAGCCAGGAATGTTGTCAATGTTTACAGCCAGGGATGTTGTCAATGCCTACAGCGTGGAATGTTGTCAATGCCTACAGCCAGGAATGTTGTCAATGCCTGCAGCCTGGAATGTTGTCAACGCCTGCAGCCAGGAATGTTGTCAATGCCTACAGCCTGGAATGTTGTCAATGACTACAGCCAGGAATGTTGTCAATGTTTACAGCCAGGGATGTTGTCAATGCCTACAGCGTGGAATGTTGTCAATGCCTACAGCCAGGGATGTTGTCAATGTCAACAGCCAGGAATGTTGTCAATGTCTACGGCAAGGGATGTTGTCAATGTCTACAGCCAGGAATGTTGTCAATGTCTACAGCCAGGGATGTTGTCCATGCCTACAGCGTGGAATGTTGTCAATGCCTACAGCCAGGGATGTTGTCAATGCCTACAGCCAGGAATGTTGTCAATGACTACAGCCAGGGATGTTGTCAATGTCTACAGCCAGGAATGTTGTCAATGTCTACAGCCAGGGATGTTGTCAATGTCTGCAGCCAGGAATGTTGTCAATGTCTACAGCCAGGAATGTTGTCAATGTCTACAGCCAGGGATGTTGTCAATGTCTACAGCCTTACCACCCTTCGGCGATTTCACTGCGGCTTTGACCTTTTCCTGGACTTTCAAAGAGTCACCCTCATTTGACGAATGCTGTACTTATTGTACATTTGAATCTCATTTGCTCTCTTTGTTGA
>CM065724.1:78333917-78346417 GCA_033310375.1 Conus canariensis
AACACACACACACACACACACACACACACACACACACACACACACACACACACACACACACACAAGCATTCGCTCCCTCGTTCTCTGTATCTCTCTGTCTCTGTCCCTCTGTCTGTCTGTCTGTCTGTCTGTCTCTGTCTGCCTCTCTCTCTCTCTCTCTCTCTCTCTCTCTCTCTCTCTCTCTCTCTCTCTCTCTCAACAGAAAGACTGCGGTTAACAGTAAATTTAGACAAGTCAAATATTATTGTTTTCAGGAAGGGTGTTTTTCTCAGCTCCAAGGAGCGATGGTTTCTGAATGGCACCCCGCTACAAGTGGTTAATTCGTACAAATACTTAGGTCTTACTTTTTCTACTAGACACAGTTTCACACTTGCCATGGAAGAACTAAAACTTAGAGGGAAGAAATGAACAAACGACATCCTGTGCACACTGAAAAGAATTGGGTGTCATTCACCGGAGATTTTCTGTGAACTTTTTGATGCTCAGGTTGCCCCGTTGCTTCTTTATGGCTCTGAGATATGGGGGTACAAAGCTTACCCTCAGGTGGAGCAAGTACATCTGTAAGCATGGAAAAGATTTTTTACATGTAAGAAACAAAATCGGAAATAAAATGAGGCAGGGAACAGTAAACGATAAACAGTAAACAAGTTGGGTATTTTTTGCTCCCATAAGAAAACCTAACACAGAGTAACTTGTATTCAAGACCGGCACAGCCTTTTAAACTTGAATAAAGTCAGACAAATACATAGACGAACAATCTAATAGGGGGAAAAAAACAAGCGCAGGCCAACAACTGAGCTATCTTCATAGTAATGACTTGGCAAAGATTTGGACTTAAGGAGGGGGGGGGGGGGGGAGGGGGGGGGGCGGAATTTGAAGATGGAGAAACTGGGAACATGAAATTAAGAAAATATGTTACAGATATGAAAACTCTTCACTAGCTGCATAAGGGAACCATCGCAATCCCTTTTGAAGGCAATATATTTGTATTGCCTGCAAGTTGATTCTCATCGTGTTCTTTCATATGGTCATCAAAGGGACAAGTCAGGTCGTTCCACAAGAAGACAGATTAAACTCAAGAGAACCCCACCATTTTGGGGGAAGCCAGCTGGCGCAAAGATAGGGTCACGGGTGAGTGCAAAGGCATAAAATATGACGTCAGCCAATGGGAAGGTCACGTATTTGAAGATCGTGAATGATGTCGGCAGTGGAAATCCCCCCAAAATAGGTGAAATGATTGGTGGGGGGTTGTTCTTTCGATCAATTATCAGTTAAATATGAAATGATGGCTCAGATTTATGCTAGAGCTCAAAACGCTTACATGGATTATAATTATAGTGATTAGGTGTAAAATTCTAATTGTGGCGTATGGCCAGTGGAGAGTAGTGCAAGGGAGATAAGAAACGAAGATGGGAAAATTGATGAGGAGCGGACGGGGGGTGGGGTGGGGAAGGGGGTATGAAGGGAAGCACGGGAGCCGTGAGGGGAGGTCGGGGGGGGGGGGGGGGGGGAGAAGGGTAGAGGTGCAGGACAGAAGAGTTATCAGCCGTCTTTTGTTCATGACTGAAATCTGGCCAGTGCAAACACTCCACGGCCGCCAAACTGACAGCGCACGGTAAGGGTGAGACAATCGGGTCTGACGCACGGTAAGGGTGAGACAATCGGGTCTGACGCACGTTGTGTTCAAGCTGTTCTACTTCGGAGCTCTCTACCTCAGTGTTTTACCACTCGGCCCCCGCCCTCCGCAATCGCCCCCCCCCCCCCCCCGCCTCCTTACCCACTACATTCCCTTACTAACACATACACACACAGCTACATTTCTTCAATACATAATCGTGACATTTCTCAATAACCTTGCCATATCGCTGGATTCCTATCATGTTGATACACCCACATCCGCCTTGCACGCAACTGGACATGGAGGATGGTGTGGGGTTGGGGTGGGGGGTGGGGTATAGGAGATATCTTGGTGATGGTGGTGGAGGTAGTGGTGGTGGTGGTGGTGTGTGTGTGGGGGGGGGGGGGGGGGAGAGGGAGGGGGGTAAACGTAGGCTACGTATGGATGAATCATTGAACGCATCACGATTTTCATATAGAATGTCGATGGTGATGTTGTCTTTGGTAATATGACATTCCATGTTGTTGCCGCAACGACAAAGCGGTGCTAAAGGGTTAGTAACTAAGTAAACAGACAACGGAATTTTATGGAGGACAACTCCCTTAAAACAATCACAGCAATTATAAATAAGCTACACACAAAAAGTTAAGGATCACTTTCACAAACATTCATAACTGTCAAAATAAGAAAGTCAATGCGTTGAAGTTTGGCCAACATTTAATTCCATTCTTTAGTGATAACGATACACAATTGCCTTCAATCTCGAGCAATCGTTTGGTGTGTATATTTGATTAAAGTGGGTACGTATCCAAATTTGATTTCCCAAAGTCATTGAAATCACAAGACAGGGCATACTGATGCTCCCAAAAGCTCAGTAATGCGTGTAACCACCATGGCTGTTCTGGCACTCGACGCAGCGAGTCCTCATCGAGTTGACCAGGTTGGTGAAGATCCTCTGTGGAAGCGCCTGCCACTCAGCCTGCAGCATCTGGTAGAGGTGTTGGGCATCCCTGGGAGGGGGGTGGCTCCTCACTTTGCGATCCAGCTCATCCCAGAGGTTCTCAATCGGGTTGAGATCGGGACTGCATGCTGGCCACTCCATTCTGTTGACTCCAGACTGCTGCAGGAAGTCGTTGACCACCCTTGCCCTAAGGGGGCGAGCATTGTCATCCTGGTAGACAGCCCTCGGTCCCATCTGCTGCAGTGTAGGCACAGCCAGCAGTCGAAGGATCTCATCCCGGTATCGGATGCCAGTCAGGTTACCCTGTACATGATACAAGGGTGTTCTGTGGTGAAGGCTGAAGGCCCCCCAGACCATTACAGAACCTCCACCAAAGGCCACCTTTTCTTGGACAGTGGCGTCAGTAAAGCGTTGCCCTGGGCGCCTCCAGACCCTCAGTCGGCCGTCGTTGTGGTGAAGGGTGAAGCGTGATTCATCACTGAACAGGACCTGGGACCATTGCTGACGTGTCCACCTCACGTGACGTGCGCAGAAGGCGCGGCGTGCTGCCCTATGGGCTGGAGTTAAGCGTGGCCGTACTGCTGGGCGACGAGAACGGAGATTAAACCCATGTAGGCGGTTCCGTATGGTCTGCTGGCTGATGTTGATGTTAGTAGCCACCCTGAACTGCCTTTGAATTATGCTGGAAGAGGCTGTTCTTGTCTGCAGGGCTTGTCGTTCAATGAGACGATCGTCACGTGGGGATGTCTTCTTCGGTCGACCAGATCTGTGTCTTTCAGGACAATCCCAGTGGCTGTGAAGCGTTGAATCAGTCGGACAATGACCGAGATGGACACATGAAGTCGCCTGGCCACTTCTCGCTTGGGAACACCATCTTGGAACCATGCAAACAGCTCATCCCCTATCCAACTCGCTTAATTTTCGTCGTGGAGGCATTGTCAGATCAGGCCTACTACTGGTGGAATGTCTTCTTATATAGCCAAGCGAGCGACAGCATCTCACACATAAACAGCAATGCTTGCACGTGCATAATGGTTTTTCCATCTGGCAAGTGCAATGTGTTCAGGCAGAACGGTCCAAAACAAGGTCATTTTTCGCAAGTTTCCGCTTTTCCGTTTGCGGCCCAGCTCAGTAGTAGAGAATCCCGTGCAATTTTCGCACTAACACAACATCGCCCACTTACAGCTGAACAAGAATTCATGACCATTTGGCTGGACTAAGAAATAAATAACGTAGCGAACTGAGTTTATTACGCACCTGTTTTCACATACCGATCCTTAACTTTTTGTGCGTAGTATAGATGTAGCATACAAATAGACCACTCGATCTGTTGCCTACCCCACTCTGAAAGAGCCCACCGTGCAAGTTATGGAGAGCAGATTGGGGGGGGGGGGGGGGGGGGGGGGGAGAGGGATGAGAGAAGGAAAGAAGGATGGAAAGAAAGAATATTTCCTCCCATAGAACGACAGCCATATCATACTTTGGTTTTGTGCTGCTGCTTGAGAAGGGTGTGTGCATCCAGTCTGGTGTGTATATTCGTTGTGCTCACGTGCATGACACCACTATGGCTGAGATAGCCTTTGCAATCGGCTAAGCTATAAAGACAGCATGAACATAGAAACAGAGAGAGGAGAGAGAGAGAGAGAGAGAGAGAGAGAGAGAGAGAGAGAGAGAAAGGAGAAAAGGGGGGGAGAGAAAGCGAGAGAGAGAAATAGAGAGAAAGGAGAGAGAGAGAGAGAGAGAGAGAGAGAGAGAGAGAGAGACAGAGACAGAGACACAGAGAGAGAGAGAGACCCAGTCAAGCCGAACATTTCTCCATGAAGGAAGAAGAGGCGAAATAAGAAGAAGAAGAAGAAGAAGAAGAAGAAGAAGAAGAAGAAGAAGAAGGGACGTTGTTGAAAATGACGACAACGATGTCGACGATGAACAGAAGAAAAGAAAATCAAAAGAAGTAAAATTAGAGGGAAAATATAAAGAAGTAAAATTAGAGGGAAAATCAAAAGAAGTAAAATTAGAGGGAAAATATAAAGAAGTAAAATTAGAGGGAAAATCAAAAGAAGTAAAATTAGAGGGAAAATCAAAAGAAGTAAAATTAGAGGGAAAATATAAAGAAGTAAAATTAGAGGGAAAATATAAAGAAGTAGCAGAAGGAAGCGGTACGAGAGGGAGACTACTCTTAGTGACTCGTACAGACGGCGCTGGCCAGGTCAATTTGCGTTCAGTCCATGCAGTTTGTTTTGTGTGTGTGTGTGTGTGTTTTGGGGGGGGGGGGGGGGGGGAGGAGGGTACAAAACACGACTGAGTTAATGATCTAAACCCTTGTGAAAGTATAGGATTTCAATTGCTATATGAGTTTCAGTCAGTTTCGAGAAAAAACAAAACAACAACAATAACAAAACAAAAAACAAACAGAAAACAAAAAACAAACAGAAAACAAAAAACAAACAAACAAACAAACAAAAAATCCACCAACCCCCTCCCCCAAAACAAAAACAAAACAAAACAACAACAACAACAACAAAAAGGGGGGGGGGGGGGTGATGGTGTTAGCATGTATGTTCGTTAGTGTCTTAATGTATTACGTTTAATGTGGAAAGGTAGGCTACAGTTCTTAAACTTATATATGTTAATATGTCAGTTTTACGTTTTCTTCTTTTTTCGTCCTTATTTTTGTTCTTCTTGTTCATGTTCTTCTTCCCCCCCCCCCCCTTTTTTTTTTTTTTCAAGTGAAGTGTGCTTTAACAGAGAGGGATAGCTTACACTGATAGTCTATATAGGCCTATCCCGTAACCCTTAAAAGAGCAGCAGGAGTCATCAACTTTGAACTGTTCAGTAAACAGATACTGATTACACAGCTCAGAGATATATGCACCCGCACTCAACTTCTCTCCATTACTCAGACGTAAGTAGTATTAAATTTATGAAGTTATTAGTCAAGTTCATTATGAACATGAACAACAGATCTGCACAAATGAACGAAAGAAATAACAAACGATATGAATGTCTTAGTTTAGGCCAAGGCAATTCCCTTACAACAATCACTGCAAACTGATTAACTGGGTGCATTGTACAGGTAGCCCACTCGAGCAATTAACTAGACCACAAGAAACACTAGTATCCAGCCCCCTTACATGATGAGAATGGAATAAAAATTTCTCCGTGTCACAGAGTCGGGGAGATTTTGTTTCCGAATCAGTGCATTTTAATTTTCATGCTACGAGCACCAAGCCATTAATTTAAACAGAAGTAGAAGCACGTGAAGGGTATGACGTGCGTGTATGCATATGCACCGATTGTGGGGTCACTGGGTGCGTCTGTTTACTTTCCCTTGTGTGTGTGTGTGTGTGTGTGTGTGTGTGTGTGTGTGTGTGTGTGTGTGTGTGTGTGTGTGGTGTGTGTGTGTGTGGTGTGTGTGTGTGTGTGTGTGTGTGGTGTGTGTGTGTGGTGTGTGTGTGTGTGTGTGTGTTGTGTGCGTGTGTGCATTGGCAGTGTGCGTTAGAAAGAGTGTCCGTGTATCGTATTCACGTTCACTGACTTCAAGACTATCACCTCTCTCTCTCTCTCTCTCTCTCTCTCTCTGTGGGTGCGTGTTATACTCAAGTAGGAAAAAAAAGCGTACCCCTCTTCTCCCTTCCGCTCCCTTCTCTCTCTATCCACCCCAATTCCCATTCCGATATATGGAAAGCAAAAAAAAAAAAAAAAAAAAAACGAAAAAAATCAAAGGCATTAACCGGGACACAGGTGGCCTGGAATTAAAAAAAAAGAAAAAGAAAAAGAAAGCACACACACACACACACACACACACACACACACACACACACACACACACACACATCATATCGTCATGAAATGTCATCAGGAATACCCGCAGACAATGTACTACGTCAGTCATACACCACTTCGTTTAAGTAAGTGTTTGGCAAATGGTTATTCGGTAAATCCTTACACCCCACTCCATCACGTTCAACAACGGCAGCCGCGTACTTCACGCAGTCGCTAAGTAAGTGCCGTCCCCCCTCCCTCCCCCGCGCCCCTCTTTCAACGTTCTAGCCACCAGAGACTTCTACAAAGACAGTGTCATCACCACCACCACCATCATCCCCACCCACCTCTGGTCACCGACCCTGCTCTCTCTCTCTCTCTCTCTCTCTCTCTCTCACTCTCTCTCTCGTCTTTTCTAGGAATGATAAGTTGGAAGGTAGGCCTATGCTATGGCGAGCGAAAAATGCGGAATACAAATCTTAACGAAAATCGGGATCGAAGAATGCATTTATCATAGCAAGTGGCAGGTATTATGTTTCAAAAAGAGGAAAATATTTAAAGTACCGTGCAATCATTCTCCTTAAAGTCATGACCACTGTCATGTTTACTTTTCGAGCGTGGCGAGAAATTCAGAAAGTAAAAACAATGACCTTTTCTGCTTTTCTTCCCTCATATCCAAATGAAGAGTAAGGGCGACAACTCTTTTCTATAACCACACAAAAGGTCAGCAGGGGTAAAAGAGGAATTCGATATCTTCCAAAACAAGTAGGAAAGTGTTTGCTGGTCAGTGAATGGAGACATGTGCAGAGTGGAACATGAATCCAATCTTCGTGCCGAATGTATTCGTATTTTTGTCTCTACTGCGTGACTGGAGTGGAGTCTTCGTCGGTCAATGACCCCACAAAATGTCTGTTCTGTGTGAATTCACAGATTGTGGACATCATCGAAAAGGTCAAGGACAAGTTAAACGATATTCTAAGTAAAATCCCCCCCCCCCCCCAACCCGCCACCCCTCCCCCCCCACCCCACTTTTTTTTCACACGATGTCAATTCTGACCGTTGTCCATTGATAGATCATAGTCCCATGAAGCAGTGTTAACTTTCTGCCCTCTCTTTTCCTCTTTGTTCTTCATTAACAATGTATGCGTGCGTGCGTGCGTGTGTGCATGCCAGCGTGCTTGCGTGCGTGCACGCGCGCGCGCGCGCGCGCGCGCGCGCGTGTGTGTGTGTGTGTGTGTGTGAGAGAGAGAGAGAGAGAGAGAGAGAGAGAGAGAGAGAGTGTGTGTGTGTGTGATATTAAATGGTTGAGGCATACATTTCCAGGTTAATTTCGTAGGTCACGCGTTCGCAGAATCTTGAACTGCACACACACACACACACACACACACACACACACACACACACACACACACAAAACACGCGTTCACGCGCCTACATACACACATACATACACGCATACACACACACACACACACGCATACACATACACACACACACACACGCACGTACACACACACACACACACACACACACACACACACACACACACACACACATCAGACAGACACACACATGCGCTGGCGCACCCATACACTGGCACACACACATGGGCCCGTGTCCACACAGCCATACACACACACGTGCACACTCGCCACACAAACACATACAATGATAATAATGGCACAGCCAATGTTAGGTAGGTTACTCAAGGTCTGACCAGCTCGTTGGGCTAAGGCGCAGGTCAGACATCTGCTAAGTGGTAGCCACGAGACTCTCTTCTTAAATTCTCTCACTTTGTCATTAATTCATACACCCGTCAGCTTTAGATAGTGCGCAGTGTGGTCTCAAAACTGGGCAGATGTGGTGTAGCGTATATGGACCAGTCCGCACGCAGTGACACCTTCTTGATGAAACTGAAACTGAAAACTTGTCCAGCAGCTCATCTCTCCTGACTCATCTATTCACTTGTTTCTCTACTTAATTGTCACCATGGCACACTGTGGTGTCACAGGTGTGGTGTAGCGTATATGGAACAGCCCGCACGCAGAGAGGAAACTGTGTGCGAGGCAGTTCACAGAGCTGGACGAGATGAGGGAGATGGGGCTCCCCCTCCCTCTTTGGCTGGCAAAAATGGCATTTTGACACGTTTTTGTCCCCTTCTGTACTAGGGGAGGGGAGGGGAGGGGAGGGGAGGGAGGGGAGGGGAGGGAGGGACCCCCCCCCCTCACATACCAACTAGAAGGGCATTCGAGAGAGCGCAGACCTCCATCGAGGTAGAACGAACACAGGAGTTATTCCCTGTAGAAGTTTGTAATAGAACACACACACACACACACACACACACACATGATATACTAACGTTTACATTATTTAAAAAAAATAGCTAAAAAGTTCATAGTTAATGTTAATAGTTCAATGAAAATGTTTAACATTTAATTATCAGTTCAAACACAAACTTTCCCAGTGTTTATGTAAAGTGGTAAGTTTTAAATTATTCTTGTTAGTAATGAAAACTAAGTCATGTATCTGCATTTTTTTCGTCAGGGTAACTAATAGCCTACCTGCTACAGACTGAAATGATGACCTCCAGTTATCCCCCTTAGCGATATTGAATCGCTCTTTGATCAGGATCCGCACAACAGATCCGCCCCAAAGTTTTATGAAGTCGTTTCTATGCCACATTCTATTTTTTGACAAAGTTTCATTAAAATCTCTTGGATAGGTTTTGCGTAATCCGGCTCACAATCAAGCAAAGAAAGACGTGTAGGCGAAACCCCTCGTGACATCATGCTTATGGCATTTCATGATAATGTATTTTGGGCTTTTAAACAAAGGTCAAGTAGAAACAACACAGTTTCAATAGATAAAAATCGCCCTGGTTCTGTGAAAAAAAAAATTGTGAAAAAGACGATTTTTATCCAAGAATTTGGAGTCAACACGTTAGCTCAGTGCCATTATGACAACAAAAATTGTAGAATTATGCATGACTTGTGTGTACTTCTCGTGTTTCTACGCCATTCATAGGGCCCAAGAATTTGGGGAATGGAAAGTCTAGCAAACGAGAGAGAGAGAGAGAGAGAGAGAGAGAAAAAGAAGGGTCGTGTAGATCGTGTTGTAATATAAACAGAAGCAGACACTGGGTCTGCCTCAGAATCAGGCGCGAAATACGTCAAGTGCTGGACTGTCTGCTGAATATGTTTTGGTACTGGCTGACCTTCTGACAAACGCCAGTGCAGCTTTAAGTGTAATAGAGAATATCAGTATAGCGTCTTGGGCTTAATCTGTAACCATGGACTCGGACCTAAGAAGTGGTATTGTCTGCCAGCGTCTATGTTGACAGCATGCATATCCTGCTCCTAACAGGTCTTGTGTGACAAGGGAAATAATCCGTTGAAAGCACTTCTTTCGTTCTCCTGTTTGACGTCTGTTTACTAAAAGTAGTGGTATTAAATGAGAGGACAAGAGGAATGCGCGCTTCTTCAGAGACCCCTTCCAGTTTGCCAGAACACTGTTTGAGCAGCCAAAATCTGGGACCCTAAGTGTGGACAAAGGAGTTCTTGAGCAGCATCTGAGGAAAACATACTCTGACCCACAGAGCAAAGCACCACTCGACATTCAAGGTCTGGTGTGGCCAACCAACCCTGAGGAACAGTTCAATGGCAAGCCTCCAACGTTGGCGGAAATCAAGAAGGTGGTCGACAAAGCCAGAGCCAAATCATCACCAGGGCCAAACGGAATACCTTACCAGCTTTACAAGAAATGTCCCAAGGTGCTGGAGTGGCTCCACAGGCTGCTGCGATCGGCTTGGAGAAACCAGAAGATCAGCGGCCAGTGGATGACGGCAGATGGTGTGTACATCCCCAAAGAGCAAAACTCAAGTGACATCAGCCAGTTCAGGCCAATATCACTACTGAACGTCGAAGGGAAAATCTTCTTCTCTGTCATGGCAGCAAGGCTGACCAAGTACCTGATGGAAAACAAGTACTTGGATGTGTCAGTCCAGAAAGGTGGCATCCCAGGCATGGCGGGCTGTGTAGAACACGCCACAATGATCTGGGACGCAATCCAAAAAGCAAAAACAGAAAAGAGAGACCTGGACGTAGTGTGGCTTGATCTGGCAAACGCATATGGATCTGTGCCCCATGAAATGATACAGTTGGCTCTTGAGATGTACCATGTGCCAAAGAACATCCGCGACATGTTCAAGAAGTACTTCAATGGCTTCTCAATGCGGTTCTCTACCAAGGAGTACACAACAGATTGGATCAACTTGGAAGTGGGTATTGCAATGGGCTGTGCAATTTCCCCAATACTGTTCGTGCTGGCAATGGAACTCATCTTGAAAGCAGCAACAAACAACGCGAGACAAACAGACCTTGGCGATGGATACAAGATGCCTCCTCTCAAGGCCTTCATGGATGACACTACAGTGATTTCATCCAGAGAAGACGAGACACGTCATGTGCTGGAGAGGCTGGACGACATAGTTGCCTCATCCAGAATGAAGTTCAAGCCAAAGAAATCACGGAGTCTCTCACTGAGGAAAGGAAAAGTGGCCGGATCTGTGGTCTTCAGTGTTGCCAACCAGGCCATTCCAACAGTCACAGAAGAACCAGTCAAGAGCCTTGGAAGATGGTATGATGATACGCTGAAAGACACACAAAGAGCAAAAGAAACCAAGCAGATGGCGGAGGAAGGCTTGGAGACCATTGACCAGTGTGGGCTCCCTGGCAAATACAAGGTCTGGTGTCTGCAGTTCATGCTGATACCAAAGCTGCTATGGCCTCTGATGATATACGACATCTGCACCAGCATAGTGGAGGCAATGGAAGCCAAAATCAACAAGTTCACAAGGAAATGGCTTGGTGTCCCACCCTGTCTGACTGACATAGCGCTGTACTGTCGCCAAGCAAAGCTGAAACTACCCTGAAATCCATCCTGGAGGAATACAAAGCAGGGAAGATCAGACTTCAAAGCATGCTGGAGGACTCAGGAGACAAGGTGGTAGAAGCAATTAAGCCCCAGCTGAAGACAGGCAGAAAATGGAAAGTTCAAGAGGCGATGGATTCTGCAAAAGAAAGTCTCAAGATCAGAGAAATAACAGGACACACACAGACCAACAGACAGGGACTGGGGGTGACCAAAACTGAATGGTGGTCAAAGGCCAAAGGAAAAGCCAAAAGAGACATGATGATTCAGGAGATGAGAAAAGAAGAAGACCAAAAAAGACTCCAAAAAGCAGTCCAGCAGAGCCAGCAAGGGCAATGGACAACGTGGGAGAATGCACTCCAAAGAAGTCTCACTTGGAATGACATTTGGCACATGGCCCCTCTCAGGATCAGCTTCATTCTCAGATCTGCATATGACCTTCTGCCCTCAAATGCAAACCTGGTGAAGTGGGGAAAACAGACGATCCTGCATGCCCCCTCTGCCATGAAAAACAAACAGTGGAGCATGTCCTAAGCTCATGTAAAGTAGCTCTGGCTCAAGGAAGGTACACATGGAGGCACAACCAAGTGCTCAAAGAGATTGTACAAGTAGTCTGGGCTAGTACCAACACCACAAAAGGGAAAATCAGGACTCCAAAAGCACCCGCAACATTCTTCACGGCAGGAGGCAGCAAATCATGGCCAAGAACAACAGTGCCACTCGAAACATGCAGGCAGAGTCTGCTGGACGGGGCAGATGACTGGGAGTGCACTGCAGACCTCCCAGAATGGAAGAGTCACCCAGAGATCATCAGCAAGAGTGGCATGAGACCAGACATAGTAGTCCACTCTAAGTCAACCAAGCAGCTGATCATGATCGAGCTCACGGTGCCATATGAGAACAGAATGGAGGCAGCTCAAATCTACAAGACTGAAAAGTATGCTGATCTGGCAAACAGCCTGAGGAGAGAAGGCTATCAGGTCAAAGTCCTCACTGCAGAAATTGGAGCTAGGGGGTTTGTAGGAACGTCTGCATACAGCCTCATGAAACAGCTCTCAGTTGCAGGGAAGGAAAAAACCAGAGCCCTGAAAGCAATGGCAGAAGCGGCAGAGAGGTGTTCAAGCTGGATCTGGTCAAGGAGGAACAAAAGTGAACTTCATAAGGCTTAATTTCCCTACAAATATCAGGTGTCCCTGTGGCTCAGTGGTTAAAGCGCGAGTCATTAAGTGG
>CM065724.1:78351417-78356417 GCA_033310375.1 Conus canariensis
ATTTGCCACAGAGATCAGCACTCAGGCGCACAATTCAGAGAAAACGGAAAAGAGATGATGCCTTTCCCCCTCTTCCACTAAATTTGGAAGACATCGAAATTCCGGAACAATTCAGAGAAGTTCTAGTTGGAGGCACTCAAGTCAGGTTTCTATTGCACGATACAGGTGACGCTG
Organism: Conus canariensis; assembly: GCA_033310375.1. Classification (NCBI taxonomy): domain Eukaryota; kingdom Metazoa; phylum Mollusca; class Gastropoda; order Neogastropoda; family Conidae; genus Conus; species Conus canariensis. The sequence goes on from CM065724.1 coordinate 78,351,592, forward strand.
ATAATGATGCTGAAGAGGAAGAAAACCGGTTGAAACGCATTATTCTCTTCGAACCGACGAAATGTTGCGGTTTATGACTGCAAACTCTAACTGGATGGCCACGGCACGTTCAAAGTAGCACCACAACTGTTTTTTCAGCTGTACACCATTCATGTCATTAAAGACAACCATGTCTTCCCATGCTTGTATGCTCTTCTGGCAGGAAAGAACAGACGGACATACGAGGAAATGTGGCGCCTTATCAAAATGTACGCACCAAATCTGAACCCACGGTTTTGCATCCTTGATTTTGAATTGACAGCCAAAGCTGCAATCATCTCGGCGTTTCCACACATTGAGGTCAGAGGATGCTTCTTCCACTTATGCCAGTCAATCTGGAGAAAGATCCAGGATCTTGGGTTGCGAGTCACCTATACCGACGACGAAGACACACGGCTGTACTGCCGCATGCTCGCATCATTGGCATTTTTGTCACCAGAGAAGATCACAGGGCATTTCGAGAAACTGCAGGAAGACATGAGTGAAAGAGACATGGACCCACGCTTGGGTGAACTCTATGACTACTTTGAGGACAATTATGTTGGAAGACTCCGCCGTGGGAGAAGACGGGACGCAAATCCCACGCGGGCCCCTCCACGTTTTGCTCTCGAGTTTTGGTCAGTTCGCGACAGGAACCAAGTCGATCTCCCGCGTACAAATAATAAACTGGAAGGGTGGCACAGGGGCTTGCAATCCATGTTTGACGGCCCGAATCCATCCATCTGGAAATTCATCGCCGGAATCCAAAAGGAACAAAGTCTGCAGCACGGTGTTAAAATTCAAATGGAAGGAGGTCACCCTGGCCCAACCCCAAAGAAACATTTCTCGGCCATCAACAAACGACTCCAGACGCTCATCCAGTCGTACGAACGGGCTGAAGACAACGAGGACGAGGATGACGATGAAAACGACAAGGTTCCTTTCTTACGGTCAGTGGCCAGAAACATTGAATTCAGTGTGTGTTGAACCAATCGTGACACTTGACACCTGCTTTTAGTGTGGCCATTCCTTTTTTCTGTAATTCAGTATTGCTTTTAATACAAATATGTTTTGTAAATTAAAAATCCTCGAACATTCTATGCATTCTGTGTGTGTGTGTGTGTGTGTGTGTGTGTGTGCGTGCGTGCGTGCGTGCGTGCGTGCGTGCATGCGTGTGTGTCCATCTGTCTGTCTGTCTCTCTCTGTCTCTTTGTCTGTCTGTCTGTCTGTCTGTCTGTCTGTCTGTCTGTCTCTCTCTTTCTCTCTGCCTCTCTGTCGTCTGTCTGTTTGTTTGTCTCTCTCTGTCTCTGTCTCTTCTGTCTGTCTGTCTGTCTGTCTGTCTGTCTGTCTGTCTGTCTGTCTCTCTCTCTCTCTCTCTCTCATTCCTTGTGTCAGTCTGCCTCTTTTACTCTCTTTCTCTGTCTGTCTGTTGGTCTGTCTGTCTGTCTGTCTCTCTTTCTCTCTCTCTCTTTCTCAAAATAACATTACAAATCATATTCGTACTGACAGTACTGCAGAATGACAGAAAAATCACAGTATTGTTACACGCAGATGCGGTACTTGCGTTAGTGTTACACACGCGAAAGTGTTACACGCGGTAGTGCTACTCGCGGTAGTCTTACACACGCGATAGTGTTACACACGCGGAAGTGTTACACGTGGTAGTGTTACTCGCGGTAGTTTTACACACGCGATAGTGTTACACACGCGGAAGTGTTACACGCGGTAGTGTTACTCGCGGTAGTGTTACACTCGTGATAGTGTTACACGCGGTAGTGTTACACGCGTTAATGATGCTCGCGGTAGTGTCGCACAACCGTCCTCAACAGCCTCCTGTTGATAAGACGTTAACAGCATCTCATTTGCAGTTGAAGATAAAACCATAACTATTCTTCACACAGCTTCGTTTTTGCTTTCTTTCTGATTTTAAATATATATTTTACCGAAAATGTTTAACTGCACACACACACACACACACACACACACACACACACACACACACACACACACACACACACGCCCCATTTTATTGAGACGTGGACTACCTGATCGCCTCACTGTTTGCCTTTTACAAACACACCCACACCCCACACTCTCTCTCTCTGTCTCTCTCACACACACACACCACACACACACACACACACACACACACACACAACACACACACAAAGTATACCTCTATGCAGAAATGATGAGTGACAGAAGGATGCCTCCCCCTCCCTCACCCACCCCCCACTCTCCTCCCCTCTCACAACCTACATCTTCCTTTCTTCTTCTGTTCCTGTATGTAATCTATACCCCTTACCCCCCCCCCCCCCCCTTTCACCAGTGATGGAACACATAATGTGGACAGTCTGCACAATTTACACAATGATACACATATCATTACAGTCTGCACAATTTACACAATGTTACACATATCATTACAGTCTGCACAATTCACACAATGATACACATATCCTTTGTTGAACCTTCATCCGTGAAGTCTACAACTGGAACACTGTACTTGGTTATATTGGCTCGGCTTTCACACTTTCCATTTTCGTGATTGCACACTTCCTGACATGACTCAGTCAGACTGACAGGTACATGAAGTGGTCGGACAGTTCTCGATCTTTGGTCCAGACCACAAACGAGGTCAACCGACAACACGCGGAGATGACGATAAACCACATGACAAACTGGTCAACTTCAAGGACACAATGAAAACTGTAACAGGGGTAGGATTTATTTCCCCTGACTTTCGGTTCATTGAGCATGCGTAGCGTACAAAATGTAAACATCGGAGAACGTTATCATTTATAGCGCAGGCAAAAAAACAAACAAAAAAAAACCCCCCAACCAACCAACCAAACAAACAAACAACAACAACAACAACAACAACAAAAAACACTTGTTGACAGTGGTGGAATATGATAATAATTACAACAAACAAAAACAAACAAACAAAAAATCGTTTATGACCTTTGGCCTTTACATACAGCACCTGTCAAGTTTGTTTCTTTGAAAGACGAGGCGAGCCTATAAACAAAGCTAATCGGATTAGTTTGTTTAACTGAATTTTTGTGTGTTCTCATTATATATTTTTTCTCTTAAAATTTTTTTTTTTAACCTGTTTCTTATACTATCTATCTATCTGTCTATCATCTATCTATCTATATATCTATCTATCTGTTGTCTATCTATCTATTATCTATCTATCACACACAGCGAGGTGGCATAGCAGGGAATGCCTGACGTGAGACGGCAGTTTCAGTTTCATCAAGGAGGCGTCATTGCGTGCGGACTAGTCCCTATATATACGCTACACGACATCCGCTAAGTTTTGAGACCACACTACGCATGATTCGAAGCTGATGGATAAATGAATGAACAACTAAGATGAGAGAATTGAAGAAGAGGGTCTCGTGGCTACGACTCAGCGGATGTCTGACCTATGCATTCGCCCAATGCGCCGGTCAGACCTTGAGTGCCCACCTAACATTGGTTGTCTTTTTTTCTTCATTTTATTATTATTATATTATTATTTATTTATTATTTTTTTTGGGGGGGGGGGGGGGGGGGGAGGGGAGGGTATGTGTGTGTAGTGAACGTACACATGTGTGTGTATGGATGTGTGTGCACGGGCCCATATGTGTGCCTGTGCGCATGTGTGTGTGTGTGTGCATGTGTGTGTGTGTGTGTGGTGTGTGTGTGTGCGCGCATGCGTGTGTGCGCGCTTGTGTGTGTATGTGTGCGCGTATGTGTGTGTGTGTGCGTGTGTGTGTGTGTGTGTGTATGCGCGCGCGCGTGCGTGTGTGTGTGTGTGTGTGGTGTGTTGTGTGTGTGTTGTGTGTGGAGACAGATCTACGCTGGGCGGCGCATCCAATCTTCCAGCCACTACGGGTGTCAGCAAGTTTGGTTTGTGTTGCTGGAGGAGGGGATGTGGTGAGGGGGTTGCGGCTTCTGGAATCGTGGGAACTGGGTGGGCGATGGAGCACAGCCTGACTACGATAACCGTTGCCCAGCCAACCATGCTTTCGGGTCGGCATGATTGGCACCCTCCTCAGGATCGGGCTGAAAATTTGCCCTCTGGGTGGTAGTCTGTGAGAACCATGTAAAGGAATTCGTGTGTGTTGCTCCAGTGACTTTCATCCTGCTCCCTCTTTGAGGCGGCTTCAGGCGGCACAGGACCATCGCCACCCGAGCTTGAAGAAGAAGGCCGCCCGGTAGTCCTGAAGACAGGCCTTTTGAGGGTTGGAGGTGGTGGGGGTGACGGGGGTGGGGTGGGGGTGGGGGTGGGGGGTGGGGGGTGGGTAGTACCGACACACATAGTCGGCTGATCAACACCACATCGTTGACTCCAGTTCACACAGAACCAGAACCAGGTGCCGGACACCAGTTCAGCAGGAAGAAGGAAGAGGACCTGGACTCCAGGCCAGGACAGGTAAGGTAATGTTGCGTATAGCCCAGCCGACCGCAAAGGGCCACACAGGCCGGGACAAGAGCAAGAAAGGAGAGCCCCCGTCTGGAACCAAACCCAAGACTCGTAGCAACGATCAGACATCCTGCCACAAAAAAAAACAAAAAAAAAACAATACAGACTTCAATCTAGAACACCATGTCTTTAAGAGGCTCAGGCAAATAGAACGTTAAACTAATCTCTTCAGCTATCTGTCTATCAACAAATCTATCTTAGCAGGCTTAACATACCAAGATTACCTCTGCACCCAAACACGCACATGTGCACTCAAGCATCCACCGAACATACCATGAACAAACGCACAAACAGGACAGGTACTGACTTTTGGAAAGTTAGCCCACACACA
>CM065724.1:78358917-78361417 GCA_033310375.1 Conus canariensis
GCAGATCGAGAGATAGATTAATAAAATGAGACCGAGATAGATAGACAGACAGAATAAAAAGTAAGATGAATAGACAGTTAACAGACTGAGATTAAAACTGAATGAATTGAATGGTTCTGTTCCCTACCACTTTATTTGTTTGTTTTGTCATGCATATGATTCGCATTAATGCCATGAATACGTGGGTGATTATGAAAGCAAGGCCTATTCTCCAGAACAACACAAGCAAGACACACACACAGGCCTACTATGTAACAGATGTAATGTGCAAGTCGATGGTCACACGCGACAGATTTCTACAGACATGGAGTTATCTCAGCATTGTTTACTTCCGGTTCATGGTTGCCGAGGTAAATGCTCCCATTGCGTCTGAATCATCAAATTAAAGGAGGGAAGAAAGGGAACATTCTCTTGAAGAGTGCCAAGCTGGAAAAAAAATCAAGCACAGAAGCTGAAAGGGAGTTCCAGTCTGAACTGACACTGGAAAAAAAAAAAAAAAACAGAGTTTAAAACTCTTTGTTTTTTTGGATCCGACTAACGAATAAAAATAAACATTTTTATCATGGTAATAATAAATAATGCATGTGATCGCATGGATTTTTCCTGTGAACGGTGTGACTATATTTCTAATATGTAGTGCCGTGACCGAATTTGCGCTCATGGTAATTTTCCTGAATGATCATCATGATTTCTGACGCAATTTTGCAGTAGGCCTAGTTTGGAAACGCAAATACCTGAAACGAAATTCCCGATGGTTAATTTTAGTGATACGTTAGTTTGGCAGCCATGTTAGGTGGAATTTCCCAGACTTAGTCCGAAGATCTCGGTGACAGTCAAAAAGACCACCACTCGTCTGATCGTGCGTTTTGTCTGAAACCTTCAGCTGAACCGGATGCCTAACATCACGATGGCGATGTTTCAAAGTGACATGAACAACGAATTCAAGCGATACGCGACCTTCAGTGGTTTTCGAGGTCCTGATGGAGTGTGGCCCCTTCAGCTGGCTCGCGCTGGGTTCTACCGCTCTGGGAACTGCGAAGAATTTCAGGTGGTGTGCTTTGCCTGTGGACTGGTGCTGGATCTCAGAACCGTCAGCAGAGACTCCCTGATGGAGAACCATCGCCAACAGGCTCCGAATTGCAGTTTTGTGACCGGATGTTCTGACAATCAGCCCGTGCCTCCCATAGACACGGCTGCGGCCTTTGAATGGTTGAGCCACGCGTTTTGTTTTGATCTGGACTCGGTGCCCGGTCGACGGGACGAAGTGGACTCTGGTCAGTTCAGTCACAGTCCGACGAATACACAGGGATCAAATGGTACAGGATCGGCGTCCAGTGAAACGGTTGATCTGCCCGAAAATTTCACCTTAAGCCAAATTTTTTCACAGCTTCCAAGCTTGTCTGACCTGAATACCTTGGAAGACACTGGTTTGTCCACTCTACCCATGGACTTCCTCAACGGCTTCGCCAACACCACTCTAGATTCAGTTCCCACAGCACAATTGTTTCCAAGTGGAGGTAACGACCAGTCATCATATCAGTTTGGCTCAAGCCTTACAGCATCGGGTGAAATTCTGGTGACGGATGGAGACCAGGATGGAGTGGAAGGTGTGTACCCACCCCGTTCCATGCCAGACTCGGAGATTAGCAGTTACACAAATGCCACACAGCAACCAGGCTACATTGAGGGACTGGGAGAGACAGACGTCACTCCGAAACTGACCTTTGGTGATCTTGGAATCGTTACTGAACGACCCAAACGCCCAGAATTAGCCCCTCTGCATAAACGGTTGGAAACCTTTGAGAATTGGATGGGACCAGCTATTTCACAGTCGAAGGAAAGCATCGCAGAAGCAGGGCTGTATTATGCAGGTATCGACTGCAGATTGCACTTACCTATAGATGTGAAAATGAACTAAACTGCACTTACCTATAGATGTGAAAATGAACTAAACTGCACTTACCTATGTGAAAATGAACTAAACTGCGCTTACCTTGATAGGAAATTGAACTAACAGAATGACGACACAAAAATTGCAATGCTATCATGTAAAGCAGTCCAAAAATATACTGATGATTTTGTCAGAACCACTGTATTATGATTCTAGCAAATCACATCGCATAATTTGCTCTGTTTAGTTTTCAATTTTGTAACCTGTTGATTGTTGTTTCTTTTGATTTAATTCACAGTGACAGCCCTCCCCAATAATCTTTCTTCAACTTCTAACATGTTTATACTCAGAGCTTTTGGACAGTTTTATTTAACTGGTACAGAGCTTTAAGACACTTTTTTTTAAATAACTGGACAAATATTGACAAATCTTTTGCCATTTGAAATGTATTAAAGAACACAGCAACATTGTATTTAAAAAAAGAGCTATATATATCTTATTAATAAATCTCATGTATTCTGAAAGAAAGCAAGTGTGCAACCAGTGGAAGTGCATGACAGAGAAAAGAAACCGCTAGTTTTATTTGCCACATTATTTTAACAACTATTA
>CM065724.1:78366417-78368917 GCA_033310375.1 Conus canariensis
AGTACAGGTGACATAAGAAATTCATCATTTCATTGAAACTTAGTCCATTGATTGCAATGCCAAGAGCTTCACACCGATGTAGATGTCCACCAGTTTTACTGGTCTGTTTCCTCCTCTTTACTGGAAATTCAGTTTGGCAGATTTATGGTAAAATGTTTGGCTATTTCAGCACATGAAAACAGTTTTAAGTTCAGGGTTTGTTTTCCCACTGAATTTGTGGAATGTGTAGATGACAGCATTTTATTGTTTGCATGTTATTTAAGAGAATGAAATAGGATGACAGTGTTGTGTAGCTTTCAGGAAGGTAGGTTTAACACACTGCCACATACACTGAAAAGGCCACACTCACACACACACACACACACACACATATACACACACACATACACACGCACACATGCCTCCCACCCCTCACCCTCCACATACACATACAAACACACTCACTTATGCACACAGTCACTCACTCAGTCACTTCAACTGACTGAAACTGTTTTCCCATTAGATTTCAGCTTAGATTGTACTGAAACAGCTAGCAGTTCAATTGTTGTTCCTCGCTGATCGTTCTAGTCCGCAGAGGTGGGCCCATCCACTGCAGTAACTTTGCAAACTGCTCATCTGCCATCAGGTCATCTTCTTAGCAAGATGAAAACAGCATCGACTGCCAGCACCCAGATGGCACATTGAAATGTTAACTGGGAAAATTCTGGTCTCAAAGCTGGAAGTTTAACACTTTTGGTCAGAAAACGGTGAGATGGTAGGGCAGACGGTCAAATTTCATCTACAGAGCAGTGGGATTGCCCATTTCTAAGCTTTGTGCAGCCGCTGTGAAGTCTCTGTACAAGCTGAGGACGACAATTGCGCTGATGGGATAATGATTGAACTGGTACTGAAACCTTTGGACGCTTTTCTCAGACATGATTTATCAGATGATCAGCATCAGAATGATGGAATTAGAAAACAAACAAACAAAACAACAACAACAACACCACCACCACAGTATGTCAATAAAGAAAAAGTAAGAAAAGCGTCAGAATACATGGAGACATGCACACAGTTTAGGCGATACTGTTTGGTCATAGCACACAGTGAAAATTAGATAATCTTAAATTGTCTGACATAGCTTCTTATCAGACTAGATCTCTTTACATTGTTTCTGAGACTATTACTAAATGCTGGTGCCTTGAAGATTCCAAGCCTTCAGTTTTGATATATGTCTGTCTCTGTTTTTCTTTCAGATAATTGATTAGTGGAGATTGCCAAATCAAGGCATGCCACATCTTTAACAGCCAAAATACATGCAACATACATGCCCACAGTGTATACTCAGCACTCAATAGAGAGTGATAGAATGTTAAGTTCCATATTCAACAGTTACAGAATAAAACAGCCAGATGACTCAGATGTTGATGCCGTGTAGCTACAACCAGTATGAAATACTTATAAAGTATCTTCCCTCTCTTTCGCCCACCTCTATCTACAGATTGTTGATGTTCTGTAGTTTGAGTCAGTCGAAAATACTCATAAAACATCTTCTCCTCCACCTGCATACACAGACGTTGATATTCTGTTATTATAGTCAGTCTGAATTACTTTTGAAACAACTTCTCTATCTCTTTATCCTGCCTTCGCATTTCTGTCTCTCTTTTAATAGGTATTTAATAGTTAATCACAACCAGAAGCATATCAAACCCAGGTCAAGGTAGTATGTGATTCTGACAAACAGAAAAACGAGCACTGGGATTTTTTCTTGTCCTTGAAGTACCTCTGTCTACTTCCATTTATTGCCTGTTCACAGCCTGTGGCTTTTTTTTTTTCTTTCCTGGTTGATAAGGAAGGAAAGCTGTAGTGAGGAAGGGAATAGTATGGGTAATTTTGTCATAAAGCAACACACAGAAACCAGGAACAAAAGAACCTGCACTGGAATATCCTAGAGTTATTGCAGCATTGTGTCGCACCAGTCTTTTCCAGTTTCTTCTGCTTCAAGGAAGCACCAGTGCATGATAATTAGACCACATGTATATAACCTACACCACAGACCATATGTATATAACCTTCACCACATGTGGGGAGTTGTTCATATGTAGATAACCTACACCACATGTGGGGAGTTGTAAGGCCACAAAGGGCTGGGACAACAGCTAGACGAATGAACAAACAAGTGAACACCTGAATGAGGAAAGAATTGGAAAAAGGCTGCGTTCTAGGTGAGAATAATTAGCAAATAGCTGATATTCACACTTATCCAACATTTTTTCAGGCATTGAAGTTATGTTCCATCATAGTTAAAAATTTTTATTGTGCTCACATCTGTTTAGTAGAATCGCTCAGTTCTTTTTATGGGGAAAACAGAAACACAACCATTGAACAGGAAACACTGTTTTATAAGTTTGTGATGTGACGAAAAGATTCTCCAGAATTGTTTGTTGACTCATTTTTTTTTTTTTCAGAAGTTTTCGATAAGGACATATCATGTGACAAAAGCTATGACAGTTTCTGTGAA
>CM065724.1:78373917-78376417 GCA_033310375.1 Conus canariensis
GAAGAGCGAGAAGATTTTGAGAAGATAAGTGTGATTGCTCGTTCTTCGTGTTCATGGTCCTGACTGTTGTTTATCTTGCCTGAAGAAGACCTAAGAGGTCGAAACGCGTTGTGTTTTATCTTGTAATTTGTTTGTCCATGTTCACCGGCGGAGTTAGTTTAAATTCATTTTAGAATTTGCTTCAGTTTCCGCCTGCAGTCATCTCACTTGGAATCTGACTCAGTCTGAAGGAGAATGGACTGGTCTATAGGTCTGAAGGAGTATGGGTTGGCCTGCAGATCTGAAGGAGTATGGATTGGCCTGCAGATCTGAAGGAGTATGGATTGGTCTATAGTTCTGAAGGAGTGTGGATTGGCCTATAGTTCTGAAGGAGTGTGGATTGGCCTGTAGATATAAAGGAGTATGGATTGGCCTATAGGTCTGAAGGAGTATAGATTTGCCTATAGTTATGAAGAAGTATGGATTGGCCTATAGTTCTGAAGGAGTGTGGATTGGCCTATAGTTCTGAAGAAGTATGGATTGGCCTATAGTTCTGAAGAAGTATGGATTGGCCTATAGTTCTGAAGGAGTATGGACTGGCCTATAGTTCTGAAGGAGTATGGATTGGCCTATAGTTCTGAAGGAGTATGGACTGGCCTATAGTTCTGAAGGAGTATGGATTGGCCTATAGTTCTGAAGGAGTATGGACTGGCCTATAGTTCTGAAGAAGTATGGGGTTGGCCTATAGTTCTGAAGGAGAATGGATTGGCCGATAGGTCTGAAGGAGTATGGATTGGCCTGTAGTTCTGAACGAGTATGGATTGGCCTGTAGATCTGAAGGAGTATGGATTAGCCTATAGGTCCAAAGGAGTATGGATTGGCCTATAGTTCTGAAGGAGTATAGATTTGCCTGTAGTTCTGAAGAAGTATGGATTGGTCTATAGTTCTGAAGGAGTATGGATTGGCCTGTAGTTCTGAAGAAATATGGACTGGCCTGTAGATCTGAAGGAGTATGGATTAGCCTATAGGTCTAAAGGAGTATGGATTGGCCTATAGTTCTGAAGGAGTATGGATTGGCCTATAGTTCTGAAGGAGTATGGATTGGCCTATAGTTCTGAAGGAGTATGGATTGGCTGTAGGTTCAATTGTACTTTGTCGCACAGGAGCCTTCTGCAGATGGCAACAAAGAGAAACCTGTGCAATGAGACTGATCATGTAAATTTAAACTGCAATGGATGTACCTATCGAATTTTTGCGAGTTACCCGTTTGATCTTCTTCGAATATGCAGGCCAGACGGTTACAATCTAAAAGTAAGTCAGAAAGCCTAATTCAGGGTGATATAAACCCTGCCATCCCCCCTCCCCCACCGCATGTAGCCGTCAAAGAAAAAAAAAATCGAAAAGAAAGACAAGAAAACAAACAAACAAACAAAAAAACCACACACACACAAAACACAACCACCACCTCCACCTCCACCACCACCACCAACATAAACGAACAACAACAGCAACAACAACAACAAAAAGCAGTCGTCCTGGGACATGAGAAATCCTAGATCAGACAAACAGAAGACACCATATATCTTGTTTACTGGCACCGAAGCTAAACGGAAATAAACAAAGGTTCAGAATGGGGAAAACAGCCCACCTACTTAAAACTGCCGAAACCTGATATCTGTTACTTGGGTGGAACCCGCCCCCCCCCCCCCCCCCCCCCCCCCCGAATACACTGTTGGTTCGGTCACCAAGGATGGTCAGGTTAGAGAATGTAACGCAGCAAAATAGAAATATAATCCAGGAAGTTTGCTTACTACTACATATATATGCTGACATGTTCTAATCATAGAATAGAAGAAGCGTGGACACGTGGCCGGTGATATTGAGGAGACTGGCATGAAGTACGTTATGTACAGTACACACCGAGACTAAATGAAAGGCAAGAGAGCCGTTGTCTATTAAGAGAGGTGACAGTACATCTAGACTAAATGAAAGGGCAAGAGAGCCGTTGTCTATTAAGAGAGGTGACAGTACATCTAGACTAAATGAAAGGGCAAGAGAGCCGTTGTCTGTTAAGAGAGGTGACAGTACATCTAGACTAAATGAAAGGGCAAGAGAGCCGTTGTCTATTAAAAGAGGTGACAGTACATCTAGACTAAATGAAAGGGCAAGAGAGCCGTTATGTATTACGAGAGGTGACAGTACATCTAGACTAAATGAAAGGGCAAGAGAGCCGTTATGTATTACGAGAGGTGACAGTACATCTAGACTAAATGAAAGGGCAAGAGAGCCGTTGTCTGTTAAGAGAGGTGACAGTACATCTAGACTAAATGAAAGGGCAAGAGAGCCGTTGTCTATAAAGGTGACAGACATCTAGACTAAATGAAAGGCAAGAGAGCCGTTATGTATTACAGAGGTGACAGTACATCTAGACTAAATGAAAGGGCAAGAGAGCCGTTATGTATTACGAGAGTGACAGTACATCTGACTAAAGAAAGGGCAAGAGTCCGTTAGTATTACGAGA
>CM065724.1:78386417-78396168 GCA_033310375.1 Conus canariensis
TTCCTGTTTTGGGACAGGGAAGAGGAGTCAAGCTACAACAAGAGCGTTGAAGCAGGAACCGGACATGTAATGCTGATCTCGGAATCGACCAGTTTATGTCTCTAACTGAACGAGGGATTCCCTGTCAATAAGTACGGTAACTGTTGCTTCTAGGATGAGTAAAATTACCTCCCTTTATCTCCAAAACATTTGTTGCTTACGGACATCTAATCGCCCAGCGGAAATGCCAGCGCAGAGCACACAGAACAAACTGTTCCTCGCCTGGTTTATGGGAACGTTACGTTTTGATCAATGATGCCAGCGACAATATTTATCTGTAATCAGTGCATGATTAGCATTCAAGTCACGATTGTGTCTTACGTCAGTTTGGTGGCTGACAGATGTATAAGCTTCTATATGTGTGTGGAAATCCGTAACGACAGTTCACTCGTTACACACACACACACACACACACACACACACACACACACACACACACACACACACACAACACTACACACACTAACACACACACACACACACACACACACACACACACACACACACACCACACACACACACACACACACACACACACACACACACACACACACACACACACGAATGCAGGCGTTGCAGAGTCCGACAGAGTGCATCATGTCCAGCGGTCACTCCGGTCCTTGGGCCTATGGTCAAAGTTCCCACAGCCCATTGGCCGTTGGCGCATCAAACTGTCAGAGCTTCAGCCATGTCTAAGGCACAGCATGACAGACGGCAAGGCCCATCGCTCTCCTTCCGTCGCCTTTCGTTTCGCCTGAACTGAATCAAGAAACTACTATTTATAACTTGGTAGACAGAGAGAGCTTTCAAGCCGAAACTGAATCCGACTCGATGTATGGTTTGAACTCACAACTGTCCGCTTCGCAGAGAAACGCGTCACTCCGGCAATAACATTGACCGAATACGGGCATTTAATGGGTGGATGAATTGCAGTTTGAATGAAAGGACTGAATGACTGAATGAAAAGATCCAGAATGCCTGTGCGTATCACGAGACATAATAAAAACCCTCTCTGACTGCGTAATGTACGGCATGAAAAAGATCTGCGTCACAACCACACACACAAAAAAGTGAGAATGAAATGGTGGTGGTGGTGTGGTGGTGGTGGGGGGGGGGAGGGCTGGGGGAGGGGGGAGGAGAGAAATAGGAAGAGGACTGGTGAGTGACATGGAGGTTTAGAAGAGTGATCCAGGAAGTCTTTTGTGCTTGTCGTTGTCAATAACAAGTTGTCTAGGATCGGGAATCCATATAATAGTGGAACAGGTCATCGGATTTTTCCGATTAGGATCGGAAAAATCCGATGCAGCGGAGGGGGCCAAGACGCAAAAGCGAATCACTGCGCCACTCCTCTGATGTCATGTCGTGCACACCCGTACAAAGATGAATTCCAGCGTTTTAGGCGTATCTGCTCTTTTTCTTTCGTTTCTTCTTTCTCGCATTTGCTTTTTCTTCTTCTCTTCTTCTTTTCCTTTCTTTTCTTCTTGTTTTATGTGCGTGCGTGCGTGCGTGCGTGCGTGCGTGTGTGTGTGTGTGTGTGTGTGTGTGTGTGTGTGTGTGTGTGTGTGTGTGTGTGTGCGTGCATGCGCGCACGCTCGTGTGTGCATGTGTGTGTGTGTGTGTGTGTGTGTGTGTGTGTGTGTGTGTGTGTGTGTGTGTGCCGGGAAACGATAATTCAACCAAAGCTGATCACCACATCAGGTCTTATTCCTCGGTTCTAAGTCAAGGAATGATGAAGGCTAATCCAAAAAACCCGCTGCCCACTTCTTTGGATACTAGCCCCCCTTCAATCTGGGGCACACGTATTTTACCAACTCATACTAACAGTTCAAATCAAACTAGTATTGCTGTCACAAATCAGACAAGTATAGGACAAACATCAAAAATTTCGAAAGCATCTGTGCCAACTTCTCTTAAAGAAAAGTCTGACTCTTCAAGTTCGTTCAAAAAACAATCTGTGAATTTTGATCTTGAAAAGATTTTAATGTATCTTGAAAATCTCTCAGTGAAATGTCTGACCATCCTAACAAAAATTTCTGATGTCATGACTTCGTCAATCATTGAATTGAAAACAATTCTGTCCAATGCCTGTCTGAACTCCAAATGAACGTACAAAGAGAAGTTCTGTCAAACGTTATCCGTTTTTGGTGTTCTCTGTTGCTGGTATTCTCAGTTATAGTCCTTTTCCTTACGAATAACATGATGTGTATGAGGCCTGAACAAGTCAAACCTACTGGTATTTGCTCGTTTCTACAATTGAATTGTAGAAGTAAGTGCAATTTTGTATATTTGGAAAATTTTTTGCAGAAGCGTTCTTTTGACGTAGTTGTGCTTCAGTCATTGAATTGCCACAAAAATGACTTACCCAAGTTAAACGGATTCTTCTACCCACCTGTTATAGATGAGGTAAAAGTCAACGTTAAAATAAAAGTTGCTACATATGTAGCTTGCAATCTTATGTATCAACCGTGCAAAACACCGTGTTCTTCAATAGATAAACGTTTATATTCTTGCTGTATAGAAATTAAGGTTGATGGTAAATATTTCAATATTTTGAACTGTTATTATCCAGATGGAGTGTCTAAAGGTGAAGCTGACTGGATAATGGATTTAGACTGCTCTAGACAATGGGTTATTCTTGGCGATTTTAATTCCCACCACGCTTTGTGGTCCGAAAATCCCAATAATATTGTTAACAACAACGAATACCTTGCCAGTACAATAATCAACGCCAACTTAACCATTTTAAATGACGGCTCTATAACAAGAACTACTGATCGATCAGATCAGCGTTGCTCATCGATAGATTTGTCTTTAGTTTCCCCAGACATAAACCCTTTGTGTACTTGGCAGGTTCATCAAATACCATTAGGCAGTGATCATCTCCCTATTGAAATTCAACTTCTAGTGAGCCCTGAAAAAACAATCTACAATTCTGAATGCACTAAATATAATGAAGATAAGGCTAATTGGGCGCTTTTCAATCACATTTTGACAGCAGGTTCGTCTTTTCTAAATGTCAATCAAAATACAGTGTTAGAGGAAGGTTTGGAAAATTGTTATTTTGAATTAAGAAAACTTATACTTAAGGTTGCAGATTCTGCAATCCCAAAAGTCAAATTAAAGAATCATCCAAAGAAAGCATCAAACCCTTGGTGGAATATTGCGTGTGAAGTCGCCGTGGTTGCGAAAACTAAGGCCTTCAAAAGCTGGATGATAAGCCGTCATACGCAGCCTAAAAGTAGAGTGGAACAGTTACACGCTGAATACAAAAAAAGCTAACACCAATAGTAACAAAGTTGTTGCTTTTGCAAAGCAGCAATATTACAAAAACTTAGTCATCAACTGTTCCAAACACCCAAACGATAGCGCTTTACTTTGGAAAGAAATTAGAAAATCTAAAGGTTCTTTTCATCTCCCAGATCCTGTTTTGATTGAAAACGATAAAATCTATAAAACAAACGAGGAGAAAGTTGAATTATTTGCTGACACTTTCGCAGCAATGAGTCAGACTGAACATCTGCCTAAAGAAGAGCAAGAACGAAGAAGAACTATTGAAAACGAAGGGAGAAACATTGAACTACATGACAATGACAACACGTTATATATTAATAAAAATCTAACAATGGAGGAGCTTCTGTACTCACTTCGCCGTCTAAAATCTGGTAAAATTGTGACAGGATTTGATCCCATTTCTTACAACATGATAAAGCATTTTCCACAATGCTTTTTGAAAAAAAATATTAGAGTTCTTCCAATTATACTGGAATTCTGGAAAGCTGCCAATGGCTTGGAAGAAAGCAACAGTTGTACCTATCCATAAACAAGGGAAATCAAAAAGAAAATCTTCTAATTTTCGACCCATTTCTTTGACTCCTCACATTGGAAAACTTTTTGAGAGGATAATGAAATTCAGATTAGCACATTTCCTTGAAAAGAATGGGATTTTGCCAATATTTCAAGCTGGTTTCAGAAAAGGGAGGGGTGTCACTGATCATGTTAGTCTTTTAGCTTCACACGTCAAAAAAGCCTTGGCTAAGCGACACTCCACTTTAGCCACGTTTTTTGATATTCATAGAGCGTACGATTCTGTTTGGCATTTTAAATTATTGTCCAAGGCTCATGAAATTGGGATTAATGGTCGTTTCCACATGTTTTTACAATCATTTTTATCTGGAAGAACGCTACAAGTAAAACTAAATGGTGTGCTGTCAAGTACAAGATATGTTAACATGGGTGTCCCTCAAGGAAGTGTAATTTCTCCAATCCTCTTCTCATTGATGCTTTATGATCTTAACCAGATTGACACGAAAGGGGCAACTTTAGCTGCTTATGCAGATGATATTGCAATGTGGAAAAATGTCAATTGTAATTTTACAAAAAACAAAATCAAGCGTAATAAAATTGTTGAACAGTTTCAATTTGCAGTCAGTAAACTTGTTAATTATTTTAATTCAAACGGTTTTAACTTATCAACGGACAAATCGGTTTTTATTATATTTACAAAGAAAAATATCGATTTTGAAGGTAGGGACGCTGTAAAAGTACAAATAGGTGATTCTTTCATTTTCCCAAGTAAGCAAGTAAAATTTCTAGGCGTTATTTTTCACTATAAATTATTTTGGTGTAAACATATAAATCATCTCGTGGAAAAGGCAAGAAAGAAAATTGCGTTACTGCGAGTCCTAACTGGAATCCCTCTAATAAATTATGGATCTAATCTTATCCATGTCGCCTTAGGGACAGTTCGTTCGATTGTAAGTTATGGTCAAGAAGTATTTTTACTGCACCAAAGACAGATTTACATAAGTTAACTAGTATTGATTCCTTAGCACTTAAAATTGCTTTGGGGCTTCCAAGATGGGCATCAATTGATATGACTTACAGAGAGGCAGGAGTTTTGCCTTTAAATGAACATAGGATGCTCTGTGCTTGTAGCTACTCAGCACGAGCAAGAACAGTCCCTAACTCAGTTACTTCTGAACTTGATGAAAGCACCTACGTTTCTAGAGAGATACGGAATAAAAAAAGCATATACTTCATTGTCTGATTATGTATCTCCTCTTTTACATGCATGCAACTTTTCGCTTGACAACATTGTTAAAATGACCAAATACCCTTTCCCCCTTTGGTTGATGAAGCAAGCAGATTTTTTCTATTCCTATGGTAATATTACTAAAAATGAGAATCCACTTTTGCTTGCTTCTCTTGTTAAAGAATTGATTTACACTGAATATGAATCTTATCTGCATATTTTCACTGATGGTTCAGTTTCGTGTACTTCTGAGGTTGGTGCTGCTTTCGTGATACCTTCCCTTAACATTGAAAAAAGATTTCATATTACCAAAGGTTGTTCTATTTTCACTGCTGAGTTATTTGCTCTTATGAAAGCTATTAATTTCATTCTTGATGTGCAAGTCTTACCAGAAAGAATACTGATTTTGTCAGATTCCAAGTCTGCTTTAACGGCTTTACACCTTCAAAATACATCAAGTCGTCCTGATCTCGTCAGTGAAATTTTATTTTCAATTCACCAGTTAATGATGCGAGGTTCCAAAATTACATTATTATGGGTACCCGGTCACTGCAATCTTCGAGGGAATGAACTGGCTGATACCTGTGCAAAAGAGGCTTCAATGTGCAAATCGAATACAGTTTTATGTGATATTCCTTATTCGGTTCTTGAAATAAACAATATTCTGACAAAAGCACTCTGGGACCAGAGAAGAACACAGTACCTTGAAGCTGCCATTCAGAAGAACAGATGGGATCTTTCTGCCCCCGGCAGTCATTGTATAAGTCCGCCAGGTTCTATTCCGAATCGAAATTTATTGCACAGAATACGGGTGGATGGTTGGTTTGGCAAGTTTTTAAAACCATCTCCTTTGTGTGTCTGTGGTCAAAACCTTAATGTATCTCATTTTTTACTTGAATGTTCATTAACAAAAGCGTATTTTCAATGTCTTCATGATAAAATTTTGTCTAAAAATCCACCTTTAACATTGCATAGTGTTTTTTTGTCCCAACCCAGAAAATGGGTGGAGGCTAGCCAATTTGGCTGTAAATCTGATCAAGTCTCATCCACTTGGCAGATTTTTCTAACGGATTTTTTTTTTTTAAATGTTTGTTTCTTTTTTGGTTTAGTGGTCTGATGTACACGTAGAGCAAAGAATTTGTTACATGACGTAGCTGTCCGACTCTCACGTGTACTAGGTCGCATTATTCCATTTACGAAACTTTTGCACAGGTTGTGCGCGCGCTAAGAGAGAGAGAGAGAGAGAGAGAGGAGAGAGAGAGAGAGAGAGAGAGAGAGAGAGAGAGGAGAGAGAGAGAGGGGGGGGGGGGGAGAGAACTTCGTTTTGTTTATATGTGAGTGCATGTTGTGCGTACGTCTATACGTTTTTGTGTGGATATGTTTTGAGTGTGTGTAGGGGAGGTGGCGGTTTGTGTGTGTGTGTGTGTGTGTGTGTGTGTGTGTGTGTGTGTGTGTGTGTGTGTGTGTGTGTGTGTGTGTGTATGCGCGCGCGCGCGCGTGCGAGAGAGAGAGTTTTGGTTTTTATTTGTTTGTCTGTGAGTGAATATATGTGCGTGCTCGCATACACGTGAGTAGGGGGAAGGGGAAGCGTGGTTTTCGTGAGTGTGTGTGAGATGTGTGTCTGTGAGAGAGAGAGAGAGAGAGAGAGAGAGAGAGAGAGAGAGAGAGAGAGAGAGAGGAGAGAGAGAGAGAGTGTGTGTGTGTGATCGGATGGTGTGTTTTTTTGTGTGCATGTGTTGGGGGGGGGGTCTTTCCTTTTTTTTTTATGGTGTTTTGAGAGAGAGAGAGAGAGAGAGAGAGAGAGAGAGAGAGAGAGAGAGAGAGAGAGAGAGAGAGAGAGAGTGTGTGTGTGTGTGTGTGTGATCGGATGGTGTGTTTTTTTTGTGTGCATGTGTTGGGGGGGGGGTCTTTCCTTTTTTTTTTTATGGTGTTTTGAGAGAGAGAGAGAGAGAGAGAGAGAGAGAGAAGAGAGAGAGAGAGAGAGAGAGAGAGAGATTTTTGATTTTCAGTACAGTTAAGATGTAATTTGCTTTATTGTTACAATTTCTGATTTTTATTATGTTACTTACAAATGTTAAATGTTTCCCTGTTAATTTTCCTTTATGATTTTTATGTCATTCAGATGTTTATTTGTATTATTTTCGTTCTCATTAATTTATTAAGGTTTTTCTTTTTAAAATGTCAGTACAACACTATGTTAATCTGACAGTAAATGGTTTCAGTCAGTGTGTGTGTGTGTGTGTGTGAGTGTGTGTGTGTGTGTGTGTGTGTGTGTGTGTGTGTGTGTGTGTGTGTGTGTGTGTGTGTGTGTGTGTGTGTGTGTCCGCGCGCGTGCATGTGTGTGTGTGTCCGCGCGTGCGTGTGTGTGCATGCGTGCATATACGTGAGAGCGCACGTGTGTTTTGTGTGTGAAGCTGTGTATGCGTGTGAGCGTGCGAGCACTCTTGCTCCCACTTGGGCTGTCACACAGTTACGGTGTTCCCCCCTCCCCCCCCCCCCCCCCCCCCCCCCCCCCCCCCCCCCCCCCCCCCCCCCCGTCAATTTATGTATTTGCCGTCACTGTTTTGTTTTGACTGACTTTTCATAGTGTCCTTAGCCTCTCCTGCCACTCTAACAAGTAAGCCCCGGGTTAGTGACCGACCAGCCTGAGAGACAGACTCTGCAAATGTCAGTCAACCGGGGTCACCGGGAAAACCATGCACGAATGTGAAGCTCACGTAAGTTAACCTACAGTAACTGACCGACAAGCCAGCTGTCCTTGGCAAAGCCAAACAAATGCAGACACAATTACGCCATCTCTGGGAGAGCAGCTCAAATTTCATGCAGTTTGAAATCAGTTGGGCTGTTGCGTGATGCACTACAATACAACGCACTCCAATACAGTAACATGGAGCCAGAAAGAAGAGATGGGTTTGATCATGTGGGGAGTGAACGAGATTTTAATCGGGTGTCTTGCTGTCAAGAGCGCGAACAGGCGAGAGTGAGGAGTGTTGCCAAGTGCGTCGTTGTTGTCGCACCCTAGCTAAAAAAACTCCAGGGATCATCCGAACAACCAAAGCATTTGAACACTATGGTACAAATGCATCAGCTGGGGATGAGAACATTACGTGTGTGTGTGTGTGTGTGTGTGTGTGTGTGTGTGTGTGTGTGTGTGTGTGTGTGTGTGTGTGTGTGTGTTTGCGAGCGTGCGTGAATGCACGTGCGTGGGCGTGCTTGCCTGCCTCAATTCCTTGATGTAGCTATACACAGGCGTAGCCCACATCAAACAGCTAAATGTTGAAGGAACTTCAGTTGCTTAATTTCTTTTTTCACGTTTATCTAGATGTAACTACATCAAATATCAAAGATGATTTTTATTCTTTCTGGTTAACATGATCCAAAATGCTGCCTTCGATTTTTCTCTCCGTCCCTCCCTCCCTCCGTCCCTCCCTCCCTGCTTCTCTCTCTCTCTCTCCCTCTGTGTGTGTGTGTGTGTGTGTGTGTGTGTGTGTGTGTGTGTTGTGTGTGTGTGTGTGTGTGTGTGTGTGTGTGAGTGAGTGATGTGTGTGTGTATGTGTGTGTGTGTGTGTGTGTGTGTGTGTGTGTGTGTGTGTGTGTGTGTGTGTGTGGGCGAGCGCGCGCGCGCGTGCGTGCGTGTAGGGAGTATCGTTTAATTTTTTTTGTTTATCATTGCATTGTGTGTTTTCACAGACACATCAAAGGAGCGCCTAAAGGTAAACATTATTTGCATTTCTTTCAGTGTAACAACAACGCATCACCTCAAGTTCCAGACAAGGTCAGTCCCACACAGAAGTATATGAATGTCACTTTAGCATCAAAAAGTCTCCTGAACCAAGATTGACAGAATCCACGTTATAACTTCATAGAATGGGTAGGATAATCTTTGCCTTAAGAGATTGACAGAATCCACGTTATCTTTGCCTTAAGAGATTGACAGAATCCACGTTATAACTTCATAGAATGGGTAGATAATCTTTGCCTGTCTGTCTGTCTGTCTGTTTGTCTGTCTGTCTATCCGTCATCCTTTCCTTTATTATTTGTGTATGCATGCTGATTTATCTTGCAATAATATATATATATATATATACATTTTTTTTCTTTTTTCATCAAACGCATGCATACTTTTGGGTAGTAATATTAGAACAATATGATGTATACAGGTTTATGTATATTTCTTAGAGCATTGTCAATAAGTAACCATGTTTTTTCTACATAGACAATGCTAAGCGGAAACTCTCTCTCTCTCCCACTGTCTACCTCTCTCTTCTTTTTTCATGTGTGTGTGGTTTAGCTCTTTGTGTTTGTTTGTTTGTTTGTTTGTTTTTCTTTGCTTTATACCTAACTTTTAGTTACGAATGTTGCTGGTTATTTTTGGTGTTGTTTGGCTTTTTTTTAATGTTTTTTTCCTCTCTTTGTATGTGGAATAACAATAAAAACAAATAAAAATGTTAAAAAAAAACTTTGCCTCAAGAGATTGACAGAATCCACGTTGTCTTTGCCTGAAGAGATTGACAGAATCCACGTTAAACTTCATAGAATGGGTTAGGATAATCTTTGCCTTAAGAGATTGACAGAATCCACGTTATAACTTCATAGAATGGGTTGGATAATCTTTGCCTTAAGAGATTGACAGAATCCACGTTATAACTTCATAGAATGGGTAGGATAATCTTTGCCTTA
>CM065724.1:78411268-78421268 GCA_033310375.1 Conus canariensis
ATAATAATAACAACAATAACAATAATGATAACAAGAACAACAGCAATAGTAATACTAAAAATAACAATAATAATGATGATGATGATGATGATGATGATGATGATGATGATGCTGCTGCTGCTGCTGCTGCTGCAGCTGCTGCTGCTGATGATTATCAGTATCATTATTAGAAATGATAATAATGATTATAGTAACAATAATAATGATAATAATAATAATAATAATAAAAATAAAAATAGTAATAATAATAATAATAATGGTAACGATAATAATAACAATGATAATAATAATCATCATAAATCATATTCATAACCATAATCAGAATATTCTCTCTCTCTCTCTCTCTCTCTCTCTTTTCTGGGGTCACGGACAAGATGGCGACAAGTGAACAGCGTTTGTGAAAGCTCATTATTAGCTATTAGCTATCGTTATTAGCTGGTACAATATTGAAAGCAGAACCAAGACTGTGTATTTAGTGATCTATATATGACTTTGTAATGAAATATCAAAGAACAAAATAATAGAGTTAAGTCAGTGAAGAGCTCGAACTGGTGAAAGCGGTGAATTTCAGGTCATGTCCGTTTTCAAAGTCAAAGGTCAAGGTGCACAGGACGGTTGTGACAGTGGGTGACATTTGGTCTGCTTGGGTCGTGTTGTGTTTTGTGTCGCCCGTCATTCACTGCATCAGTAATATTATCTTCTTTGTTCCATCAGTGAATTTTTTATTTGCCTGTGTTTGTGTTTGTGGAACAAAAGGAAACATGCTCTGGTACGACCTATCACGTCTTTCTACATAGTAAAGAAGGCCAGCACCCAACATTTCCGGACGTCCCCGCCTTTCCCGCGGTCTGTGTTTCAACACCACGTTGTGTGCTACTCCACCTCCTCCTCAGTGGTCATGTGGAGGAGAACCCAGGACCTGATGGTCAGGTGGAGAACCCAGGACCTGATGGTCAGGTGGAGAACCCAGGACCTGATGGTCATGGGGAGAACCCAGGACCTGATGGTCATGTGGAGAACCCAGGATCTGATGGTCATGGGGAGAACCATGCAAATACACATGAGTCTATCACTGGACGTGAGTCCAGTTTTCCATCTGTCGCCGTCAGAGATCCTCGATGCGATCAGGAACAGAGCGACCAGCAGACATAACAGAACACTGCGATCAGGAGCAGAGCGACCAGCAGACATAACAGAACACTGCGATCAGGAACAGAGCGACCAGCAGACAGAACAGAACACTGCGATCAGGAGCAGAGCGACCAGCAGACAGAACAGAACACTGCGATCAGGAACAGAGCGACCAGCAGACATAACAGAACACTGCGATCAGGAACAGAGCGACCAGCAGACAGAACAGAACACTGCGATCAGGAACAGAGCGACCAGCAGACATAACAGAACACTGCGATCAGGAACAGAGCGACCAGCAGACAGAACAGAACACTGCGATCAGGAACAGAGCGACCAGCAGACATCACAGAACACTGCGATCAGGAACAGAGCGACCAGCAGACAGAACAGAACACTGCGATCAGGAACAGAGCGACCAGCAGACAGAACAGAACACTGCGATCAGGAACAGAGCGACCAGCAGACATCACAGAACACTGCGATCAGGAAAAACCTTGGTGACATCAACACTGAACTTAGTGCTGTAAAACAACAATGTACAGAGACTTTGGTGACATCAACACTGAACTTAGTGCTGTAAAACAGCAATGTACAGAGACCTTGGGGACATCAAGACTGAACTTTGTGCTGTAAAACAGCAATGTACAGAGACCTTGGTGACATCAAGACTGAACTTTGTGCTATAAAACAGCAACGTACAGAGACCTTGGGAACATCAAGACTGAACTTAGTACTGTAAAACAGCAACGCGCAGAGCCTTGGTGACATCAAGACTGAACTTAGTACTGTAAAACAGCAATGTACAGAGACCTTGGGGACATCAAGACTGAACTTTGTGCTGTAAAACAGCAACGTACAGAGACCTTGGGGACATCAAGACTGAACTTGGTACTGTAAAACAGCAATGTACAGAGACCTTGGGGACATCAAGACTGAACTTTGTGCTGTAAAACAGCAATGTACAGAGACCTTGGGGACATCAAGACTGAACTCAGTCCTGTAAAACAGCAATGTACAGAGACCTTGGGGACATCAAGACTGAACTTTGTGCTGTAAAACAGCAATGTACAGAGACCTTGGGGACATCAAGACTGAACTTGGTACTGTAAAACAGCACTGTACAGAGACCTTGGTGACATCAAGACTGAACTTAGTGCTGTGAAACAGCAATGTACAGAGCTCAGTCAAATGTGTGATGGCCTGGAGCGAGAAAATGTCAGACTATCGTCAGCAGCGTCAGAACAAATGGCAGAGCTGTGTGAGGGGAACCCAGTGGCAAACAGTGCTAGGGAGGGAAGCACCGACACTCAGAACTGTGTGAGGGGAACCCAGTGGCAAACAGTGCTAGGGAGGGAAGCACAGACACTCAGAGCTGTGTGAGGGGAACCTAGTGGTAAACAGTGCTAGGGAGGGAAGCACCGACACTCAGAGCTGTGTGAGGGGAACCAGTGGCAAACAGTGCTAGGGAGGGAAGCACAGACACTCAGAGCTGTGTGAGGGGAACCCAGTGGCAAACAGTGCTAGGGAGGGAAGCACAGACACTCAGAGCTGTGTGAGTGGAACCCAGTGGCAAACACTGCTAGGGAGGGAAGCACAGACACCGTCTTCTACTGTGTAAGCTCTCAAACAGGACATGAAAGCTATGGAGATAGAAACAAGCAGACGTGAAGGCTTTTCCAGGCGAGGCAATATGGCGAGTGTTTGGTATGCCTCAACTGCACACAAAAAAAGACTTGAATACCTGTGCCACTTCAGTGCTTTCGATCTTGAAAGGCATAAATGGCGACAAAATATGGACAGAAGAATATATTATATGTGCACATCGTGTGGGTCAGGCCAGAATGAACGAGCCTAGACCAATGATTGTTAAATGAAAAAAAAATAACTGGAAAGACAAAATGTACGTTCTTACAAACGAAGATTACGACGAGAAGTTTTATGAGAAAGGGGTATACATTGCAAATGGCCGACACGAAGGCAAGCCATAATTGCAGCGTAAACTAGAAAGGACGGCAATTTTGTTAGAAGGCAACTGACGATTGAACCAAGGAAATCACACGCATGGGTCTACGTAGAGGTGACAGCGGCAGAGACGATGACAACGACGACGACGACGACGACGTCGAGCATGGTTGTGTCCATTTTTTTTTTTTTTTTGCTCGAAGGGACAGCCCGACGTCTACGTGTGACATAACCACAGAACGGAGTCAACTCGGCAAGCGCCGCCACAGCGGGGATTGCCCCCCCCCCCCCCCTCCCCCATGTGGTGGTAAGGGTGGGCCAAACAGAGTACAATAACAAACTGGTTTTCACGGTTATTCACGTGCTAGTGACAGCAGACACAATTCTGTGACAGGAATCTTCGCTCGCCTAATAAATGACACAAAACAAAACGTCAGGCATACTTTTGATTTTTCCTTTTTTAAAATATAACGTTGAAAATGTGTTTGATAAATTGAATGACGTCTCTTTGGTTAAACATGCTACTTCGTTTGATTTTGTGTGTCTGACAGAGATTTTTATTGATAATTTTCTTTATGTTAGCAGTGTTCCATGATTTCATGAAATTTAGAGCTCCTACTAAGAATCTTTCATCTCACGGTCGAAACTCAGGTTGAGTTCTTTTTTCTTGTGAAGAAATACATGTCAGATTTTGTTGAAAAAATTAAACTGGAATGTGATAGTACTATTGTTGTGATGATTTAAAAAAGAATTGCTAAATATTGATAAAGACATGACCGTTATTTACTGCTATAGTGTTCCTGACGGAGGCCCAGCACACATCATGTGAAAAATGACATTCATATACTTGAAGAAAATGTCCTACATGTCCTAATTACTGATGATCGTATATGATGGTGTGTGGAGAAATGAATGCGCAAACAGGGTGTGGGCAAATGAGAGTAGAGGATATGTGGAATCATGAGGCAGGTGTTGATTGTGAGGATGAAGACAGAGAACATGATTGCCATATGTTCATCAAAAGGTAATGTCAGTAATAATTTTGGTAGATCGCTACTAGAGTTTTGTTATTTGTTTGATTTAGTTATAGTCAATGGATGTGTGAAAAAGATGCTAACGACAAGTTTAGTTTTGTGTCATCTCAGGGGTGCAGTGTTGTTGATTATTTCATTACATCGAAAGAACTGTTATTTAAGTATTGCGATGTACATGGTAGTGATAACTTGTACTCTTGGCATCTTCCAGTTGAATTGATTTGGATCAAAAGTTCACATGTAGTTTCTATGCATCATATGCCATATTTGACTCAAAAAGAGGAAACAAATGCATGGTCAGATGATTCTGTCAAAACTTACAAAGCTTTTTTAAAATCTGAAGAGTTTAAGGATCTTTTGGAACAAGCATATCAGAACCGCAGTATGAATGTCGACAATGCTGTGAAGATATTTACCAACGCTCTGTATGGAGCTGTAGCGTGTATGGTGGGATAAGTGGACAGGTATGAGGAGACAATTAGCGACTGGCTTGATACTGAGTGTAAACATAAAAAGAAGGTTGTGAAAAAAAATGTTACCAATCTTTCGAAAAGCTAAATCATTAGAGCATCAAATGCACAGCAAGAGGTATTTATTAAAGAAAGAAAGGAATACTCTGGTGTGAAAAAAAAATGAGAAAGAAAAAGATTGGATGAAAAAGTCTGTTAATGACCCGGAAACGTTTTTAGTCAACGATGAGGACTATCAGTGAGACAGCATAATATTAATGGAATCAACAGTCAACAATGGTATAACCACTTCTTCAAGATTTTTAACAATTTTGATTGTTATGATCGTGACGACACGTAGCCAGGCGAGTTATTTGAGGAAAACATTTTAGAGCCGCTGTCTGATAATCCTGTCACCTAACAAGAAGTTATAAATGGTATCCATATACTGAAATGTGGCAAAAATGCTGGGCAACATGAAATTGTACGTTGAATGTTTAAACATGCGAATTCAACTTTGCTTGATTTTCTCGTAGCGTTGTTTAATTCTGTTTTTGAGAAAGGGATATTTCCAAATGAATGGTTAATATCCATCATCGCTCCAATTTATGAAAAGCGAGACCCAGACAATCCAGATAATTATAGAGGAACAGCTCTAACACATGCCATCAGTAAAATTTACACACATACACTAACAAAAAGATAAAGCATCTGGTCTGAAGATGAAGCAACCATAGTTGAAGAACAGGCAGGCTTCAGAAGGAACTACAGTACAGTCGATCACTTTTTTTTTTATTGTGCGCGATGGTGCAAAACTATCTTCAAAACACTAAATTCTATGCTGCTTTTATAGACTTCAAGAAAGCTTTTGATTCTGCCGACCGAAATATCCCGTGGAGCGGTTTAAGAAAAGCAGAAATTGATGACAAAATGCGCAAAGCTCTCAAAGGAATCTATGAGGCAGTACTATCTTGTGTTCGTGATAAGGGTTTGTATTCCAAAATGTTAAACTGCCCTCGAGGTGTCAAACAAGGATGTTTACTGGGCTTCATGCTGCTTCCATTTTGTATCAACGTGTTAGTAATAGAAATTAGCAAAAAGGACAGACATGGTATACAAATTTTCTTGAACGCTGTCGAGCTGTTCCTAATGCTATTCGCGTATGACGTCATTCTCCTTTCTGACAGAGTTGTAGGCCTTCAAAACCAACTTAACATTTTGGAAAAAGAAGCAGACAGGTTGGAACTAATTAAATGTAAATCTTGAAAAGAAAGTCATGGTATTCAGAATGGATGGTTATCTTTCTGGACACAAAAATTGGTCGTATGGAGGAACTGAAGTAAAGTAATAATTAATTACAAATACTTAAGGATTATATTTACAGCTGAGTTAAGTTTTAGTGTGGAATGATCAGAAAGCTACAAGAACTGAAAGAAAGGTATGATACAGATCCTATGATCACTATGGAAAATAAATTCGATCGAACCATCTATAGTCTGGAAATTTTTTAATTCACAGATTGAACCTATGCTAGCATAATTATGCATCTGATGTTTGGGGTTTATCTGATAACTACTTAATCAGAAAATTTAATACGTTTGCAGTTAGACGCTTCATGAATGTCTCACTGAATTTCTCTGATAAAATGGTATATCGAGAGTAAGGCAGATATCCGCTTTATGTAAAAAGACAAATAAAGTGTATAAGATATTG
The DNA here is from genome assembly GCA_033310375.1 of Conus canariensis. Classification (NCBI taxonomy): domain Eukaryota; kingdom Metazoa; phylum Mollusca; class Gastropoda; order Neogastropoda; family Conidae; genus Conus; species Conus canariensis. The sequence continues at coordinate 78,417,561 of CM065724.1, forward strand.
GTTAAGGTTGCTAAAACTACCACTGACCAGGTTATGTAGACAAGCTCGTGAGATATTTTCACAACATGAATCAGGAAAATGCAACTGGGTGACAAAGGTAAAGAAACTTCTTACTGAAAACGGGTTTGTTATAGTTTGGTTAAGTCAGCATGTAGGGGGTGATAATCTGTTTATTTTAGAACTTAAAGATAGATTAAAGTGTCAAACAAAGCTAGCATTCGAGTACGGAAGGAAAGGAGAAGTATGACTGCTTTCTTGAATTTAACAGTAATTTGCACCCAGAAAAGTATTTGTCGGTTATGCTTGCTAGATTTAGAACAAGGACCCTATGTCTAAATGCAAGCAGAGTTTGATCTATGTCCGGACCAGAAAAGTGAGAAAAAAAAGCAAAGTCATCAGATCAAATGCAGTTGAAAACACCATCATTTTCTCTGTGAATGCAAAGCTTACGACGATGTTCGCAAACAAAAGTAAATTATTTCAAGTGCCTGTTGTTAGTAGTCTAAGAGTATCCGAAATTTTGTCGCTTTACAATGAAGGGCTCATTAAATCTCTGGCTAAGTTTGTTACTAGATCGTATGCAATTAGACACTCTACAAATCCAGGAAAAAATAATGGTTTTCATGTGCCCATTGCCTAAGGTCGTTTTTGATGGATCCCTGATGGAGGATGGGTGACAATTGCATGATCCTTTCCGCCCAACAATGTTTTAGTTTCATATTGAGAACAATTAGCATGTTCCCTTGTTTATTTCTTCTGTTTGCTAGGTTGGTTAGCTGGTTTCCGGTAGACGAGTATTTAAGGATGAATGAAAGACTGCTATGTTTACTTCCTAAATCAGGACTATTGAGTCGATCAGTTCCTTCATGAGACAATGTACCGACCCCGTAACGTTAAGGGTACTAAGCTGTTTTCATTCAAGTTTGATTTTGTCATTGTCATTTGTCTCTCTCTCTCTCTGTCTGTGTGTCTGTCTCTCTGTCTTTCCATCTGTCTGTTTGACTGTCTGTCTGTCTGTCTATCTGTCTCTCTCTCTCTCTGTCTCTGTCTGTCTGTATGTCCACGTCTCTCTCTCTCTCTCTCTCTCTCTCTCTCTCTCTCTCTCTCTCTCTCTCTCCACCCTTGTTGAAAAAGGGCAAGCCTTTGAAACAGAAAAAGAACACTGTGTGACATGAATAGCACAGACACGATGCTGTGCTTGTTGTGTGATATGCATATATTAAGTAAGTAATTGCTGTATTTTTCTCATTTCTTTGCTGCTTTGTAATTTGTTTTGTTTTGTACACTACAGTAAAAAAAAAAAAAAGAAGCAAACCCGATGGCTTTTAGATTCTTGATACTATGTGTACGTTACGGTAAAAATGCAAGCCCGATGGTTTGGGCCAGTGTAGTGCATGTGCTGAAACTCAAATGCTTGGTGAGTAACCCACACAGATCTTGCTATGCATTCTGCAAGAGATGGCATAAACACCGCGATTCTGGTATGAATATGCTTTTCTTTTCTTTTCTCCTTTTTTCAGTTGTTTTGTTTTACCGAGCTATCCAGTAAGGGCTGCTTTGGAACACCAAAATATGCAGTCTTTTTTTCTTCTTTTTTTCCTCCAATTTACCTCGTTTTTTCTAACACCTCATGTCTCTGTGCGATCTTTAGATTTCTTCAGAACATTTACACACACACACTCACACACGCACGCACACACACACACACACACACACACACACACACACACACACACACACACACACACACGTGTGTGTGTGTGTGTGTGTGTGTGTGTGTGTGTGTGTGGAGAGAGAGAGAGAGAGAGAGAGAGAGAGAGAGAGAGAGAGAGAGAGAGAGAGAGAGTCTTTTTTTCAATTTCTTTTTTTACTCCTCCATGTTTTCCAGTTTCTCACTTAAGAGGGCTTTGCAAGACCCGATCCTTAGATTTCAATCACCATCCCAAGAGAACGTAACTCTCATCCTTCTTCCTGTTCTTGAGCTGCAAAGAGACATTTCGTCTCAAGTAAGAAATTGCTTTCAAATTCGTGTTTCCATGCGTTTGGCTGTGTGGAGATTGGGAAGAAAGCAAAAATGCAGATAAAAACAAGAGGAAAAAAGGTCAAATAAGTAGGAAGGAAACGCAGAAGAACTCTGAAGAAATTGTCTCTGTTTTTATGACCAGAGAACAACATGAGTCAAGACATCGATTACGTAGATAAATAGGGGAAATAATCCATGGACTTCATGACCAAAAGACCACACACACACACACACACACACACACACACACACACACACACACACACACAAAATCATGGCAGGTACAGAAAAAACAACAACAACAACAACAAAAAACCCACATCTGAGCCGATATAATTATCGTCATCATCATCATCATCGTCATCATCATGACCACACCACCTCCATCACCATTACCAACATCATCATTATCATCATCACCATCATCATTGTCACCATCACCATCGTCGTCATCATCATTGTCATCATTCTGATTATCTTTGTGTTTTTTCCGTCTCGACGCTTCAGGAGTTATGTTGACATTTCCAGATCATCACCTCTGACTCAAAGCAATGCAGAACTATAACCACTCTTTGCGACGACTATGAGCAGCATTTGACTATGCTGTTGTCGTCGCCCCCGTCGTCATCGTCGTCGTCGTCATCGTCGTCGTAGTCGTATCTTCATCATCATCATCATCATTATCATCATCATCATCATCATTTTCTTCATCATCATCATCACCACCATCACCATCATTATCATCATCAACATCATCATAATCATGATCATCATTTTCATCATCATCATTGTTACGGATGGTGTGCGGTGCGTGTTTAGTTGTCTGACTCTCGCTCTCAAAAGTTGGGGATGCGTGTACGACTTTTCCCTACACACACCCACACCATACGAACATGGATAGCCAAGCAACACACGAGTTAGGTTTGTTTCTTTATATGCTGCCTGAACCATCAAAACATACATTAATATGAATTGGTACAAAATCAATACATGCCACTACATAGCATACAGATCAATTCACGTCAATTAAGACATCAATGCATAAGAAACTTCAACCATCAGATATCAGCGTATCATATTACTTAATATAACTCACAGATCTTGCCGGCGCCGTCCACAGTGTCCCACAAATACAGTCAACACACTCGGCTGCACAGTGCCCAAGCCACAGTCTACAGCATTAAAAGAAGACACAGAAGAAGAAGCAGGATGTCCACTCGGCAAGCACAGCCGCTCACAAATACAACGATATTCGAATCTAAAAAGTACACTATTCGCAAGGTAAAAAAAAAAACACGTTGAACTACCAGATGAAGAATAGAACCAGGGTCGCCACACGTCAAGCAGAGCCGCTCACGAGCTCTGACGACTTGAATATTTACCGGTACAGCAACAATGATGAACCAAGAAGAATAACCAGGGTCCCCACACGGTAAGCAGAGCCGCTCACAAACACAGACGATGAAGAAGAAGAAGCAGGGTCTCCACACGGCAAGCACAATAAATCACGAACTATCAGAAGAAGAACCGCAGATTCACAAGGCACAGTAAACCATATTGAATCACCGGCAAACACAATTTCAGCAAAGTCCCATGGAACACAACAAACTTCGACGTATTGTTGATCTAAAACAAAAATTAGCTTCTCCGTGTATTGATATTACAATATTCACATCAATAAACTC
>CM065724.1:78423768-78425544 GCA_033310375.1 Conus canariensis
GAATATGGAATGTATTTGTACATGATTGTGCCGTACATGTATGAAATTGCTCGAATATTGTAACATCTCGACGTGTTGAAAAGTGCATTGTATCCTTAGTTAATGGACTGATCTTTTTGCCTTTGTTTGTTGTGAATATGGAATGTATTTGGACATAATTGTGCCGTACATGTATGAAATTGCTCGAATATTGTAACATCTCGACGTGTTGAAAAAGTGCATTGTATCCTTAGTTAATGGACTGATCTTTTTGCCTTTGTTTGTTGTGAATATGGGATGTATTTGTACGTGATTGTGCCGTACATGTATGAAATTGCTCGAATATTGTAACATCTTGACGTGTTGAAAAAGTGCATTGTATCCTTAGTTAATGGACTGATCTTTTTGCCTTTGTTTGTTGTGAATATGGGATGTATTTGTACGTGATTGTGCCGTACATGTATGAAATTGCTCGAATATTGTAACATCTTGACGTGTTGAAAAAGTGCATTGTATCCTTAGTTAATGGACTGATCTTTTTGCCTTTGTTTGTTGTGAATATGGGATGTATTTGTACATGATTGTGCCGTACATGTATGAAATTGCTCGAATATTGTAACATCTCGACGTGTTGAAAAAGTGCATTGTATCCTTAGTTAATGGACTGATCTTTTTGCCTTTGTTTGTTGTGAATATGGGATGTATTTGTACATGATTGTGCCGTACATGTATGAAATTGCTCGAATATTGTAACATCTCGACGTGTTGAAAAAGTGCATTGTATCCTTAGTTAATGGACTGATCTTTTTGCCTTTGTTTGTTGTGAATATGGGATGTATTTGTACGTGATTGTGCCGTACATGTATGAAATTGCTCGAATATTGTAACATCTCGACGTGTTGAAAAAGTGCATTGTATCCTTAGTTAATGGACTGATCTTTTTGCCTTTGTTTGTTGTGAATATGGGATGTATTTGTACGTGATTGTGCCGTACATGTATGAAATTGCTCGAATATTGTAACATCTCGACGTGTTGAAAAAGTGCATTGTATCCTTAGTTAATGGACTGATCTTTTTGCCTTTGTTTGTTGTGAATATGGGATGTATTTGTACACCATTGTTGTGAATATGGGATGTATTTGTACGTGATTGTGCGCTCAAAGTACAACATAATGAAACGTGTGCGTTGGCATTTCCACCATTGACTTCCGGTCTGAATGCAAACAGTATTCACATTCTGATTAATTTACACATAGTACATAAGTTCGTGAGCATGAGACACTAGCCAAAGCACAACCATATCTCTCTTTTTCAACTCTGATGCTTGACAAAGCATACTATCTTTCTATGCGACTGAAGTTCTAACAATGAATAGTTGTGATATGAAGTTCGATAAGTGTCGGAGTCAGATCCGTGTACCGTCACGCGTACTTGATTTCTGTCAGGGGTCATGGTTCTGACCTTGACTTTTAACCTCAAACCTTGAATTTGCACAGGCACCACAGCTTCACAATGAGTTACCATTAAGCCACGGTCACTCAGAATTAGAACTATGACGGATGCTCTTTCTGATTTAAAACATTGTTAGTATTGTTAGTATGTGTCATTGTCTTTTGACTATCAGTGACTGCATAAGCGGAATCGGTAGACAAGCAAATTCATTTTCTTCTTTCAAGTTTACATTTACATAACATGTCAGCAAAGTTTATCACAGAAAAATGCACAAGTGTATAAGTACATGTGCGGGTAACAAGCTGTCATGTGATGACAGAGATTTTGCCAAACCATTTGAGTTGC
>CM065724.1:78425644-78440644 GCA_033310375.1 Conus canariensis
AACAGAGCGACCAGCTGACATCACAGAACACTGCGATCAGGAACAGAGCGACCAGCAGACATCACAGAACACTGCGATCAGGAACAGAGCGACCAGCAGACATAACAGAACACTGCGATCAGGAAACAGAGCGACCAGCAGACATCACAGAACACTGCAATCAGGAACAGAGCGACCAGCAGACATAACAGAACACTGCGATCAGGAACAGAGCGACCAGCAGACATAAACAGAACACTGCGATCAGGAACAGGGCGACCAGCAGACATCACAGAACACTGCGATCAGGAACAGAGCGACCAGCAGACAGAACAGAACACTGCGATCAGGAACAGAGCGACCAGCAGACATCACAGAACACTGCGATCAGGAACAGAGCGACCAGCAGACATCACAGAACACTGCGATCAGGAAAGACCTTGGTGACATCAAGACTGAACTTAGTGCTGTAAAACAGCAATGTACAGAGACCTTGGTGACATCAAGACTGAACTTAGTACTGTAAAACAGCAATGTACAGAGACCTTGGTGACATCAAGACTGAACTTAGTACTGTAAAACAGCAATGTACAGAGACCTTGGTGACATCAAGACTGAACTCAGTGCTGTAAAACAGCAATGTACAGAGACCTTGGTGACATCAAGACTGAACTTAGTGCTGTAAAACAGCAATGTACAGAGACTTTGGTGACATCAAGACTGAACTCAGTACTGTAAAACAGCAATGTACAGAGACCTTGGTGACATCAAGACTGAACTCAGTACTGTAAAACAGCAACGTGCAGAGACCTTGGTGACATCAAGACTGAACTTAGTACTGTAAAACAGCACTATACAGAGACCTTGGTGACATCAAGACTGAACTTTGTGCTGTAAAACAGCAGTGTATAGAGACCTTGGTGACATCAAGACTGAACTTGGTACTGTAAAACAGCAATGTATAGAGACCTTGGTGACATCAAGACTGAACTCAGTACTGTAAAACAGCACTGTACAGAGACCTTGGTGACATCAAGACTGAACTTAGTGCTGTGAAACAGCAATGTACAGAGCTCAGTCAAATGTGTGATGGCCTGGAGCGAGAAAATGTCAGACTATCGTCAGCAGCGTCAGAACAAATGGCAGAGCTGTGTGAGGGGAACCCAGTGGCAAACAGTGCTAGGGAGGGAAGCACAGACACTCAGAGCTGTGTGAGGGGAACCCAGTGGCAAACACTGCTAGGGAGGGAAGCACAGACACCGTCTTCTACTGTGTAAGCTCTCAAACAGGACATGAAAGCTATGGAGATAGAAACAAGCAGACGTGAAGGCTTTTCAGGCGAGGCAATCTGGCGAGTGTTTGGTATGCCTCAACTGCACACAAAAAAAGACTTGAATACCTGTGCCACTTCAGTGCTTTCGATCTTGAAAGGCATAAATGGCGACAAAATATGGACAGAAGAATATATTATATGTGCACATCGTGTGGGTCAGGCCAGAATGAACGAGCCTAGACCAATGATTGTTAAATGAAAAAAAATAACTGGAAAGACAAAATGTACGTTCTTACAAACGAAGATTACGACGAGAAGTTTTATGAGAAAGGGGTATACATTGCAAATGGCCGACACGAAGGCAAGCCATAATTGCAGCGTAAACTAGAAAGGACGGCAATTTTGTTAGAAGGCAACTGACGATTGAACCAAGGAAATCACACGCATGGGTCTACGTAGAGGTGACAGCGGCAGAGACGATGACAACGACGACGACGACGACGTCGAGCATGATTGTGTCCATTTTTTTTTTTTTTTTTGCTCGAAGGGACAGCCCGACGTCTACGTGTGACATAACCACAGAACGGAGTCAACTCGGCAAGCGCCGCCACAGCGGGGATTGCCCCCCCTCCCCCCACCCCCATGTGGTGGTAAGGGTGGGCCAAACAGAGTACAATAACAAACTGGTTTTCACGGTTATTCACCTGCTAGTGACAGCAGACACAATTCTGTGACAGGAATCTTCGCTCGCCTAATAAATGACACAAAACAAAACGTCAGGCATACTTTTGATTTTTCCTTTTTTAAAATATAACGTTGAAAATTTGTTTGATAAATTGAATGACGTCTCTTTGGTTAAACATGCTACTTCGTTTGATTTTGTGTGTCTGACAGAGATCTTTATTGATAATTTTCTTTATGTTAGCAGTGTTCCATGATTTCATGAAATTTAGAGCTCCTACTAAGAATCTTTCATCTCACGGTCGAAACTCAGGTTGAGTTCTTTTTTCTTGTGAAGAAATACATGTCAGATTTTGTTGAAGAAATTAAACTGGAATGTGATAGTACTATTGTTGTGATGATTTAAAAAAGAATTGCTAAATATTGATAAAGACATGACTGTTATTTACTGCTATAGTGTTCCTGACGGAGGCCCAGCACACATCATGTGAAAAATGACATTCATATACTTCAAGAAAATGTCCTACATGTCCTAATTACTGATGATCGTATATGATGGTGTGTGGAGAAATGAATGCGCAAACAGGGTGTGGGCAAATGAGAGTAGAGGATATGTGGAATCATGAGCCAGGTGTTGATTGTGAGGATGAAGACAGAGAACATGATTGCCATATGTTCATCAAAAGGTAATGTCAGTAATAACTTTGGTAGATCGCTACTAGAGTTTTGTTATTTGTTTGATCTAGTTACAGTCAATGGATGTGTGAAAAAGATGCTGATGACAAGTTTAGTTTTGTGTCATCTCAGGGGTGCAGTGTTGTTGATTATTTCATTACATCGAAAGAACTGTTACTAAAGTATTGCGATGTACATGATAGTGATACCTTGTACTCTTGGCATCTTCCAGTTGAACTGATTTGGATCAAAAGTTTACATGTAGTTTCTATGCATCATATGCCATATTTGACTCAAAAAGAGGAAACAAATGCATGGTCAGATGATTCTGTCAAAACTTACAAAGCTTTATTAGAATCTGAAGAGTTTAAGGATTTTTTGGAACAAGCGTATCAGAACCTCAGTATGAATGTCGACAATGCTGTGAAGATATTTACCAACCCTCTGCATGGAGCTGTAGCGTGTATGGTGGGATAAGTGGACGGGTATGAGGAGACAATTAGCGATTGCTTTGATACTGAGTGTAAACATAAAAAGAAGGTTGTGAAAAAAAAATATTACCAATCTTTCGAAAAGCTAAATCATTAGAGCATCAAATGCACAGCAAGAGGCATTTATTAAAGAAAGAAAGGAATACTCTGATGTGAAAAAAATGAGAAAGAAAAAGATTGGATGAAAAAGTCTGTTAATGACCCGGAAACGTTTTTAGTCAACGATGAGGACTATCAGTGAGACAGCATAATATAGAATGGAATCAACAGTCAACAATGGTATAACCACTTCTTCAAGATTTTTAACAATTTTGATTGTTGTGATCGTGACGACACGTAGCCAGGCGAGTTATTTGAGGAAAACATTTTAGAGCCACTGTCTGATAATCCTGTCACCTAACAAGAAGTTATAAAAGGTATCCATATACTGAAATGTGGCAAAAATGCTGGGCAAGATGAAATTGTACGTGAAATGTTTAAACATGCGAATTCAACTTTGCTTGATTTTCTCATAACGTTGTTTAATTCTGTTTTTGAGAAAGGGATATTTCCAAATGAATGGTTAATATCCATCATCGCTCCAATTTATGAAAAGCGAGACCCAGACAATCCAGATAATTATAGAGGAATAGCTCCAACACATGCCATCAGTAAAATTTACACACATACACTAAACAAAAAGATAAAGCATCTGGTCTGAAGATGAAGCAAACATAGTTGAAGAACAGGCAGGCTTCAGAAGGAACTACAGTATAGTCGATCACTTTTTTTTTTTTTATTGTGCGCAATGGTGCAAAACTATCTTCAAAACACTAAATTCTATGCTGCTTTTATAGACTTCAAGAAAGCTTTTGATTCTGCCGACCGAAATATCCCGTGGAGCGGTTTAAGAAAAGCAGAAATTGATGACAAAATGAACAAAGCTCTAAAAGGAATCTATGAAGCAGTACTATCTTGTGTTCGTGGTAAGGGTATGTATTCCAAAATGTTAAACTGCCCTCGAGGTGTCAAACAAGGATGTTTACTGGGCTTCATGCTGCTTCCATTTTGTATCAACGTGTTAGTAATAGAAATTAGCAAAAAGGACAGACATGGTATACAAATTTTCTTGAACGCTGTCGAGTTGTTCCTAATGCTATTCGTGTATGACGTCATTCTCCTTTCTGACAGAGTTGTAGGCCTTCAAAACCAACTTAACATTTTGGAAAAAGAAGCAGACAGGTTGGAACTAATTAATTGTAAATCTTGAAAAGAAAGTCATGGTATTCAGAATGGGTGGTTATCTTTCCGGACACAAATTGGTCGTATGGAGGAATTGAAGTAAAGTAATAATTAATTACAAATACTTAAGGATTATATTTACAGCTGAGTTAAGTTTTAGTGTGGAATGATCAGAAAGCTACAAGAACTGAAAGAAAGGTATGATACAGATCCTATGATCACTATGGAAAATAAATTCGATCGAACCATCTATAGTCTGGAAATTTTTTTATTCACAGATTGAACCTATGCTAGCATAATTATGCATATGAAGTTTAGGGATTATCTGATAACTACTTGATCAGAAAATTTCATACTTTTGCAATTAGACGCTTCATGAATGTCCCACTGAATTCCTCTGATAAAATGCTATATCGAGAGTAAGGCAGATATCCGCTTTATGTAAAAAGACAATTAAAGTGTATAAGATATTGGTTAAGGTTGCTAAAACTACCACTGACCAGGTTATGTAGACGAGCTCGTAAGATATTTTCACAACAACATGAATCAGGAAAATGCAACTGGGTGACAAAAGTAAAGAAACTTCTTACTGAAAACGGGTTTGTTATAGTTTGGTTAAGCCAGCATGTAGGGGGTGATAATCTGTTTATTTTAGAACTTAAAGATAGGTTAAAGTGTCAAACAAAGCTAGCATTCGAGTACGGAAGGAAAGGAGAAGTATGACTGCTTTCTTGAATTTAACAGTAATTTGCACCCAGAAAAGTATTTGTCGGTTATGCTTGCTAGATTTAGAACAAGGACCCTATGTCTAAATGCAAGCAGAGTTTGATCTATGTCCGGACCAGAAAAGTGAGAAAAAAAGCAAAGTCATTAGATCAAATGCAGTTGAAAACACCATCATTTTCTCTGTGAATGCAAAGCTTACGACGATGTTCGCAAACAAAAGTAAATTATTTCAAGTGCCTGTTGTTAGTAGTCTAAGAGTATCCGAAATTTTGTCGCTTTACAATGAAGAGCTCATTAAATCTCTAGCTAAGTTTGTTGCTAGATCGTATGCAATTAGACAATCTACAAATCAAAATTTAGAAAGAGAGAGTGTTAGTTACCGCCAATGACATTGACAAACAAAGCACATGACAAGACACGATGCATTTCAACCACTTGGGTCTTCTTCAGGCGAAAAAATAAATCACATTTAACATTTAAGACAGTACAAAGAAAGAACGAGAATGACTCATCTGTTGTTAGTCCATGTGGTGGGGAGAATAGCCGCTAGGCGGAAATGACAAGGGGGATTATGGGAGAGGAAAAGGAGGGGGGGGGGGTTCGTGGGGGGGGGGGGGGGGGGGTTGTGTGATACGATAGGGTTGTGTGTCTAGTTTAGTGAGGTGGTGTGATATCTTTGTGACGGTTGTGATAATGGTGGATTGATAATAATGGTAAGGGGGGGGGGGGGGGGGGAGGCAAACTGGTAAAAAAAAAATTATATATAGAAGGGGTAAATAAGTACAGGAACAGAAGAAACTTTAAAAAAAAAAGAAAAAAAGTTTAGGTGAATAAAAATAAATGATTTCGCTGGGTGATGAAAGAGGTGGTGGTAGTTATGCGTGGGTAGTTGTGAAAGGTGTGTGGGTAATGTTAATGAGGGAGGGAAGGGGATGGAAGATAAATGGGTGATAAGGTATGATTGGGAGGGGGGGGAGGGGGGGTTGAAAACAAAAAGGAGGGTAATGTGTGTGTGTGTGTGGGGGGGGGGGGGGGGGGAGGAAGGGGGGCAAGAGAAGGAGAGCTCATATCTCTTCATCCACTATGGGGTGGGGGTGGGGGTGGGAGGTTGGGAGGTTCATATTAATAGTGTTGTTTAAAAAAGGTAACCAATGCTGTGGGATGATGTTCATTGTAACAGGTGAAATAATGTGTTGGCATCAATATGCTGCTGTTTGTTGAGAGAAGATAGCAGTGATCAATGAAAAACAGGGTATCATGTGTTGCACCACACACACACACACACACACACACACACACACACACACACACACACAAAAGGGGGGCGGGGGGGACCACATGTAAACAATGTTCTAGGTGAGTTAAGATCGTGTGATCATAGTGAGACTAACTGTGGAAAATTTTCACACACACACACACACACACACACACACACACACACACACACACACACAAAGAGGGGTAAAAATTATTATCATTAATAGTCACTGATGGGTGATGATCATATGAGATCAACGGTAGTGTAGGAAGAGATTCTTCTCCGTTCCCTTAGGCAGGAATGGTGGAGGTACTGGCAAGGGCTTCTGTATGGTGAAGGCCCTCCAGTGGTCAATAAGGTTTTGCATTCATCAGTGTGTTGGCAGGCCAGGATTCTTCTTTTGGTGTTGTTGGGACTGTTCCACCGTCATTGGGGCTGCATGGATGAATTGCAGACCCGCCAGGGTGGAGTATTGCAGAGATGTTATGTCATAGTCTGGAGCGCCCGGTTCTCAGTATCACAATGATGGTCTTCTTCTTCGTTTACTTAGGTCAGAATCCTGGAGGTACTGACGGAGGCTGCTGTATGGTGAAGACCCTCCAGTGGTCAGTATGGTTTTGCACTCATTGGTGAGTTGGCAGGCCAGGTTTCCACTTTGGGCCAAGCTGGGAATGCTCCGCTGTCTCTGGGGCTGCACTGCATTGATGGTTTGAAAGACTCACAGGTGTGGAGTATAGTGGACCTGTGATGTTGAGGTCAGGGGAGCCTTATCCTCAGTCCAACAATGTTCACTTGGTCTGATTTGGGCGTCCGGTAGTATGCATCCCTCTTGTTGAAGTCTGGGTGCTGCTCAAGTCATCTTCCTATTTGTCTCCTTGGAAATATTTTAGATTTATTCCAAAGAGACTACCTTTTACAGTTGGGGCTGCTGTCCTTCCTTTGTCAGTTGGTCAGCTTCTTCATTTCCATATAGTGCAGTGTGAAGGTATTCACTCTTTCTAAATTTTGCTTCGTTCTCCGCCGTCAGTCACTCCATTTTGAAAATCTACAAATCGTATGCAATTAGACACTCTACAAATCCAGGAAAAAATAATGGTTTTCATGTGCCCATTGCCTAAGGTCGTTTTTGATGGATCCCTGATGGAGGATGGGTGACAATTGTATGATCCCTTCCGCCCAACAATGTTTTAGTTTCATATTGAAAACAATTAGCATGTTCCCTTGTTTTTTTCTTCTGTTTGCTAGGTTGGTTAGCTGGTTTCCGGTAGACGAGTATTTAAGGATGAATGAAAGACTGCCATGGTTACTTCCTAAATCAGGACTATTGAGTCGATCAGTTCCTTCATGAGACAATGTACCGACCCCGTAACGTTAAGGGTACTAAGCTGTTTTCATTCAAGTTTGATTTTGTCATTGTCATTTGTCTGTCTGTCTCTGTCTGTCTGTGTGTCTGTCTCTCTGTCTTTCCATCTGTCTGTTTGACTGTCTGTCTGTCTGTCTATCTGTCTGTCTGTCTCTCTCTGTGTCTCTGTCTGTCTGTATGTCCACGTCTCTCTCTCTCTCTCTCCACCCTTGTTGAAAAAGGGCAAGCCTTTGAAACAGAAAAAGAACACTGTGTGACATGAATAGCACAGACACGATGCTGTGCTTGTAGTGTGATATGCATATATTAAGTAAGTTATTGCTGTATTTTTCTCATTTCTTTGCTGCTTTGTAATTTGTTTTGTTTTGTAACACTACGGTAAAAAAAAAAGCAAACCCGATGGCTTTTAGATTCTTGATACTATGTGTACGTTACGGTAAAAATGCAAGCCCGATGGTTTGGGCCAGTGGTAGTGCGTGTGCTGAAACTCAAATGCTTGGTGGGTAACCCACACAGATCTTGCTATGCATTCTTCAAGAGATGGCATAAACACCGCGATTCTGGTATGAATATGCTTTTCTTTTCTTTTCTCCTTTTTTCAGTTGTTTTGTTTTACCGAGCTATCCAGTAAGGGCTGCTTTGGAACACCAAAATATGCTGTCTTTTTTTTTTTTTTCCAATTTACCTCGTTTTTTCTAACACCTCATGTCTCTGTGCGATCTTTAGATTTCTTCAGAACATTTACAACACACACACACACACACACACACACACACACACACACAGATACACACGTGTGTGTGTGTGTGTGTGTGTGTGTGTGTGTGTGTGTGTGTGTGTGTGTGGAGAACACGTGTGTGTGTGTGTGTGTGTGTGTGTGTGTGTGTGTGTGTGGAGAGAGAGAGAGAGAGAGAGAGAGAGAGAGAGAGAGAGAGAGAGAGAGTCTTTTTTTCAATTTCTTTTTTTTACTCCTCCATGTTTTCCAGTTTCTCACTTAAGAGGGCTTTGCAAGACCCGATCCTTAGATTTCAATCACCATCCCAAGAGAACGTAACTCTCATCCTTCTTCCTGTTCTTGAGCTGCAAAGAGACATTTCGTCTCAAGTAAGAAATTGCTTTCAAATTCGTGCTTCCATGCGTTTGGCTGTGTGGAGATTGGGAAGAAAGCAAAAATGCAGATAAAAACAAGAGGAAAAAAGGTCAAATAAGTAGGAAGGAAACGCAGAAGAACTCTGAAGAAATTGTCTCTGTTTTTATGACCAGAGAACAACATGAGTCAAGACATCGATTACGTAGATAAATAGGGGAAATAATCCATGGACTTCATGACCAAAAGACCACACACACACACACACACACACACACACACACACACACACACACAAAATCATGGCAGGTACAGAAAAAACAACAACAACAACAACAAAAAAACCCACATCTGAGCCGATATAATTATCGTCATCATCATCATCATCGTCATCATCATGACCACACCACCTCCATCACCATTACCAACATCATCATTATCATCATCACCATCATCATTGTCACCATCACCATCGTCGTCATCATCATTGTCATCATTCTGATTATCTTTGTGTTTTTCCGTCTCGACGCTTCAGGAGTTATGTTTACATTTCCAGATCATCACCTCTGACTCAAAGCAATGCAGAACTATAACCACTCTTTGCGACGACTATGAGCAGCATTTGACTATGCTGTTGTCGTCGCCCCCGTCGTCATCGTCGTCGTCGTCATCGTCGTCGTAGTCGTATCTTCATCATCATGATCATCATTATCATCATCATCATCATCATTTTCTTCATCATCATCATCACCACCATCACCATCATTATCATCATCAACATCATCATAATCATGATCATCATTTTCATCATCATCATTGTTACGGATGGTGTGCGGTGCGTGTTTAGTTGTCTGACTCTCGCTCTCAAAAGTTGGGGATGCGTGTACGACTTTTCCCTACACACACCCACACCATACGAACATGGATAGCCAAGCAACACACGAGTTAGGTTTGTTTCTTTATATGCTGCCTGAACCATCAAAACATACATTAATATGAATTGGTACAAAATCAATACATGCCACTACATAGCATACAGATCAATTCACGTCAATTAAGACATCAATGCATAAGAAACTTCAACCATCAGATATCAGCGTATCATATTACTTAATATAACTCACAGATCTTGCCGGCGCCGTCCACAGTGTCCCACAAATACAGTCAACACACTCGGCTGCACAGTGCCCAAGTCACAGTCTCTAGCATTAAAAGAAGACACAGAAGAAGAAGCAGGATCTCCGCTCGGCAAGCACAGCCGCTCACAAATACAACGATATTCGAATCTAAAAAGTACACTATTCGCAGGGTACAAAACAAAAAAAAAAACAAAAACAAAAAAAAAAACACGTTGAACTACCAGATGAAGAATAGAACCAGGGTCGCCACACGTCAAGCAGAGCCGCTCACGAGCTCTGACGACTTGAATATTTACCGGTACAGCAACAACGATGAACCAAGAAGAATAACCAGGGTCCCCACACGGCAAGCAGAGCCGCTCACAAACACAGACGATGAAGAAGAAGAAGCAGGGTCTCCACACGGCAAGCACAATAAATCACGAACTGTCAGAAGAAGAACCGCAGGTTCACAAGGCACAGTAAACCATATTAAATCACCGGCAAACACAATTTCAGCAAAGTCCTATAGAACACAACAAACTTCGACGTATTGTTGATCTAAAACAAAAATTAGCTTCTCCGTGTATTGATATTACAATATTCACATCAATAAACTCAGCTCACCGACACACATGTGGTGGTACAATTACAGCACATAAATATTCTTGTGAGAGTTTTAACAGTCGCTCTCGGCGACACAGCATTCATAAAAAAATTATTACAAATAAATTTCGTGGTACATGTTTCGCTGGCATCGTCATCAGAAGTATCGCACATACACAGTGAACATCGACGCACTACTGACTTGAAAGTCAGCCTCTCCACATAGTAACACTACGGAGAAAACGACGACTAAAACAAATTAAAGTAGGCTGGACACCAAAGCCTCGGCCGTTACTTCTTGCTCATCCTCCCGTCATATATTATTATTTTTCGTCATGTTCCTATGTCATTTCAAGTTGACGTCATAATTTACGTTGACGTCAAAATCATCATCATCATCATCATCAACTTCTTCGTCATCATATCATCATTTTCATCAACAAGAACAATAGCAGCAGTGGCAACCGCATCAACATGAGAAACAATCTCATTCTTCGTTCTTCTGTATAGACTAATCGTGTAGTTTTTTTTTCATCCACGCATTACAGAAGCCAAGGGAACCTACCCAAGGTTCTCAAGACATAGACAGCAGGTGGGACAGTGGACCGGTATTCAATGGTCACCATGTTTCCATCAGGAAGAACAGGCGTTTTCCTGACTTGGAGGAATTCAAAATCTTCCTGGAACACACACACACACACACACACACACACACACACACACACACACACACACACACACACAGAGAGAGAGAGAGAGAGAGAGAGAGAGAGACTCATAGTGAGCTCACACAAAGAAACACACACACACACACACACACACACACACACACACACACACACACACACACTCACACGCGCGCGCGCGCGGACGCACGCACACACACACACACACACACACACACACACACACACACGCACGCACGCACGCACGCACGCACGCATGCTCGCACGCACACGCACATACTGAGAGAGAGAGAGAGAGAGAGAGAGAGAGAGAGGAAGAGAGAGAGAGAGATGACGTGGTCATTGCGAATAGGCTGTAGCTCACAATATCCGTGTGTATTTCATATTTAAACTTTTAACACGCGAAGGTACTGTATTGTTTCATTACCATCTGTCAAACTGAGTATGTCCTGAGAACATAAGTCTCTAACCTGAAGACCTGAGGAACCTTGAAATATGATCGTAGCACAATCTGACATAGACGTTAAAGGAAAGCATAAAGCGAGGTATTGATTTCAGTACAACGTAACGAAACGTAGGCATTTCAGCGGAAGAAACAGAGCTATGATCAGAAATGTCCAAAGTGAACAAATCTTGTTTTTACGTGGGGAACGTGTGGGTCTGTCGATTCATTTTTTGTCTGGAAACGATGATTCTAGAGGCGTGTAGACGGATGATGAGGATGAAGGTAGGAGACATTTTGATGAGATTCAGATCGATGCCAGCAATATCATTTTTTTTTTTCAACGTACTATGACAGTTACTGACGCTGATGCTTTGCTCTATTCGGCGCTTGTTTTCCGTTCAGAAATGAATTGAGATCCAAGAGTACTGATGTTTGCCTCGTGAATAAACACCTTTCACAGAATTCCTAAAACAGTGATATCCATATGATGATTTTGTGGAACATAGCAGGTAATCAATAATGAGGTCTGGAAATGCTGAGACCTTGTGAACATTTCGCAGATTGCCGTACATGTATGAAATTGCTCGAATATTGTAACATCTCGAACGTGTTGAAAAAGTGCATTGTATCCTTAGTTAATGGACTGATCTTTTTGCCTTTGTTTGTTGTGAATATGGAATGTATTTGTACATGATTGTGCCGTACATGTATGAAATTGCTCGAATATTGTAACATCTCGACGTGTTGAAAAAGTGCATTGTATCTTAGTTAATGGATGATCTTTTTCCCTTTGTTTGTTGTGAATATGGGATGTATTTGTACATATTGTGCCGTACATGTATGAAATTGCTCGAATATTGTAACATCTTGACGTGTTGAAAAAGTGCATTGTATCCTTAGTTAATGGACTGATCTTTTTGCCTTTGTTTGTGTGAATATGGAATGTATTGTACATGATTGTGCCGTACATGTATGAAATTGCTCGAATATTGTAACATCTCGACGTGTTGAAAAAGTGCATTGTATCCTTAGTTAATGGACTGATCTTTTTGCTTTGTTTGTTGTGAATATGGGATGTATTTGTACGTGATTGTGCCGTACATGTATGAAATTGCTCGAATATTGTAACATCTCGACGTGTTGAAAAAGTGCATTGTATCCTTAGTTAATGGACTGATCTTTTTGCCTTTGTTTGTTGTGAATATGGGATGTATTTGTACGTGATTGTGCCGTACATGTATGAAATTGCTCGAATATTGTAACATCTCGACGTGTTGAAAAAGTGCATTGTATCCTTAGTTAATGGACTGATCTTTTTGCCTTTGTTTGTTGTGAATATGGGATGTATTTGTACGTGATTGTGCCGTACATGTATGAAATTGCTCGAATATTGTAACATCTTGACGTGTTGAAAAAGTGCATTGTATCCTTAGTTAATGGACTGATCTTTTTGCCTTTGTTTGTTGTGAATATGGAGTGTATTTGTACACCATTGTTGTGAAATTGGGATTGTATTTGTACACCATTGTTGTGAATATGGGATGTATTTGTACACATTGTTTTTGAATATGGGATGTATTTGTACACCATTGTTTTTGAATAATGGGATGTATTTGTACACCATTTGTTGTGAATATGGGATGTATTTGTACATGATTGTGCGCTCAAAGTACAACTAATGAAACGTGTGCGTTGGCATTTCCACCATTGACTTCGGTCTGAATGCAATCAGTATTCACATTCTGATTAATTTACACATTAGTACATAAGTTCGTGAGTTTGAGACACTAGACGTAAAGCACTAACCATATCTCTCTTTTTCAACTTGATGCTTGACAAAGCATACTATCTTTCTATGCGACTGAAGTTCTAACAATGAATAGTTGTGATATGAAGTTCGATAAGTGTCGGAGTCAGATCCGTGTACCGTCACGCGTACTTGATTTCTGTCAGGGGTCATGGTTCTGACCTTGACTTTTAACCTCAAACCTTGAATTTGCACAGGCACCACAGCTTCACAATGAGTTACCATTAAGCCACGGTCACTCAGAATTAGAACTATGACGGATGCTCTTTCTGATTTAAAACATTGTTAGTATTGTTAGTATGTGTCATTGTCTTTTGACTATCAGTGACTGCATAAGCGGAATCGGTAGACAAGCAAATTCATTTTCTTCTTTCAAGTTTACATTTACATAACATGTCAGCAAAGTTTATCACAGAAAAATGCACAAGTGTATAAGTACATGTGCGGGTAACAAGCTGTCATGTGATGACAGAGATTTTGCCAAACCATTTGAGTTGCACATCAGATGCATATTATTCCAAAGGGTATCCCATGACGTATTTATTTCCAGAAGTACCGTTTACAGCATCCTGATGCTTACATGTCTATAGTTCACAGGCTTTGCATATTGCTTTTCCTTGTTATCATTATTCTCTCTTCTCTGACTCGCTCTCTCTCTCTCTCTCATACACACACGCACACACAGACACACACGCGCGCGCGCACAAACACACAAACACACGCACATACACACACGCGCGCGCGCACCCCCCCCCCCCCCCACACACACACAGAAAGAAGAAAAGAGGAACGAGAGAGAGAGAGAGAGAGAGAGAGAGAGAGAGAGAGAGAGAGAGAGAGAGAGAGAGAGAGAGAGAGAAAACAGACAGCGAGACAGAGAGAGAGAGAGGCATATGGGTAGATGGATTGATGGATAGATGGATAGATGGATGGATAGATGGATGGATGCATGTATGGTTGAATGGATAGATAGATAGATAGATAGATAGATAGATAGATAGATAGATAGATAGATAGATAGATAGATAGATAGAAAGATAGGTGGATGGATGGATGGATGGATAGATAGACGTATGGCTGGCTGGATAGATAGATATAGACGGATAGAAAGAAAGATAAATAGAGAGATGGATAGATAGACAGACATATATATATATATATTAGATATATACAGAGAGAGAAGAGAGAGAGAGAGAAGAGAGAGAGAGAGAGAGAGAGAGGAGAGGTAGACAGAGAGACAGACAGGCAGACAGATAGATTGATAGCTACATTTGGCCGCTAGACAGACACTGATGAAGAAGGTGTTGTAGACGACTCACAGCTGCCTGCCCTCGGTGAGTCTGAAGAGCCACAGCGGACAGCAACGGCAGGAACATCCCCGGCAGACGCCTGTAGATTCCAGAGTTCTTCTTCATGGTTAGTAACCGTTCAGTCTGGTCTCTGACATATACTACAACACGGTCGGTCAACACGGTGCGCAGAATCTGTGTGGAACCAAAGCCCTTTCCCTCCGTGCATTTATACCCGTTGTCTAATTACTTTAGGGCTATTAGGGCGTAAGGGCGATAACTACTATGATGACCA
>CM065724.1:78448144-78453144 GCA_033310375.1 Conus canariensis
GTCCAATGTCAGGAAGAGGAAACGACATTGGTATGGCCATGTAACATGGTCCAATGTCTGGAAAAGAGAACGACGTTGGTATGGCCATGTAACATGGTCCAATGTCAGGAAGAGAGAACGACGTTGGTATGGCCATGTAACATGGTCCAATGTCAGGAAAAGAGAACGACGTTGGTATGGCCATGTAACATGGTCCAATGTCAGGAAGAGGAAACGACATTGGTATGGCCATGTAACATGGTCCAATGTCAGGAAAAGAGAACGACGTTGGTATGGCCATGTAACATGGTCCACTGTCAGGAAGAGGAAACGACATTGGTATGGCCATGTAACATGGTCCAATGTCAGGAAAAGAGAACGACGTTGGTATGGCCATGTAACATGGTCCAATGTCAGGAAGAGAGAACGACGTTGGTATGGCCATGTAACATGGTCCAGTGTCAGGAAGAGAGAACGACGTTGGTATGGCCATGTAACATGGTCCAGTGTCAGGAAGAGAGAACGACGTTGGTATGGCATGTAACATGGTCCAATGACCTTGGCACACAACTGACAAGACTGGAGGGACCTGGTTATTTTTCTACATCTGAGAAGAAAGAAAGAAAGAAAAAAGAAAGAAAAAAGAAAAAAATAAAGAAAGAAAGAAAGAAAGAAAGGAAGAAAGAAAGAAAGGAAGAAAGAAGGAAAGAAAGGAAGAAAGGAAGGAGGGAAGGAAGACAGAAAGAAACAAAGGAAGGAAGAAAGACAGAAAGACAGGAATAAAGAAAGAATGAATGCCCTGAAATGTTCTGCATCACACATTTTGAAAGTCTATAAATAAAACAGATGTGTAAATGTATTCTCTTTAGAATAAATTCAAACGTACAAAAAATGTTCCTACCGGATAACATTAGGCTCATTTACGACGCAATTGCTTATTTAGAAGAACACAACTTACCAGGGCTTTTATTAAACATTGACTTTGAGAAAGCATTCGATTCAGTGAGCTGGGATTTTATGTTTAAAGTATTGAAAGCGTTTGGATTTCAACAGGACTTCTGCAAATGGATTGAAACATTCTATAAAAAATATCAACTCATGTGTCCTTGTTAATGGTCGAGTTTCTAGTTGGTTTGAGATAGACCGCGGATGCAGACAAGGTGATCCACTATCGCCATATTTATTCCTATTATGTGTTGAAATTCTAGCATTAATGATTCGGGAAAATGTAAACATACGTGGAATAGTTATAGATACAGTTAAATATAAGCTTTCTCAGTATGCAGATGACTCGGAATTTCTTTTAGCAGGCGACAAAAAATCATTTGAAACATGTATAAGCGTATTGGAAATGTTTGGTCGAATATCGAGGTTATATATGAATCCTGGAAAAACTAGCCCTGTTTGGTTGGGGAGCTGTAAAAATTCTGCTGTTCGTTACATGGACCATTTAGGTATGGAGTGGAACCCACAAAAATTCAAAATTCTTGGAATCTGGTTTACCAACGATTTGCAAAACTGTACAGATATGAATTATTCTGAAAAATTAGCGGACGTGAAACATTTGTTCAAGATTTGGGTGAGAAGACAACTAACTCCTTTGGGCAGAGTGGCAGTTTTAAAATCGCTTTTTTAAAAAAAAAAAAATCAAAACTCATTTATTTGTGGATATTACTACCTAACCCACCTGACATTTTTTTTCAGACTTTACAAATTACTGTTACAAATTTGTGTGGAATAAAAAGCCAGACAAAATAAATAGAAAAACTGCTCACAAAAGTATCCAAAACGGTGGTCTTGGACTACCAGAATTAAAAACATTTGCTTCTTCCCTAAAATTGACGTGGCTGCAAAAAGTTCAGACTACACACACACAAATGGAAAACTATTACAACATCTAACTTTCCACTTTTAAGCGATATTGAGAAAAATGGACCAGAAATACTTTCTTCCTTCTGTAAATCAAATGTATTTTGGACAGAGGTATTTATGGCGTACAAACAATTTTTCTACAAAGTTAACAGTGAGACTTCTTATGAACTCCTTGCGGAACCAGTCTTTTATACAAACAGAATACAAGTTGGGAAAAAGACTATTTTGGGAAAAGCATGGATCAACAAGGGCATATATTGCATTGCTCATTTTTTGCTTGATAATGGCCAGTTTATTTCTTACGAACAATTTAAACAAAAGTATGATGTAAACATTAATGTTGTCACTTTTTCTGGTATTAAAGCAGCTATAACTGAATATATACAAAAAACAAAAATCAAAGTTGAAAATACAAATGAATGTTTAAATATGCATGTATGTTACAAAAAGTTAACGTCAGTTTGTAAAGGGTCAAGATTATATTATGACATTTTTATAGATAATCATACACACCCGAAAATCTGTACGAACTGGGATATAAAACTGAACGTTGAAAATGACTGGAAAAACTGTTTTCTTTATCTGAGTAAAATTTCTGACATAAAAATGAAATGGTTACAGTTACGAATAATACACAGATGTCTTGGTACTAATGTTGTGCTGAAAAAAATGGGTGTATTGAACAGCGATGTTTGTACTTTCTGTACCTCTGTTAAGGACAGTATCACACATATGTTTTGGTATTCTACGGTCATACAACGATTTTGGGAAACGCTGGTGGTTTTGATGAATGAAAAATGTATGTGTGCATTTAATTTGCAGATATCTGAACCATTAGCCATAGTTGGATTTGATAAAGATATTACATATAGACCATGTATTTTATTTTATTGTATTATTTGCAAAAACACTATTTATATCAGTGTAGAACAGAACAGAAATCACCCAGACTGCAAGTTTTTCTTAATAAGCTAAAATACAGATATAAAACTGAAGAATATATTGCTCGAAAAAATTTTGTATATAACGATTTCCTTTCCAAATGGCACCCATATGCGCCGATGTTAGCAGGCTCAGAATGAATTACGAATGCTTATGACATTGTACATTATACGAGTACAAGTATGATTATAGTACCCTAAAACTGTTACACCGCCTAAAACAGCCCCTTTGGATATAATACAGAACCTTCTATATGTATATATATATATATATATATATATTATATATGTATATGTATGTGTGTGTGTGTGTGTGTGTGTGTGTGTGTGTGTGTGTGTGTGTGTGTGTGTGTGTGTATATATATATGTATATATGTGTGTGTGTGTGTGTGTGTGTGTGTGTGTGTGTGTGTGTGTGTGTGTGTGTGTGTGTGTGTGTGAATGTATATGTATGTATGTATGTATATATATAAAGAAAACAAAGACAAATATGTAAAATTTCATAATACACTAGGCTTGCCTCATGTGCTCTCTCGCGCTCTCTCTCTCTCTCTATCACATAAAGAGGTTGTAACCGTGCCTTAAAAATGTAGAATGGTATTGTAGCTGTGTTTAGTATGTTGATTTCCTCTTTATCTATCATTTGTTTGGATTTGTTCTTTTTTTATTTCATATTCTAATGTGTTGTACTATGTGGACTTATTTGAATTAAAAAAAAAAAAAAATGTTCCTACCAAATCTCTGGGTCACCTTTTTTCTAGCCTTCAGTCGCTGTATCAGTCGTTGGCGGCGGACCGACCTTTGACGTTCCACAGGAATGGCTCTGGCATACAGATAGGGGTTCAGCAGAGATGTCAGGGGCATCAGGAACAAGGTCATGCCCACGCGGATGTCATTGGATACATCAAGGCCCTCTGTGGACAGCAGTTGAACCAGGCTCAGGATTATCTGGCACACCATGTTGGCGACACACATCATCAGCAATCGTCTCGCAATGTCCAGTTTTGCAGATGTTGGACTGGAGTCAGCAAGAGAGTTAGAGTTAGTTTTGATTTTAAAGTACACGTAAAAAAAACGTTGTTTATCTTTTCCCTAAAATATTATAATGATATGACTTTGGTGAGCTCTGGAAGTGAGAAATGAAAGCTATTGTGTATAAATTATTGACGGAGAAAATACCCATAATATAATCTACTAAGTTTCAATACAATGGGCGCATTACAACAGAAAAATTCCTCGACTGGCGCCATGAGTGACTGCATTGAAGAGAAGATTTCCTCACGTAATCCTTTTAAAACTACCAAGAACACAGTTATAAAGGAACGATTTCCATTGTCCCTTTTTATCAAGAAAAGTTTTTTTCCCCACATTATCATTACTTGACGTATCCACAGTAGAGATCAGGATACATTTTTCAATAATTTATACACAATAGTTTTCTTTTCTCACTTCCAGAGCTCACCAACAGTCATATCATTATAATATTTTAGGGAAAAGATAAACAACGTTTTTTGTTTTATAAGTAACACATTGATTTAATTTAATCAGTTTTCCCCGATCACATATAAACATACATATTCTGTCTTCCATCCACTTACTCCATTCTTCTCATCTACCTCTCGACTCACACATGTTTTGTTCTTGTTGTTCTTGTTCTTGTTATCGTTGTTGTTGTTAGTGTTGTTGTTGTTTTTGTTGTTGTTTGTTTATTTGTTGTTGTTGTTGTTGTTGATTTTGCTTGACAGTTAGACTGAGATATCAACACTTTAAGCATTCAGGGTAGTTTCGAATTTTTCATTTTGAATATTGTGAGATATTCAAAGGCCTTCGTGATGAAGCACTGACATCTGAACAGTTCTGAAAACCTCCAGGGAGTCCGCCCTTAACAACAAATCCTCAGGGCAGAGTATTCCATCATGCACGTATTTGGCTCTTAACTCCTCAGTCTGGGTAGAGTGGGTCGCATCCAGGTCAAGAGGTCTCGATGTTCTCCTGTTACGGTCTTTTTTTGGCAGCTGTCGGGATTTCAGTTTGGCCATCCATTATGGTTGGCCATTGCGAGGCAAAGCCACATTGTTCAAAAAGTTATAGGTCCTTGCAACACCTGCGGGTTAAGTTTGGAAATTGGATTTTGTCTTACGCTCTAACGTCTGCTGTGCACTATTCGTATTCCATTGCATACAAAAAAAGCACATTTTCATGCTCTGG
>CM065724.1:78455644-78585644 GCA_033310375.1 Conus canariensis
TTGGCTCAGGGCACCGGGAGTTGCAGACAGCGTCCCGCCCCGCCTCAACTCCCCACATTACCCACACTTTTTTGTGTCTTCTCTTCGGTTTAACAGGGAAGCAATGTTGACATGTGGCCGGTCGTTGCTGTATTCTTAGTGACATATTTACGTATGCCCACCGTTGTTTTGGTTAGAAAGTGTATCAATGGCCTTGTTCTTGTGATATTCAAGCTGATATTTCTCGGAAATATTTGCATAAGGTGTAATTGAAAATGTCTTTCATCAGTGTATACAGCAACTGTCATAACCAATCACAATGTTTGAGAAACCATCCGTTCTCTAGAATTCAAGATATTGCTGTACATGTTGATCGTCATTCGATGACCTTTAAATGACTTGTTAGTGATCACTGGAATTGGTCCATCAGTATTTATTGCTCTGCCAAGGGTTATTTTTTTTCTCCTGTCAGCAGGGTTTTTTTTTGTTATTGTGAGCATTACAGTCCATCCCCCACACCTTGAAGAGAGAGTGGGGGATGGAGTGGAGGTGGTGGAAGGGGTCCACGTGACCTGAAGTAGTCATTCTTTGACCAATTCTCTCCCATATTCCCTCCACATGTTGGATGCTACTACCAATCAGTTCTTATGTAGTTCCCCCGCTTTGTGCCAGCTTTTCGTCCTTATCACCAAGTAGTGAGATCACCACTCACTCATTCCTTCCCTTCCCCTACCTCTCTTTATCAGCACAGTCTTCCATGGGAATTTGGTGAAGCGGCGCTGCAGTGTTGTGGACGAAGGGAAACAGGAAGAAACAGAGAAGGGCGAGTGGGAGCGGGGAGGACGGCATGCAGTGACGGGGGTTATGAACCTTGCGAAGCCGGGTTAGAATGCTGGTTAATCAATAAAATCCTTGTTTTCTCCCTCCCCCCCCCTCTCTCTCTCTCTCTCTCTTAGTAACATTTACCGAGATTGTGTTAAGGTTAGTGCTCTCACAAGAAAACTATCCTGTCATGGAAGGCGATGTCCTTCTGGTGGTGTTCTGCCGTTAGGGCGGAAATAATCGTCTAGGTATGTTTCAGTAGTCAATATGAATTGTAAGAATGTTGTGGCTGGAAGAATTGATAAATATGTGCTTGACTCTTGACAGAGATTTACTCCTGTTTGGTCTTTATATTGTGCGTGAAAACGGTTCTTTCTCTTTTTTATGGAAATCAAAGATGGAGATATAAATTTGGAAGAACATATCTAGTATGCTACCCAAAAACGAAGAATTAAATTTTTTAATATTTGTTAATATTGAGTGACCTTAATGTAAGAACTGGATACGAACAGCCACGAGTGAAATTATAAGTAATTATTGACCTGGTTTTAATGATGATGAGTCTGTGAATTATGATTTTTTTTTTTCTTTTTTTTTTTCCAGATTATCACAACATGATGTTGCAAATAATTTTGATGAATGTTTATTGAGCCTATGTTTTATATTTAACTGTGTAACAGTTAATGACTGTGGTGGATGAAATTCTACAGGTGATTTTACCTGTCTCTCTAAACGGCTGTAATGTAATTTATAATGTTGCAAAGTGAGGCGACTGCAGGCAGAATTCTACACAAATATTAAAACGTTTAAGTAATACATCCGCTAAACATGAACAAACAAATCCCAGGACAAAACACGATGCGTTTCGAACTCTTAGGTCTTCTTCAGGCAAGATAAACAACACTGAGGACGACGAACATGAAGAACGAGCAATCACTTATCTCGTCAATTCGGCGCAAGATCTCGTTCTTCATTTTCGTTGTTCTGAGTCTTGTTTATCTTGCCTGAAGAAAACCTGAGAAGTCGAAATGCGTCGTGGTTTGTCTTGTGAATCGTTTGTTCATGTTTTGCCGGATATATTACTTAAACTTTTCGAGAAGAATAATTTATGTCCAGGAATCTGCTTTCTCCACAACACTGTAAGCTGAATGTCGAAGATGGCATCGACTCGAGCATGCACCTGTTGAATTCGATGGAGAACTATAGGACTTAATGTTGACAGACCATCTCTCACTGAAACTGGTACTGAAGATAGGCCATGGTCTGAAGATTTCCTCCAAATTCATCAAGTGGAATTAAATTCTCATGATTCCAATATTTTCATTGAAATGATCGTTAAATATGCCGTTGCCTTCAAAAGGAGAAGAACAGGGAACAAAAACACGAGAAACGACTAATTTGACAAAGGATGTGATGTTATATAGAGGAAAGCAGTAGTAAGAAGATTCATAACGAAGAAAAGAGAAATATGCGTTAAAGAAAGAAAGAATATGTGTGTGTGTTCAAGATCAATAAAAAGAGATCAAACAAGATTGAACTGAATTTAAGTAATCAACTAGCGACCCCCCCCCCCCCCCCCCCCCCCCCCCGAAAAAACAAACAAACAAACAAACAAAGAAATCAGGCAATATAAAGTCACACATTTACAACTGTGTTATAAATGAACAGTGGTATAATCACTTCTGCGCTGTTTTTAACAATATGGATAAATCATCTACTCCAGGAGAAACAATGGAGTTAACAATGAAGGGGAAACAATGTATACTGGAACCAACCTCCAGACGTAAGGTCTTAGCAGCATTGGCAGTTTCAAAGTTTAAAACAAAATGCTGGTCGCGACAACATTGTTAGTGAGATGTTGAAATATGCTAATGCAAAACTGGTTGATTACTTGGGTATTTATATCAATAAACTGCCTGATCTTGGTGCTTTCCTACACGCATGGTCGAAATTTATAATAGCTCGAATGTATAAAGAATGTAAACCTACCAGATCCACACAAGTATCAAGGCATTTTCTTCATAAATGGTGTTAGTAAGGTATGCATACAATTCCAACCAAATGACTTTCAAAGTGAACAGACAAGAATGAAAAAAAAAAAAAACAACAACGCGCGTGCGTGCGTGTGTGTGTGTGTGTGTGTGTGTGTGTGTGTGTGTGTGTGGTGTGTGTGTGTGAAGAGGGGATGACACAGGGGTCGGGGTGAGGATTGCGAGAGAAGGGTAGGTAGGGAGAAATGCGGAGTGTAGGTTGGTGTAGTGGGGACTGAGTGAGAAGGCTGAAAGGTGGATGACGTTGCACACACACACACAACATACACACACACACACACACACAACACACACACACACATAAGTTATTATTATTATATATATATATAAAGAGAGAGAGAGAGAGAGAGAGAGAGAGGTGTGTTGAGAGTGGTGTGTGGTATGTGTGTTGTGTGTGTGTGTGTGTGTGGTGTAGGATGCATGGAGTTTGTGGTGGTGTGTGTGTGTGTGTGTGTGTGTGTGTGTGTGTGTGTGTGTGTGTGTGCCTTGTACTGTGTGGATCTGTGTGTGTGTGTGTGTGAGTGGATATGCATGGAGCTTGTGCCTCTCGTGTCAGTGAGTGCAATTGTAATCTCCCTTGTCTATAGAATTAATTGCAGAACGAACAGTAAGGGTTCTTTTTCTCTCTCTCTCTCGTCTTAGAGAGAGAGAGAGAGAGAGAGAGAGAGGAGAGAGAGCACGCGCGCACGTGTGTGTGTGTGTGTGGGCGCGCACGTACGAGTATGCATGCAAGTTTGTGCGAGTGTGTGTGTGGTGTGTGTGTGCTGTGTGACGTGTGTGTGTGCGTGCGTGCGTGCGTTGTGTGTGTGTGTGTGATGTGTGTGTGTGCGCGCGCGCGCACGCGCGCAAAAGTCTGAACCATTAGAATTTGAAAAGTGATTCTCTCACTCTCTCTCTCTCTCTCTCTTCAGCTTTCTTCAGTTCCAGGACCTCCACCCACAGCATGGCAGATGAAACCCAGTGGACACTGGACCTTTTCCAGCTGATGGAACCCTTGGCGCCGAAACGCGAGATACCTACTACTAATGCTTGTCAGTGACATACTGAGGAGAATGCCTTCCTGTCTGAAACTGAGGAGCACCTGTTGTGAAGAAGTGTCTCCAACATCCTTCGAGAGAGATTTGCTCTTTCGGCGGTGTACGCTACAGAGGATAGGGTAGCTGCTGATGTGAAAGAGCTTGGCTTGACTCCCACACTTCGAGACCCCTCTTCACCAATCTGCTCCGTGCTTGGTCATCGAGCGTAGATGGTCCTACCTCAAGATGTTCCTTGAAGCGTACCCTTCGGCGCATCTTACAGCGGAAGTGCTCCGCTGTCTGTCGTTCAGATACCTGCGCGACTCCGATCTGGACGTGTTTCAGTGCTGCTAGATCGGTGTTCAAAGTTCCATGTTCCCGTGTTGAGGAGGGTGGTGAAAAACGTCATGAATGAAGGTTTCAGTGGCTCGTTTAGGGTGTTGATTTACAGCCGCAGCAAGATCACCGACGGGCTGTTGAGGTTGTTTGCTGTGACCCTAAAAATCCTCTGGAGGAGCTTGGGATACGTTACTGTCTCCACTGAATTGGTGGTACCTACCTGGGCAGCGACCTCGAGGACTGTCTGTCATTAGCGTGCGAGGCGGGTTTGTTCTTGGATTTAAAGTCCCTATGGCTGCGATGAGCCCGAGCGTGATCCCCTCGAAAATCAGATATTAATCTGCCTAACGTGGTGCTTTTCTGTACAAAGCTGGTGCTATCAGTACCCATGAACTTTCCCCAGCTGGCTCTTATACTTCCCGCCCATCTGATGACCCAAACGACTTTTACAGGAAAACACGTGATTTGATAGCCAAACAATCCTCGCGAGCTCGTTCTCTGCAAAGCCTCTGTCTTCTGAAAGGGGCCAGTCGTCTATAATTAAAAACTCCAGTTCGCTGAAACTGTCACTATGATCCACTAGTTTTAAACTGAATGTGCCCATATTGACCAGAAATGATTATGCTGTAGTATTAACTGGCCACGTACACCTTTACTTATCATATAGTGTAGAAAAGAATAGAGCCATAAATTCATTTATTAAGCGTGATCATGTTAATATATGCTGATGTCCATTTGTTCTCTATTGAAGAATTAAAGTAGTGGGTGGGGGAAACAGCCGCATGTTAACAATTATTTTATAACTTCAGTAATGACTTTGTCAATATTTGACATTTAATTACAGGAAGTTGAAGGAAAATGGGAAAAAGTATATCAAAGATATTAAAACCATTCTCTAGCTGTATAAGAGAACCATTGCAATTCCTCTCAGAGGCAGACATATAATGCATTAACTATTCTAGACCGTTCGTCTGGAGAATTGGACTCACGGATCAGTGTGTTTGTGCTCTTGGCGTCAAATAGAGACATACCACAGTCCATAATTCTGTGGTGTTTTCACCACCAAGGGTTCAAAAAAGAATCCAACAGCACCCCCAAAGCAGCCAGCGAAAGGTAGTAAATAAAACAAAACGAAAGTGTGGAGAGGAAAAAAGTTGCTGAAAAACTAAAAACACTATGCAAACATTATAAAATGTAGGGGACAATCTTTAGCCTATGCTTGAGGATCCATTTAAGGATGCAAGGGAAATCAGAAGATATGGAACAGTCTGAGTGGTCAGCTCTGCTGTTCAATAACCCAAGCATTGTCAGCGGCTAAGAATTGTGCCATTTCTTCTCTGACTGGATATTCTTATCGTCACGGTCAAAGTATTTTTGCCATGAATTATTTTATTAGATGGCTAGCTGTGCCTTTTATCAGTTGATTTGACTGTTAGGCCGCTTTTGCTGTTCCTCTTGGGTAAGGGTTTTGGGCCTTTCATCAGAATAAATAGCGTGAGACAAATCTAAGTGAGAATGTTTGTTTGTTTGTTTCTCTCTCTCTCTCTCTCTCTCTCTCTCTCTCTCTCTCTCTCTCTCTGTGTGTGTGTGTGTGTGTGTGGTGTGTGTGTGCGCGCGCGCGCGTGCGCACGTTTCTTTGCATTTGTTAATGTGTATTGTGTGTGTGTGTGTGTGTGTGTGTGTGTGTGTGTGTGTGTGTGTGTGTGTGTGTGTGTGTGTGTGTGCGCGTGAGCGTGCATATGTCAGACCTGTCTACCTCACAATTGAACCATTAGTATTCCATGGAGTAAATGTTAGCATTCCACGACAAAAAAGAGTCTTTTTCTCACCTTGAACTTTAATGTGGATCTTATATCACGTAATTCTTGCAGCCAACTCATTGCGCTGTACTCACACACTTAAACACTCGCACCAACTAGCACAAGTGCATCACACACACACACCACACCACACACACACACACACACACGGACGCACGCACACACACACACACGCACGCACACCACCATAACACAGCAACCAACACACACACACACACACACACACACACGCACGCACACACACACACACACACACACACATTGCACATATCTAGCTATCTCATTGGGACAAAAAAAATTATGATAATATTATAATGCCCTCCTCCCTCCCCCCCCCCCCCACACACACACAGAGTGAGAGACATCATACACAGGTATACTCTTCATACAGTTTTGATTTTCCTTCGTTTTCTTATCACCTGCTGCCCCAGGTCCCCACTCAACTTCGCCTTAGCCTTTTTCAATTCTTGTACAATTGAAGGCATTTCTTTCACCGCTTCTGATAGTTTTTTTTTTCTATGCGATTTTGACGAAACCTGCTTCATGCAGTCGTTGCGCCCTCCATGAGTACAACTAAAATCCGTTTCGCACAAAGTGCACCACATGAAAGTTGGACCTTTTTTGAACTTGGGACTAAGCACTTCCAAATTGCGTGGTATGCATTCAGGAAGTTTGCTCCCTCGTTTTGGCAACCTTTTCAACATCTAGCTCTTCATCACTCTCATAAACGAGGTCTTTCTTTTGCTGGTGGCGGCATTTTCCTAGTGATTATCTGTGTCAGTCGCAGCCAACCATGGTGTAAGCGAGTGCGCGCAAATTGGAACTAGGGGCAATAACTCGCGTTTTTAACAGGAAAATAGTACAGTTTTTTCCCTTTTGTAGCCAATGCTGCCGATTTTCGTATTTTTGTCGTACTTGGCGTATTATCGTATTTTCCAACCAAATTTTGTAAAATACGCTAAAAAATCGTAGGGTAGACAGGTATGATAATGTGTGTGTGTGTGTGTGTGTGTGTGTGTGTGTGTGTGTGTGTGTGTGTGTGTGGTGTTGGTGTGTGTGTGTGTGTGTGTGTGTGTGTGTGTGTGTGTGTGTGTGTGTGTGTGTGTGTGTGTGTGTGTGTTGGTGTGGGTGTGGGTGTGTAATGACAGAAAAAAGACTCTCTCTCTCTCTCTCTCTCTCTCTCTCCTCTCTCTCTCTCTCTTTTCACATACACACGCAAACACACACCAAAAACGGGTCAATGAAGGAAATGAACCACGTGGACGAGAGTCTATTTCCTTTTTTCTACACTTAGTAATTGCAGTGGGGCCATCTATCCGCAACACTCACACTTACTCACAGATGGCTCTAGCTGTTCAGATATCAGAGGTCTGTGGATACAACCCGTCGTCCTTAACTGACAGTGACCTTGTAACAGCTACAAAATAAAAAACAATTCTGAGGGTCCTTAGTTGAAATATGAAGGCCCCTACCATAAGTCATTGACTGAAAAAAATGCATAACTGTCCAATGTTGCTACATCAATACACTCATCCAATTCGCTACACATCCCACATTGACAGACATCAACACAAAACAGTCACCGAACTGCTTTCAAAACAAAACCATCAGAAAGAAACGAAACTCAGTCAAGTTCCAGTGTCCGAGCTGCCAAGGTCTCGAAAGCACAGTGTAGCATTTCAACGCTTTAAGCATTGCATCCCAAATACAAGTGTACCACTTTTATGCAATACAAAAAGTCAGACTTAAAATATGTAGTACGTTTTACTTCATTTCGAAAATGACATGAAATGGCTGACCATGAAACCTATTGACAAGGCAGTAAAGTCATGATCGTCTTTAGCAGTTTGTATACAACTTGTTTCAAGTCAAGTCAAGTCAAGAGCACTTCATTATTCTCAAAGAGAAATTAAGAGTGGCCATAAAAACATGACTATGGATCTATATTTAACAAACTACATCCACCCATCCACCGCCACCCATCCACGCACTCGCACACACAGAATAAACACACACACACACACACACACACACACACACACACACACACACACGCACGCACGCACGCACACACACACACACACACACGTACACACACACACACACACACACACACACACACAACACACACACACACACACACACACACACACACGCACGCACGCACACACACACACGCACACACACGTACACACGCACACACGCACACACACACACACACACACACACACACACACACACACACACACACACACACACACACACACACACACTTTCTGAACCGGATCTTATTGAAAGTTCAGTTTTGATTCAGTAGTTTGATGGAATTGCTGTAGTTGCTGTGAATTTTGGAATTTGGAATCTTCGTCCAGATGGTAGAAGATTGTAGTTTCAGTCTTTTGAAAGAACATGAGAACTGTCGGCAGCAAAGTTCACAGCTTTTTGTGAGACACGACCTTCATACAATTTACCTAACTGCACAAGCAAGATGGACGCATGCACCTATTACCTCCCCCCTTCCCCCCAAAAAAAAAAACAAACAAACAAAAAAAAACAGCTATAATATATTTCGATGCGCGACGCGGATCACGTCCTAATCCGGCGAAAAGCGCGACATTATAGGACAGATGTACCTACTAACTTCACTAAAACCAAAACAAGCACGCCTACACCAAAACAAAGCGGAAGGCGAGCGCGAGACGGACGCGCAAACTGAGAGGCAGAGAGGTGCGCGGGACACAGCGACACAGCGCCACCCTCGGTCTCGGCCCGCTCCTGGACCGCCTTGCACTCTAGGGTCCAACCCAGCCAACCTCCCGCGGCAGAGAGAAACAAACACCGAGACAGACAGACAGACAGACATGCTCAGGTGTCGAATGGAGGCGTGCTCGGACCTCCGATCTTTACGCTATGGTCCCAGGCATCCCCACTAATAATTGTGAGGTTCAATAAGGGACCAGAGTTGGAAGTCATATCGCACACTCACCACTCACCACAAGAGCCCAGCGTGTACAGTACAAACAACACTTTTTTCATTCATATTCACATATACATTGACATACCTATTGGGAATCGGGGCCTATCACAGAAGAGGGGGGGGGGGGGGGGGGGGGGGGGGGATAGACAGAGTGTACGGAGGAAAGAGGGGGTATCGAAGAGGAAAGTACCCTTATGAAGAGCTAACTACTCTACTGGGCACAGAAAAAAAAACAAACAAACAAACAAACAAAAAACCCCAATAAACATAGAACACCCCAGGGATACCCACTAAGTCTCCGAGAAAATTCATTTATATGATATTATTTTCTAAAACTTGCCCCCTACCCCCTCTGCCCCCCTCTTCTGCCACCACTCCCATTGCTATTCCCCCCCCCCTTCCCCATCCCCTCCCCCTCCCGCTTCCCTGCTGCCAATATCGAAGGCAATAATGATGCACTCATGACCATGATGGTGGCACTGTGTGTGTGTAGTGTGTGTGTGTGTGTGTGTGTGTGTGTGTGTGTGTGTGTGTGTGTGTGTGTGTGTGTGTGTGTGTTTTCTGCTCGTGTCAAACAAACTGCGTTATTGTCCAACCTCCAGTGTATATTCTGCTTGTCCCATGCAGATTGCTATATCTATTTTTGTCCTTCAACCTCCAGTTTTCCCCCACTTTCTCTTTTTTTCTTCTTGAAATTCTTTTTTTGGTAGATGGAGTGAGCATTGTCCTATTTTTGTTTTTACCACCGACTTGTTTTCCTCTTCCCTTTAGAAAGAATAAACAAAGACTAAAGCTCATTACGCAATGTCTGTGAGCTATTTATTTATGCAATCCTCAGAGTGTTCAGGTCAATAGGACGTTAATCTCACCCATCAGGCGTGTATTCTGCTCGGGCACGAGCAATTTGCTGTCTTACAGTAAGAATAAGTATCGATATTTTCAAAGTGAAGTGACGACAGGCAAAAACTGACACACACTTGAAGAGAAAATTACTTATCCGTCGAACCAAAGAGAGAAACAAATTACGAGACAAAACACGACGCGTTTCGTAACATTCGATGGTCTCTTCCGTTGGGAGGAATAATGATTTCTCTTTTCAGTATATACTGATACTTTCAGACTTTTGCTGTCCCATCTTCTGTGCCACCTCAGTGACACTGCACCAACGCCGCTCATTCCGACCCCTGTTCACAGCCACAGCCACAGCCCGGGTGTAACGAAAAGTTTTAACTTCATATGTAAATTTCAACTCCCCGGGAGTTAAACTAGAATACAAAAAGCTAACTCCCTCTGCGTTTCATTTTGACTCCAGGGGAGTTATTCTCTGACATACCACCAGAATGACTTCCACCCACCACCCACCACCCACTCCCCGCACCTCGCTACCACCCATGCATCTTATATATATATATATATATATATATATATATATATTATATATATATATATATGTTTTTGAAATCTGTGTGTGTGTGTGTGTGTGTGTGTGTGTGTGTGTGTGTGTGTGTGTGTGTGTGTGTGTGTGTGTGTGTATTCCTTATGCACGGCCACAGTTCTCAACCGATCGACACCAGATTTCGTATCAAGCATCCTTAGCACCCCGGGAAGGTCATGGGCTATCTAGTTTTGGGCGGCGCTGTTTCTAGGGCGCAGAAAGAGTAAATATTAAAAAAAAATCGGAGCCATAGTTCTCACCCGATCGACACCAAATTTGGCGCAAAGCATCCTTGGCACCCTGGGAGTATCATGAGCTATTTAGGTTTGGGTGGCACTGTTTCTAGCGCGCAGCAAAATCAAATATTAAAAAAAAATCGGAGAGCTCCACTCTACCAACTGAACTCAATTCTCAATCGATCAACACCAAATTTGGCACAAAGCATCCTTGGCACCCTGGGAGTGTCATGGGCTATTTACTGTTGGCTGGCACTGTTTCTAGAGCGCAGCAAAATTAAATGTTTGAAAAATCAGTTTCTGCCTATGGTAAGTACAGTGAGCTTAGCGAAGTGAGCCACCAGGGTCACAAAAATTACAAGGCTTTCACTTCAGGCGGCACAGAGAGAGCCACAAGAGAGAGATCAACTTTCTTCCCCACTATTAGCTAAGTTATAATATCCAAGTGGACTTCAATTCAACTCATCCAGAGCTTTCCCTCACTTAATGATGAAACAGTGAGAACATGTCTATTGTTATCAACTTTATCTACTGCACTGAGTGTAAGCAAGTGAAGTTGATGTGTAAAAGAACACGCAATAAAAGTAACATTGACATGTCCACTGTATACAAACTTTAACTACTGCACTGGGTGTAAGCAAGTGAAGTTAATGTGTGGAAGTGCACCGAACTGGTGTCAGTTCTTTGTTGTTCAATCAGTATTGAATGTTTGGACTTCTCTCTGATTCTGTCTCTCGGAGCTACACGCACTTTTAAGACTACAAGCCTAAAGGAACTTATCTCAGAGCCACTATGTAGTATTTTAACAGTCCCGGAAACTAATATAAATTTATTTTGATGACTAATACCGGAAAGTTGCTCCTTCCACCACTAGTTAGAGAGAGGGTGGCGGTGAAATTTTAATATAATTCCCATAGAGAATATTCCAAGTCTTTCCCCGAGAGGACCCACCGATCACTCCCAATTCTCGTCACAACGCCCCTGCACACACCTGAGGGGAGGGGGAGTTAAAGAGTTGATGAGCGGGTGGGAGGGGCAATGGATGGTGATGCATGTAGTGGTGCGTGGGTACGTCATTCTTTGACATTCGGAAGAGTGGGTGGGGGTGGTGTCAGAAAATGTGTACAGTCGTGCATGAATCCGATGATCGTAATAAGCGGCTGCGGGGATGGAAGGATGGGGTCGGGGTGGGGGTGGGGGAGGGGGTGGGGGGAGGGCGTGGCTTTACGTCGGGCAGCAACATATCTATCCGGGAGCTCCCCATCCGGGACCTTGCTGCTATACCACAGGCTCTCTATGCCACAAGTTCTTTATGCCACAGCTCTGGTTACAACAGGCTCTATATGTTCACAGTTTCATGGAGACCTGCTATTCCACAGCTCTTTATGTCACAGGCTGTCTATAACACAGCCCACTACGCCATAGACCCGCAATGCCACAAGTGTATATTATATGGTTAGGATGAACCCTAACCCTAATCACTACCCCACCCCTAACCTCACCCCTTCCCCTAAAGCTAACCTTAGCCCATACCCTAACTCTAACCCTAACCCTAGCGTAAATTACAAGTTAGACTGTAGGATCAGCGGGCCTTTGTAGGCCAGGTCAGAGTCAGTCACTACAGACTTCAAGTAAACAAAACGGTATATTTCACAGACTATTGAAAACGGCATATATATCTTCCAGACAAAATCCTCTTCAAAAGCATATTAAACGTGGGTCTTATCATTATCATAATCTAAGCATTATACTACTCCCCCAGAAAATTCAGACATATAGATCTTACAGACAAATTCCTAACGGTGTCACTTTCAGACAGGTAAAAACATTGCTTCTGTTAAAAGATTTTTTTTTGCGACGACATACATATCTTGTACATATAATACAGATTACAGTGGTTCCTGCGATGACAGACCATCCCAATAACAGACCGACTTGTAATCTCAGACCACGCCTCCATGTACAATCCTTTAACTAACTCATGCAAAACTACGTGCAATGCGGTCTGTCGCCGCAGATACTACTGTATCTGGCGGCATAATCTGTATACAAACAAACAAATCACGTTTTTCTTTTTATTTTCTGCCTTTCTTGTCCCATTTCTGGGAAATGTGGGCTTCCCTACACCTGGAGGGATCAGCGGCAACAGTCGCACTTACCCAGCCTACCTAGCATCCTCCTGTCAGTACTATAGTACTATGTCCACAGTTGGTCTCTCAGTCAGTACTACTGTCTATAGAGCAGTCACTAGTGCATGCTGGGTGTGTTCGTGTATCTGCAACCCACCCGGACTTCGGACATGAATTAAAGCAACTTCAGTCACCTGACGTCAGTGTCATTTTAATGTAATTCTATAGACATCGATGTCCTGTTTTAAATTGTACTTTCTATCACCAGTCTTTTCTGTTACCAGACATACATGTCTTTTTCAAAGTAATGTTTGCCATCAGACGGATATCGATGTTGTCTTTAATGTCATTTCTATCACTAGACATGTCTTGATTTAATGATGTTTCTGTCACCAGACATTCATCTGCTAATATCCGTGACGATATACTTTTAAAGTAATTTTTATCTAGGGCACCAATGCCTCAGTTTTTAAATGCGATATCTATCACCAGAGATCCTGTCTGTAAAGTAAGTTCTATTACCAGATGTCCATGTCATTTAAAGTTAATTTCTATCACCAGACGTCCATGTCTTTTCTTATAATCTAATTTCTGTCACCAGACAGACATCAATGATTGTTTAAAACGTCATTTCCATCTCCAGCACCCTTGCAGTTTTAAAACATGATTTCAGTTATCACTGATGTCTATGTCTTTTTTTTTCTCTGAAACTTAATTTCTATCACCAGACATGTTTGAACGTAATTTGTAACACCAGATATCCCATGTCTTTCTTCCTTTTTGATTTTGATGCCACTGTGCTCATTCCGGAGCTCCCAGTCCTGGCCACACCAATGGTGCCACCCAGTCCACCTAGCCACAGTTCTTAGGAACCTGCCAACGTCGATGACGTTTGACCTAGAGACACCACGGGCGTGACTGGGGAGATGAAGCAAGACCTGAGGTCACCACGACAGCAATGATTTAGAGGACCCGGAGTCGCTGTGTGTGTGTGTGTGTGTGTGTGTGTGTGTGTGTGTGTGTGTGTGCGTGCGTGCGTGCGTGCGTGCGTGCGTGCGTGTGTGTGTGTGTGTGTGTGTGTGTGTGTGTGTGTGTGTGTGTGTGTGTGTGTGTGTGTGTGTGTTGGGGTGTGTGCGTTGTTTCTTCAGTTTAACGTCCTTCCACTAAAAGTGATATCAGACAATATGTGTGTGTGTGTGTGTGTGTGTGTGTGTGTGTGTTTAATTTTTGTAGGGTGATACCGTAATACTGACATTGGCCAAGATAATGCGGTGGTGTTCCCTTCTTGTCCAAAACGCTAGTACAGCGCTTTGTATTTTACGCTTTGCATAACTTATAAACGGCGTTCGCCAGACAGGCAACGCCACGTGTGAATCCAGTCGTTTCACTGGAACTTAAAGCGCGCTGCGCTTTGGGAAGGAACCGGCGGGGGCAGACAAACAATCCTCCCGGTACAGGTTCTAGAAGTAGGTTTCGAAATGGCTGAATGGCTGGAGATAAATGAATATTGACGTTTTGTCAATTGTGATACTTTTTAAACACCTTTCTTTTCCCTAAGAATGAAGTATGTTCAGTATCTCATGTACAATGGCTGTGATTGTTCAGAACACCAGTAGTGGAAGGAGCAGACGACTGGAGGCAGGACCCATCCCCCACCCCCACCCCCACCCTGAGATCCCATGGGACGACTTTGAAGGCAAGACAAGTCAATATGCGATTCAATCTGATCAGATCTGAAAAATCTTCAATGTGAAAATCAGCGACAGTCATAAAACTTACACACACCTAGCTGGTGTGAAAATTAATACACAGACTCATAATTATTTGAACTGTGCATTTACCACATGTACTGGTGTGAAAATTAATACACAGACTGATAATTGTTTGAACTGTACATTTTCCACATGTACTGGTCAAAGCAGTTCAAGAGAGTCATCTTTCTTTAGTAGTTTTTCTAATTCCATATAAAAATGTTTAAAGTTATAGGTTTCAAGATAATGGTAAATGGAATCTTGTTCATCGACATAAAAAGAACAGTCATCGTTCAAGATTCAGCCTAGTCCCTTCAATATATCATTTCTGACCAGAATTCTGTTTATTAAAAAAACCCCGTCATTTTGAACCATTTCAGTTTTTTTTTAATTTATCAGAGGGTCAGTTTCACCAAAGGGTAATTTCAAGAGGCGGAGGGATATTCAACACCTTCGTATGTCCATATCTCAAAACTTCAGAGGGCAGATTGTTCTGAAAAATATACTGGTACACAACGCGTTCCAGAAAGAATACCGCCTCCAACAAACGTACAGGAAAAAAGTGTTAAAATCATTTGAATTTTTATATATATATTTTTTTTTACAAAACATGTCGCTTCCCCTGCCTTAGGATAATAGACATTAATTGAGCTGGTTTTGTTCACCAAGGGACGACATACGATATGTACAGATCACTTCGCCTCTAAAAACTGATAGAAGTTTAGTACGTATTAAGAACTAGTCGGACAATGAAATATAAGCAGAAAATATCATGCAAGGATTTCACTTCAACAGGGAACAAGGGTGACGGCCAAGAGGAGTGGCAAATACCATACACCAGACGACATCTCAGGAAAGATATCACGACAGGGAGGACAACCCACAGCGAGAGGCCACAACAGAGATGACCGCCCACAGGTAACTGGTATTGAATTTTAACTTTGCATTTCAATTCTCTCATTTTCTCTTTTTCACATAGTGTGTCGGTCCTGATATGGCGTTTGTGGTCGGCATAACTGAAAGCAACAGGGTTTGATTTGATTTGATTTGACTACCCACAGGGGAGTGTCCACATCAGGCAGGACAGGCCATAGCGGAGCACACAAGGGACAGGGAGTACAGCCCACTGGAGAGAATGCCATCATCAGGGACAGGGAGTACAGCCCATTGGAGAGACTACCATCATCAGACACAGGGAGTACAGCCCACTGGAGAGACTGCCACCACCAGGAACAGGGAGGACAGCCCACTGGAGAGACTGCCACCACCAGGAACAGGAAGGACAGCCCACTGGAGAGACTACCACCACGAGGGACAGGACAGCCCACTGGAGAGACTACCACCACCAGGGACAGGACAGCCTACTGGAGAGACTGCCACCACCAGGGACATGGAGGACAGCCCACTGGAGAGACTACCACCACCAGGGACAGGACAGCCCACTGGAGAGACTACCACCACCAGGAACAGGGAGGAGAGCCCACTGGAGAGACTACCACCACCAGGGACAGGGAGGACAGCCCACTGGAGAGACTACTACCACCAGGGACAGGGAGGACAGCCCACTGGAGAGACTACCACCACCAGGGACATGGAGGACAGCCCACTGGAGAGACTACCACCACCAGGGACATGGAGGACAGCCCACTGGAGAGACTGCCACCACCAGGGACAGGACAGCCCACTGGAGAGACTACCACCACCAGGAACAGGGAGGACAGCTCACTGGAGGGACTACCACCACCAGGAACGGGAGTACAGCCCACTGGAGAGACTGCCACCACCAGGGACATGGAGGACAGCCCACTGGAGAGACTGCCACCACCAGGCACAGGGAGGACAACCCACTGGAGAGACTGCCACCACCAGGGACAGGACAGCCCACTGGAGAGACTACCACCACCAGCGACAGGGTGGACAACCCACTGGAGAGACTACCACGCCAGGGACAGGACAGCCCACTGGAGAGACTACCACACCAGGGACAGGACAGCCCACTGGAGAGACTACCACACCAGGGACAGGG
Source organism: Conus canariensis (assembly GCA_033310375.1). Classification (NCBI taxonomy): domain Eukaryota; kingdom Metazoa; phylum Mollusca; class Gastropoda; order Neogastropoda; family Conidae; genus Conus; species Conus canariensis. The sequence goes on from CM065724.1 coordinate 78,472,226, forward strand.
AGGACAGCCGACTGTAGAGACTACCACACCAGGGACAGGGAGGACAGCCCATTGTAGAGACTACCACACCAGGGACAGGACAGCCGACTGTAGAGACTACCACACCAGGGACAGGGAGGACAGCCCACTGTAGAGACTACCACAGCAGGGACAGGACAGCCCACTGGAGAGACTACCACCACCAGGAACAGGACAGCCCACTGGACAGACTGCCACCACCAGGGACAGGACAGCCCACTGGAGAGACTACCACACCAGGGACAGGACAGCCCACTGGAGAGACTACCACCACCAGGGACAGGACAGCCCACTGGAGAGACTACCACACCAGGAAAGGGGGGAACACAAAGAGGTATCCATATTAATGCTTGGTCAATCAGTGGGAGATTGCATCTCTTACAAGATCCAAGCAAAAAAAAAAAAAAAAAAAAAAAAAAAACACACACACACACACAAACTGCCCTGCATAATTCTTAGCTGCTGAAAATGCTTGGTTTATCAAACAGTTGAGCTGACCACTCTGACTATTTAGACTTTTTGATCTCCCTTGCATCCTTAATTAAGTGGATTTTCGAGCACAGGCTGAAAGAATTACCCTTAAATTTTATTCATGATTTCAGTTTTTCAGCAACTTATTTCTTTATTACATTTTCTTTTCGCCTACACTTCACCGGCTGCTTTGGGGTGCTGTCGGATTCCATCTTTGAATCCTTGGCGGTGAATACCATGGCAATGTAGACTGTAGTATATCTCTATTTGATGCCAAGGAACCACACACAAAATGAGCCGTGCCCTCCTGACGAGTCCGATGTAGCGGACGGAAGGCCTAGGAGCAGGCAATACGAATAGCTCTGTCTTCAAGAAGGGTTCGATGGTTTCTCTTGGCTGCTTGAGAAGGATCTTTATAATACATTTTTCTGACTTTTCATTCTTATTTCTTCCCCCCCCCCCCCCCAGCTTCCCTGCCTTTTCTCCCCCTGGAATCTTTGCCAAGTCATGAATATAATGATAGATGAATTATTAGCCTGCACTTGTTTTCTCCCTGTACTAAATTGTTTAACATATTATTGCCTGCTCAATCTGTGGGAGATTGCATCTCTTACAAGATCCAAGTAAAAAGGCTGTCCTGCACAATTCTTAGCTGCTAAAAATGCTAGGGTTATTCAACAGTTAAGCTGACCACTCTGACTGTTGACACTTTTTGATCTCCCTCGCATCCTTGACAGGATCCTCAAGCATAGGCTCAAAGGTTTATCCCAACATTTATATACAGAATTTTAGTTGTCCAGCAACTTATTTCTTTACCACGTTTTCTTTCCGTTTTGCTTTTCTACCATTTGCTGGCTGCTTTGGGGTGCTGCTGTTGGATTCCATTTTTGAACCCTTGGTGGTGAGAATACCACAGAATTGTAGACTGTGGTATATCTCTATTTTATGCCAAGGGGCCACAAATACAATCAGCCGTGCCTCCCTGACAAATCCGATCCAGCGGACGAAAAGCCTACGAGCAGGCAATATGAATATTTCCGTCTTCAGGATGAGTTACCATAGTCTCGGCAGGCTCGCCGTAAAGGATCTTTACATTTATGATATATTTCCCTGATTTTCCATTTTTATTTTATTTATTCTGCCGCCCCCCCCCCTCCCCCCACCGTGCCCTACCTGTTTTTCCTTTGAAGCTTTGCTAAGTCATTAATATAATGATTGAAGAATTGTTAGCCTGCATTTTTCTCCTGCTACACACACACACACACACACACACACACACACACACACACACATATATATATATATATATCAATGTGGTTAAAACGCCTAAAACGATTTTATAAGTGCTCAACCCCTTGGGGAGCAACATTTGTTAAGATAAAGTTTTAAAACGAAATCTACAAATTTGTTTCAAGCGTTGAGCGCTATCGTCAGGATGATTTTGGGTTGCCCACCGCCGGTGTTATATAGCGTGTGGGCCCCGGTTGCGGATATTTTCACGTGCTGGTTGGCTGCACGTGTATTTTGAGATATTCAGGTTGTTGTTCTGGGTGTGTTCACTAACAACGATTTCCATTTATGCCTGCAGTTGTTTACTATTTCTGTTTTAGTGTTTAGAGTTGCTAGGTGTGGTTTGCATAGTATTAGCCATTTTTCAGTTAAGCATAAGTTGCATCTTTTTGAAATATTGCTGTATGGTGATGCCCTTTTTATTATTTTCCAGGATATATTGTAGTTTGTTTTTGCGTCTTTAAGTTTCCAGATGTATTTACTCAGTTCTGTTTGGTTTTTGTATTTTTCTTTATTAAATGACTGTTTGTGGTTTGCATATCTGGTTTTGAAGTGGTTTTCAGTAATTCCTATGTATGTTTCTTCATCCTTTTCTGATGTCACAGTGGCTTGGTATACAATATTTTTGTAGAGGCACATATATATATATATGAAATATTTTCATAATAAAATAACCTGTAGAAGTGTTGCCGTTGTGACCAACACGATGGCTACATCATACACATGTTGCACATGATGTAATGATTACAAGGGCTCAATGGAACACTTGTTATGAAACTGCATAAATTGTTTTTTTCTTCGTCTTCATTCATAATATTGGCAACACCTATTTAAAAATAAACTTGAAAATAATGTCAAAGTTGAAATTGTCTGACGAATATGTTTTATGATATTGACGCCTGTAGTGAAACACTCATGTTTAATAATAATAATAATAATAATAATAATAATGACAATTTCTATAGCGCCCATCCGAACAACGTAGGCTACAGGGCACTTCACAAGTTTTTTAACAATTCAACATCTGAAAAATATTAGCAGAAACACACACACACACACACACACACACACACACACACACACACACACACACACACACACACACACACACATACAATTCTGCGTTCACGAGTCATAAACACACACACACACACACACACCACACACACACACACACACACACACACACACACACACATGCACGGACACAGCACACTCGCGCGCGCGCGCGCGCGCGCCACACACACACACACACACACACACACACACGCACGCACGCACGCACGCACGCACGCACACACACACACGCACACACACACTGGAACACAATGTTGCATACATAAACACACTATATGACCGGTGAACAGCTCATTTGTACACGAGCAATGTGTGCAAGTGACATGTAGTAATTTAGTAATATTTCAGATGGTATCCTGCAACTAGCGTTTGAACAGATACGTTTTAAGTGCAGACTTGAAATTCGGGAAGGAAGGGGCATGACGTAGATGGAAAGGTAGCGAATTCCAGAGTATTGCCGCAGAAAATGAGAATGCTCTAGAACAGTGCTGCTTTCGGTTATATGAGGGAATTCGAAAAATTCGGTCATCAGAAGAAGTATGGAGGGGACGTGTAGGAAAATATATTTCGGAGCGATCAGAGAGATAGGTAGGCGCTTCACCTGTGACAACCTTAGTAGAAAGAAACTCGTGGAGAGCGTGGCAGCAGAGAGTCCTCAGAAGAGAAGCCCCCTTCAAGCAAATGTTTCGGCCCTTATCTCCTGACACTCTAGGGGGGTTGGGCCACACCCGATTTATGACTCAGGATGTCCCTCTGCTGCCCCCCCCCTCCTCTTTTTTTTCCATTTTGGGACGAGTCATGGCTGGGATTTGAACCCATGACCCTCTGGACATGCTCATTTTAGGGATTGTCCACTTAATGTCTCGCACTCTAACCACTGAGCCACTTGGCCACCTGATATTTGTAGGGAAAGTTAAGCCTTATGAAGTTCACTTTTGTTCCTCCTTGACCAGATCCAGCTTGAACATCTCTCTGCTGCTTCTGCCATTGCTTTCAGGGCTCTGTTTTTTTCCCTCCCTGCAGTTGAGAGCTGTTTCATGAGGCTGTATGCAGACTTTCCTACAAACCCCCTAGCTCCAATTTCTGCAGTGAGGACTTTGACCTGATAGCTTTCTCTCCTCAGGCTGTTTGCCAGATCAGCATACTTTTCAGTCTTGTAGATTTGAGCTGCCTCCATTCTGTTCTCATATGGCACCGTGAACTCGGTCATGATCAGCTGCTTGGTTGCCTGAGTGTGGACTACTATGTCTGGTCTCATGCCACTCTTGCTGATGATCTCTGGGTGACTCTTCCATTCTGGGAGGTCTGCAGTGCACTCTGCCTGCATGTTTCGAGTGGCACTGTTGTTCTTGGCCATGATTTGCTGCCTCCTGCCGTGAAGAATGTTGCGGGTGCTTTTGGAGTCCTGATTTTCCCGTTTGTGGTGTTGGTATTAGCCCAGACTACTTGTACAATCTCTTTGAGCACTTGGTTGTGCCTCCATGTGTACTTTCCTTGAGCCAGGGCTATTTTACATGAGCTTAGGACATGCTCCACTGTTTGTTTTTCATGGCAGAGGGGGAATGCAGGATCGTCTGTTTTTCCCTACTTCACCAGGTTCGCATTTGAGGGCAGAAGGTCATATGCAGATCTGAGAATGAAGCTGATCCTGAGAGGGGCCATGTGCCAAATGTCATTCCAAGTGAGACTTCTTTGGAGTGCATTCTCCCACGTTGTCCATTGCCCTTGCTGGCTCTGCTGGACTGCTTTTTGGAGTCTTTTTTGGTCTTCTTTTCTCATCTCCTGAATCATCATCAGAGAGATAGGCAGGCGCTTCACCTGAGATAACTTATAACATAGACAGGCCTTCTTAAACTGAATTCTGTGCTCTGTTTTGAGCCAGTGTAATTTCTTCAAGAGATCCGAAGTATGGTGTTGTTTTGGCACCTTCAAGATAAGGCGAGCGGCTGAATTTTGAACACGTTGTATTTGCTGGAGTAAGGCTGCGGGTACACCAAGGAGAACAGCGTTATAAATATCTAGTCTTGACAGAATGCAGGAAGACGCCAATGTCTTCGTGGCCTGTTCTGTAAGGAAAGGTCTGATAGAGCTGATGCGACGGAGTTCGAGAAAGGATGCTTGGCAGAGTTTGGCTATGTGGTATTTCAGGTTGAGATCAGAGCCGAGATAGAAACCAAGGCCAGGAACAAATGGCATAAATGAGATGTCAGTGGAGCCTAGGACTATTGACGGATGAAGACGGGGGTCTTGAGCTTGTGAGTGTTTTGTAAACCGGATAGCTTCTGTTTTATCATCATTTAATTTCAGCTTATTAGTAGACATCCATTTTCCCGAAACCTTAAGATATTCAACTGCCAGAAAAAAATCCCATCAAATCTGTGTGATTCTCAAAAACATAATTGCTGGAGAAAAAACTGAGAAGTACTATGTGAAATGGTAATTGCTGTTCAATTTGATATGGAACTGCTTTTTTTCTTCTTTTGAGAGTACATTCTCTGATACAGGTAGATATGATCTTTCCTCTTCTTCTTCCTCTTGTTGTTGTTGTTGTTCTTCTTCTTCTTCTTCCTCTTCTTCTTCTTCTTCTTCTTCTTCTTAAAGAGTACGAGATTACAGTTGTATTTCTGAATGTATTTGAATATTCCGTTTTAACTTGCATTGAATCGCTTCGCTTATTATTGTTAAAAGGTAATTGACAGTCTCTGAGATAATAAACATCGACTCTTCCTGATCATGTGTGTGTGTGTTTGTTTGATCATGAAAAAGTGGGAAAGGTAAGCCTTCCAGATGAGAACACACTACTTGAATGCAGGTGTATCATACAGCTGCTACAGTCCCCCAAATGTGGTCCACCTACGTTATGAATAATTTAACACATACATGACCGTCCACGAATGAAAATGTTCTTTCCCTGTACCCAGACACCTCTTGTCTTTGCCGTTGCATTGGTGACGTGTCCGCCAAAGTTCAAGTCCTCGTCTACAAGAACTCTCTGAGCCTTTCTCATCAGACCATTGTCTACAAGAACTCCTGAGCCTTTCTCATCAGACCATTGTCTACAAGAACTCTCTGAGCCTTTCTCATCAGACCATTGTCTACAAGAACTCCTGAGCCTTTCTCATCAGACCATTGTCTACAAGAACTCCTGAGCCTTTCTCATCAGACCATTGTCTACAAGAACTCCTGAGCCTTTCTCATCAGACCATTGTCTACAAGAACTCTCTGAGCCTTTCTCATCAGACCATTGTCTACAAGAACTCCTGAGCCTTTCTCATCAGACCATTGTCTACAAGAACTCCTGAGCCTTTCTCATCAGACCATTGTCTACAAGAACTCCTGAGCCTTTCTCATCAGACCATTGTCTACAAGAACTTCTGAGCCTTTCTCATCAGACCATTGTCTACAAGAACTCCTGAGCCTTTCTCATCAGACCATTGTCTACAAGAACTCCTGAGCCTTTCTCATCAGACCATTGTCTACAAGAACTCCTGAGCCTTTCTCATCAGACCATTGTCTACAAGAACTCCTGAGCCTTTCTCATCAGACCATTGTCTACAAGAACTCCTGAGCCTTTCTCATCAGACCATTGTCTACAAGAACTCCTGAGCCTTTCTCATCAGACCATTGTCTACAAGAACTCCTGAGCCTTTCTCATCAGACCATTGTCTACAAGAACTCCTGAGCCTTTCTCATCAGACCATTGTCTACAAGAACTTCTGAGCCTTTCTCATCAGACCATTGTCTACAAGAACTCCTGAGCCTTTCTCATCAGACCATTGTCTACAAGAACTCCTGAGCCTTTCTCATCAGACCATTGTCTACAAGAACTCCTGAGCCTTTCTCATCAGACCATTGTCTACAAGAACTCCTGAGCCTTTCTCATCAGACCATTGTCTACAAGAACTCCTGAGCCTTTCTCATCAGACCATTGTCTACAAGAACTCTCTGAGCCTTTCTCATCAGACCATTGTCTACAAGAACTCCTGAGCCTTTCTCATCAGACCATTGTCTACAAGAACTCCTGAGCCTTTCTCATCAGACCATTGTCTACAAGAACTCCTGAGCCTTTCTCATCAGACTATTGTCTACAAGAACTCTCTGAGCCTTTCTCATCAGACCATTGTCTACAAGAACTCTCTGAGCCTTTCTCATCAGACCATTGCCTACAAGAACTCTCTGAGCCTTTCTCATCAGACCATTGTCTACAAGAACTCTCTGAGCCTTTCTCATCAGACCATTGTCTACAAGAACTCTCTGAGCCTTTCTCATCAGACCATTGTCTACAAGAACTCTCTGAGCCTTTCTCATCAGACCATTGTCTACAAGAACTCTCTGAGCCTTTCTCATCAGACCATTGTCTACAAGAACTCTCTGAGCCTTTCTCATCAGACCATTTTCCTGTTGCCGCCTCTCTATCAGAGAATCTGATAGTAGTCGCTCTCAGGATAGTTCTTGCCGGCATATAGTGTTTTGTACCTTCCTGAGAGAGAGAGAGAGAGAGAGAGAGAGAGAGAGAGAGAGAGAGAGAGAGAGAGAGAGAGAGAGAGATGTATTCCCTCCCCCTCTCTCTCTTTCTCTGTCTGTCTGTCTGTCTGTCTGTCTGTCTCTCTCTCTCTCTCTCTCTCTCTCTCTCTCTCTCTCTCTCTCTCTCTCTCTCTCTGTCGCCGCCACCGACCGGTGCGGACGTGTTTTCCCGAGCTCTGCGTTCTGCTTATTTGCTGAGTCGTGTTTTATATGTAATTCAGTTTTCCTCCCGTGTAGAATTGACCAAACAGTGCCTGGTGCTTCGTGCATTGTTTCTGTGAACAGAAGCGGATTGTTCTTAATTGAATACGTGTGTTTTAAGGGAAATTATCAGTGTGAAATTGCTTTCCCTCAAGATTTCTTCAACCAGTTTGTGGTGTTGTGCCGCGGACGCGCGGCGAGACGCCTTGATTGCTTCCAGCTGTTGAAGCAGTGATCCTCCAGGCGCCCTAACTGGCCTCATCTGTCGTCACCCCGTAAGCCGATCCCCTTGCCGAGGAAACAACCCCGGCCTGAAGTGTATACAAGGGACAAGTGTTCGTGTCTATGGCCAGTGTGTGTACAAGTGGGCAGTAAAAACCGGCTAATTAATTTGTGGTGGAGATCAGATGGACCTCGTCAACCCGTGTTCCTTTGTTCCGGTTTTCCCCACTCCATCCTGTCTGTGTTGTGCTTAAACTACTTCACAAGTTACAACTACAGTACAGCATGTCTTCCACGGCCAGGATGGCCGTCACAGTCTACATGTAACTCCCCCCCCTCCAACATGGTCAAGTCGTCCACAGTAATTGACGATGCAGTCTGCTGTTAGTAATGTACAGTCAGACAAGCCTGAACTAAAAGCCACGCTTGACACGAAACAGAAAACTTTCAGGTGTTCCCAACTCAAAACTCTCACTCGTTGGCGTGATGCTTTAGCTCTTCGCTACCTGAATGACCCTGTCCCTGACTCTCCATTCAACATTATATGGGAAGACAGGGATGAGGGCAATAAAGTTATTGAAGTACCGCTGTGCTGTGAGGAGGTTTCAAAATACAATTTAGCTAAGACATTTGTTCAGATCTACAAGCATGACACTGAAAAATGCCTTACAATAACACTCTATTTCCTCAAAAAAATAACAAGAAAAAAGGGTGCTGGCTCATGCTTAGTCCAGGGTTTTAAGTGTGAGGCATGGGCAAAGACTGAGTTTCAAATATTGTGTGCCATTGTGGGCAAACTTCAAGACTCTGGCATGGATGCCAGCCATGTGTGGGATGAGCACAGGGCGCTGGGCTACATCACCGAGGACGACGCCAACAGTGACCAGCAGGACAATGCAGGAACTCAGTGTGAAGGCCCCGTTATCACTGAACTCCTTGCGGATACAGCCAGCCACCACGTCATCTTTCCTGTCACCACGGAGTCCGCATCACTGTGTGATTCACAGTCCTGTGAGGTCAACACTGATGTCACAGAGACTGCCAGTGACACTGACCCCACTAACCCAGAGATAACAACTACCAGTGACACTGACCCCACTACCCCAGAGATTACAACTACCAGTGACACTGATCCCACTACCCCAGAGATAACAATTACTAATGACACTGACCCCACTACCCCAGAGATAACAGCTGCCAGTGACACTGACCCCACTACCCCAGAGATAACAACCACCAGTGACACTGACCCCACTACCCCAGAGATAACAACCACCAGTGACACTGACCCCACTACCCCAGAGACAACAGCTGCCAGTGACACTGACCCCACTACCCCAGAGATAACAACCACCAATGACACTGACCCCACTACCCCAGAGATAACAACCACCAGTGACACTGACCCCACTACCCCAGAGATAACAACCACCAGTGACACTGACCCCACTACCCCAGAGACAACAGCTGCCAGTGACACTGACCCCACTACCCCAGAGATAACAACCACCAATGACACTGACCCCACTACCCCAGAGATAAGAACAACCACTAGTGACACTGACCCCACTACCCCAGAGATAAGCACCAGTGACACTGATCTCACTACCCCAGAGATAAGAACAATTACCAGTGACATTGACCACACTACCTCAGAGATCAGAACAACTACTGGTCAGACTGACACAACCACCACAGAGGGGACCACTTCTACTGACAACAAAGACCCCACCGCCACCAATGACAGTACAAGCACAGAAGCTAAGAATTGCATCCAGTGCTCTCTTTCTTTCACTGCATCTGTCTGTATATCTTGCATCAAAAGCCTTGATGCAGATATTAAAACTCAGATTGACAACAAACTGAGGATTTTAAAACAGACGATGCAGGAGAAAATTGACAGTCTGCAAGATGAGTGCAACACACTACGCAATCAGCTGAAAGAACAAACGAAGCTGATTGATAGTGTGTCTGACCGTCAAAAGCACCTCTTGAAATCAGCACGTGACTGTCAGCACCATACCACGTCCACTGTAAAGTCATCAAAAAAGTCAACGCAGCCAGAACTAAAACAACGGGAACAATCTAGCGACGTGTGTACTAAGCATAGTGGTGTTACGGCTGACAAAGAACAGACTGTCACTCACGCTGTGACCGACTCAGTCACTGTCACCAACAACAAACCAGCCTTTGACAGACAGCAGACTGACTCCACCCCTGTCATAGGTAATACCACAGCAGTCTCTGACCGACAGCTCAATCAAACCACCCCAAAATTCAGGATCCGTCTTCCCCCGAAAGGCAAACTTGTCAACTTCATTGTGGGGGATTCTAACCTTCAGTATATTGACCGACAGAGACTGGACAGGACGGGGCTCACCCATGTACGCACAATGCCTGGGGCGAAGGTGACTGACGTCACTGCTGCCCTCAGAGATTGTGCAGTACGAGAGGATGTGCAGCGGGTGGCATTGCACTGTGGGGGGAAACGACCTTCACAAACACTACTCTGTAGACACGCTACAGCAGGACTTTGGTCAGCTTCTGGGACAGGTGAAAAGAGTTTTTCCTGCTGCCAAAATTGCTGTCTCTGCCCTACTTCCTAGAAAACCTATTCCTTTGAAATTCATTAATTTGATGAATAGGGAACTGCATGTCCTATGTGCAGAAACAAGTGCATGTTTTTTGTTTGAAACAAATTTCGTTGATCAAAATCTTAGGATCGTTCAAAGCTATTTCACATCGGATGGTATTCACCTGTCTGCCAGTGGCTTGTCGCTCTGGTTACGGCAAATCATTCAGTTTCTGGCACTCCGTGTGAACCGGCCTCCACGGAATACGGGTAATGGGGCACACCCAGAGCTATGTCAGGAACAGTCCATTGCAACAAACCGTAACAGATCACAGTCTTCAAAATTAAAAGAAAACCAAGACAAGCAGCCTGTCCCTACTGAGTGTCCGTCGGAGTGTGCAGCCCATGTTCCCCCAGTCAGTAGGAAATCGTCCTGATTCCTATCCTACAAATTTACCCCCAGAGACAGTCCAACGTAGTTCAAACAATCACTTGGACAGTGCTCCTGAAATTGTCCACCAGAAATCCAGTTGTTCTTCTAATGAAACCTTTTCCCACCATGCAATGCCACCCATGCCGTACTTTAACAGACCCCCCATTACATCAATGCCGATGTTTCCCCCCATGTGGCCTTTCTCCCCCTTCCCTCCTCTGCCTTTCAATCCTTGGACACAAATGTACCCTTATCTTCCCTCTCCCCCTGCTTAACAGAAATTCCGGTATCTGGAATTCAGATACCAGCTTGCTGTCTCGCCTTCCAAGTGCAGGCCCTCACCCTTGCCTACCCTTCCCCCCGCCCAAATTTACCCATCCCTGCCTCTCAGCTCCACCCCCCCCCCTCACCCCCAGCCGTGTCTTCTTTCCCTCCTGCTTGCTCCGTCTCACCTTCACCTTCCCACCACGCACTGACTCCTCCTCCCTACCCCCCTCCCCCAACCCTGTGAGTCTTGCCCCCCCCCCACCCCCCACCCGGTATTGCTTAGTTACTGTGGATGACTGTACTATTGTGACCCGGACAGCTTGAAAGCGACATTTGTCTTGGTTGGTCATACTTTCCTGAATATTGTTATCATACACATACTTGAATTGTCCTTTGGACTGAACTTCATTGCCCTGCTTTTTGGATTTTGTGTGTTCTTGGATATTTTATGATTGCTGATTTTATATTTTAATTGTTATTGTAACAGTATATCTATTTTGTTTTATTGCTCAGGACTTTGCTCTAGAATTAATGCAATGGACCATTGTAATGTAATTAATACTGATACTGGATTACGCATTGGTCACCTAAATGTTTATCATCTGCCAAATAAGATTCATGATGTCTGTTTTCTTCTAAACGAATCCCCTTCTATTCATCTGCTTGGTCTTAGTGAAACTCGCCTTGACTCCCGTTTCACTGATACAGCTTTATCCATAACTAACTATAACTTTGTCCGACGCGATGCACATCACTCTGGTGAAACAGGACTTGGAATATATATTCATCAAAGCATCGCTCACTGTACAAAAAGGCGGCGTGACCTTGAGCCTGATAATGTTGAATGCATGTGGCTGCAGGTAAAACCCTCCAACTCAGCCCCTCTTCTAGTTGGATATGTGTACAGGAATCCCGCTGCCACTTTCCTTTGGTATGACAACTTTGTACACATGATGGATGATGTATATAAGAGCTATCCAAATGTCATTCTTCTCGGTGATTTTAACATTGATCTGTTAAAACGGCAGCCTGCCTGGGATGCGACCACCACACTTTTTGGCTTGCATCAGCTTATTCATAGTCCAACTAGAATCGCAAAGACATCGTCTACATTGCTGGATCATATCTACACGAACAACAAAGCCATGGTATCCAATATAACAGTGGGCAACAAAAGCATAAGCGACCACTGTCTCATTTTGTGCACTTGGTCTTGTAAACTTCCAAAGCAACAGAATAAGGGCCACACAACCATTCAATATCGCTGCTTCAAAAATTTCAGTAAGGATGAATTTTTCCTCGACTTAAGCTTAGCTCCTTTCTACAGTGTACTCAATTACACAGATCCAAATGAAGCGTATAATACCTGGTATAATATCTTTCTCTCAATCGTTGATAAACATGCCCCACTTAGAAGAAAAAGGGTAAAACACAGAGTACTTCCCAGCTGGCTGACAAAAGACATTATTATAGAAATGGCACTAAGGGATGCACTTAAGACCGCCAAAAAAGTAGATGAATATAAAAAGCAGAGAAACAGAGTATCAGATCTGGTTAGAAAATCAAAATCTGAGCATTTTAGGAAGCTGATAAACGCAAACAGGGATACAGCATCATTATGGCGTGCTGTTAATGAAATAACTGACAAGTCGAGAAAGAAATCAGATAATACTGCGACTATGTGGTCTGCTAACACTTTCAACAATCATTTCCTTCAGGCAACTGAATCAGTACAAACGGCTGCCAGTGTCACATTCTTTAATCGATATGAGACTCCAGCTGTTCTCCTATCGTTTTGTCAAGAACGATTAAATACTAGAGATTCATTTAGCATCCCCTTGCTTGCTATTAATGAAGTTGGTTCCTTAATTTCAAAACTTAAAAATAAAAAAGCAATGGGTCCAGATAACTTAAATGCTTCTATACTCAAGCTTGCTCTACCTTACATTGTTGATACCCTTACGTATGTTTATAATTTGTGTATTGATCAGAATGTCTTCCCATGTGGTCTAAAGGCAGCAAAAGTCATTCCCATACCCAAATCAAGAGATCTCACTGATTTAAACAATTTTAGACCAATATCTCTTTTATCTGTTGTATCGAAACCTCTTGAGATGCATGTTCACAAACACCTAACTAAACATATGGAACATCACAAACTGTTCCACCCATTTCAGTCAGGCTTTCGTCGAAATCACTCATGCCACACGGCCTTAACACGCCTCTGTGATACATGGCTATCAGCCATCAACGAAAGAAAACTCACTGGAACTGTTTTCCTCGATTTTAAGAAAGCGTTTGATCTTGTAGACCACAACATATTATTAAAAAAAATGACTGCATATGTTCAAAATCCGGCAGTAGTCACCTTCTTTCAGTCATATCTTGAAAACAGGACCCAGCGTGTTTACTTAAACGGTACTTATTCCTCTGAAGGAATAGTGAGCTGTGGCGTTCCACAAGGCTCTGTCCTTGGACCTCTTCTCTTCTGTATTTTATAAATGACCTACCGATGCACATATCTCACAATGATGTCATCTGTGATCTGTTCGCTGATGATAGTTCTCTTCACTGTAGTGATACAAACATCATGTGTGTACAAATATCGTTACAACAAAGTATAACTGATGTCTTAGAATGGTGCAACCAAAACCGAATGGTGCTTAATCCGCACAAAACAAAATGTATGGTCCTAGCATCAAGACAGAAACATCAACGACAGCATCTTATGTTGAGCCTAAAAATGAGTGAAACCTTGATCGAGCAGGTTACCGAACACCGTGTCTTAGGCGTGATCATTGATGAGAACTTTAAATGGCAATCACATATAAATCATGTTTGCAAACAGTTGGCTCGCAATTTGTTTTTACTCAATAAACTCAGTTATTATGTTGAACCACACATCCGGAAATTATTTTTTGAAGCCCATTGCCTCTCTCACATCAACTATGCGTCCACTGTCTGGAGTGGTGCCGGTGAAAATCACATAAAAAAGATCAACTCTATGCATAGACGGGGAATTAAGCTGATTCTTCCCGACAAGTCTCTATCAACCACGGGCAAATTCGCAAAACTAATGATGTTACCACTGCAGAGCCAACTGACCTATAATAAGGCAGTACTAATGTTTAAAGTCCATGCAAACATGGCGCCAACATATCTTGCTGAGTTTATCCAAATGGCAACAACACGATATGATTCAAATAATTACATTTTACCACGTGTCCGCATTGATTTGTTCAAATCTAGTTTTGCATTTTTTGGTCCATCTGTGTGGAACTCTCTTCCTCCGTCTGCCAAAACATGTCAATCACTGCCGTCCTTCAAATCAGCAATACTTAAACATTTACTTGAACAATAAATCTGACCTTTTGACCATAGTCTCAACGCCCTACTTTTATGCTTGCCTCTATATTAGCTAATGAAAATGTGTGTGTGTGTGTGTGTGTGTGGTGTGTGGGGGGGGGGGGGGGTGGATGTGGGTGTGCGCGTGAGTGCGTGTATGTGTGGGCGTGTGCATGCATGTGAGCGCGCGTGCATACGTGTCTGATTGTGTTGTGTAATTTTTTTTTTTTTAATTCTATAATTATTATTCTTATTTCTATTGTTATTGTTAATATTATAATGTTGCTATATTCTTCATTGTTTCTGTCATTATTAGTGTGTGCAGTCTGTTAAGTTGAATGTTGTAGAATAGCAAGGACAGATTGGAAGAATAGGCACTGCCTAAAATCTCTATCCTTGAGTAATAAAGTTTTTGAGTCTTGAGTCTTGAGTCTTGAGTCTCTCTCTCTCCCTGTGTGTGTGTGTGTGTGTGTGTGTGTGTGTGTGTGTGTGTGTGTGTGTGTGTGTGTGTGTGTGTGTGTCTGTGTCTGTGTGTATAAAGCTGATGTTAGTCACGTTGGGGGTCTTACATATATATGCATCTATGTATGCATGCATACACACACACACACACACACACACACACACACACACACACACACACACACACACACATATATATATATATATATATATATATATATATCATTATAAACAAAGCTTGCTCTTATGTCTTAGATTGAAAAAAATAGGGGGAGGTAAGCATTCATATCTGCAGTGGTAGATAATTCTGCCTAACTAAAAGTATGTGCTTGAGTTGGTGAATGGGGAATAATAAATGCTTCTGAAAATTTTTTTATTCCCCTTTCACCAACTCAAGCACATACTGTTAGTTAGGCAGAATTATCTACCACTGCAGATATGAATGCTTATCTCCCCTATTTTTTCAATCTAAGACATAAGAGCAAGCTTTGTTTATAATTTTATATTTCTTGCAGTCATTGTAACACCAAGCTGCTCTGAAAAGTGCTGGAATGGTGCTCAGTTACTTACCCTTGGAATTTATTAGTTCATTATATATATATATATATATATATATATATATATATATATATATATATACACATGTATTTGGAGAAAATGAGAGAGAGAGAGAGAGAGAGAGAGAGAGAGGAGAGAGAGGAGAGAGAGAGAGAGAGAGAGAGTGAGTTGCAACGATTTTGCCAGCTGTGTTCAAGCTCAGATCACTCACCCGCATGAATGTCAGTGTTAATGATGACATTATTGTACTGTACATTATTGTATTGACATATGTATTGTACTGCGTTTGCTGTTAACGAAGAGACCACTCTGTAGGATAGAAACACACAGTAGAAGAGAACAAATACAGGTGACTTCGGTGTTAATGAAGTAAGAATGGTCAATAAATGGAGACGCAGAAAACGATAACCAAATAAGAAATTTAACATCTGCTCCCGTGGTGAGACCTTGCCTGCCGATTACTCCCAGCAAATGATGTTTGCTGCACTAGGTCGCTGAGCACCTGCCGATTACTGCCAACAATTGATGTTTGCTGCACTAGGTCGCTGAGCACCTGCCGATTACTCCCAACAAATGAAGTTTGCTGCACTAGGTCGCTGAGCACCTGCCGATTACTGCCAACAATTGATGTTTGCTGCACTAGGTCGCTGAGCACCTGCCGATTACTCCCAACAAATGATGTTTGCTGCACTAGGTCGCTGAGCACCTGCCGATTACTCCCAACAAATGATGTTTGCTGCACTAGGTCGCTGAGCACCTGCCGATTACTGCCAACAAATGATGTTTGCTGCACTAGGTCGCTGAGCACCTGCCGATTACTGCCAACAAATGATGTTTGCTACACTAGGTCGCTGAGCACCTGCCGATTACTCCCAACAAATGATGTTTGCTGCACTAGGTCGCTGAGCACCTGCCGATTACTCCCAACAAATGATGTTTGCTGCACTAGGTCGCTGAGCACCTGCCGATTACTCCCAACAAATGATGTTTGCTGCACTAGGTCGCTGAGCACCTGCCGATTACTGCCAATAAATGATGTTTGCTGCACTAGGTCGCTGAGCACCTGCCGATTACTGCCAACAAATGATGTTTGCTGCACTAGGTCGCTGAGCACCTGCCGATTACTGCCAACAAATGATGTTTGCTGCACTAGGTCGCTGAGCACAAACACAGACACAAGGCACACAACACAAACAAGGAAACATCTACGAAGGAAAGGATGTTCCAAGTTTGTCTGTTTGTCTTTTCTTATTCAAGATTTTTGATCGATACCACTTCTTCAGATACCATAAATATCACAAATAAACATGCCGAAACGGTAGAAGTCTAGGGGTGGAGAGCTTCAATGAAGATTTGGAATTGTTTTAATCGTTAGGCAACTAAGCCTTTGTTTTAAAAATTGACTGTTTAATGTGTTCAAGGATCAGGGGTCATGATCATACATTCTCACAGAAAATAAGCACACACACAAAAATCAATGAAATTAAACAACAACATTGCTTGCTATCAACAGATATATGTAAAATCGGTTCATCTTGTCTAGCACTCCTAAAATCGTTTTTTTAGAAGCATATTGATAATGATTTATTATTTTGTTATTTGAGAAGGAGTCCTGTTGACAACGAGAAAAAGTACCACCTGGGATCTTCTTCCCAGGGCAAGTGAGACCTGGTGGCGAAAACTTGGATGTGTCTTGAGTTGCATTGTTTTCGCCTGTTAACGAAACGGCAACGTGGGGGAATGCGGGATGCACGCTGCAGTTTGCAAGTTGCTGACGTCTTTCCCCTCTTGGGCTCTGCCAGTCTCAAAATATGAGCTGGTAGAGCCGTTTTCAAGAAGGTTTTGTTGTGTCGCGTCCGGTGGTCACATGATAGCATCTGCCAGGGAGCAGTTTTGTTCCTTGACGTCTAAATGGAACGTTCCATGCTTTGCTATGTGAACGCAGCGCAGGCTTTCAAGAGTGGTACATGCGCTAGTTGGTTGGACAGATGAGGTCAGTGCTTATCTCAGTCCCATTTGCACATTCTGGTGTATATTTTTTTTCTTTTTGTGCCGCCTTGTCTGCAGCTTTGTTCTTTAAAGCAATCTGCACAGTCTTTCGCAGAAAAAAATCAATCAATCGACAAATATTATACACAAAACAAGGTTCTGGCACTTTGAATATGGAACCCCGATTACGCGAATCTAACACAATTTTTCTCAACACACACACACACACACACACACACACACACACACACACACACACACACACACACACACAGACCTGGATTCTTCTTCTTTTTCATTATTCTGTTTTTAACATTTCAGCAAACCACAGACGATTTCTTCTCGGAGTATTGTACAGATACCATTATTCAATGAATACAGAACTGTTAGCACACTTGCGTCTCCTTCGCTCTGTTGGCTGTGAAGTTCAGAGCAATATCCTATCAAACATTTTACGTTTCCTTCCTGCAGGAGACTCTTGTCGTCTGTATCATGAACGGAGCTGACTCTTCTTTAGCAATGTTTAATCCAGTCATGCTACAATCTTAACAGGCTGTTTTCGGCTTTGTTATCTAGGTTTCATGTGGTTGCTGATGTCTAGATTCTTTTTTCAGTATCCGCACTCAACGTTTCGATTTAGCTTTTCTTTGCACGTTGAATTCTTTTTTCTAAGTCTTTGAACAAAGCGCTATATTTGTCCTTCTTTGTCTTCTTTGACGGTTTGAAGCTCCTTCTGACGTCACACATCACCACAATATTGGCTTCAAATTCCATTCGCTTCATCCGAAGACCTCAATGTCAGTTAAGTCATCACTTAGTGAAAATTGTGAGGGTTTCCATGCCGTTTTTCGGCTTTAGTATTTGGGGGAGTGCTCCTCTTTTGGCTGATTACAATCGTTTAGCTATATCTGTATCTCTCTGCTTATCAACACTGGATTTTTTCCCGCTCTCTTGGTGATCTTTGACCCTACTATAAAGTTGATCTTGAGGAGGTCATAGTACCAACCAATGTCAGTTCCAGAAAAAAAAACCTGTTTTAGCCCAAATATTTTTCTTCATAAGAATAGATTAAAAGGGCTGTGATGCTGAACATTTAGGGCTGCCATGTCCATCGTTTGGATGTTTCATAGCCACAAAGAATACCAACAAAAAACCGGTTCATTATCACTGGCAAATCCCAGCATTCATGGTCCCACTACTGTAGCGGCCACTAACATTCTTCAGGTGTTCTTGGCCGTCTCCGCCAACCTTGGCATTCTAGTCACCCTGAGCGCAAAGTTTGCCCTCTTACCAACATTGTAAATGACCTTTCGATGTTCAGCATGGAATTCTTTCATCTGGTTATCAACTACGTAGGCACTGGAGCATTTATGTACACTACGTGTGTTGAATGGTTTCAGTTCAGGCTGTTGAGCGTGGTCCTGCTGGAAACGGGGCAGAATTTCAGTACAATTTCCACGTGCACTGTGGAGAAAACACACTCCCACTTTCAGGCACACTTTTCTCAAACGGCAGGAGTGCTTTTACGTTCAAAGTGGCGTACTCCATGGTGAAAGTCAAGTAATGGTTCAGTCATTGTTAACCCGGGCTACAACTGATCAGGCATGATCAATGTTTCCCTCTTTTGTGGAGCGTCCTAGGAGTGCTGAACACGGTGGAACTATCCCTATGCACATCTGATTTTCTTCTTGGGTTTGTCCATTATATGCAGAAGACAGCACTGGGTTTCATGGCTACGAGCAGCAGGTGAGAGCCTCTGACATGATTGTAAATGAGGCTTTGCATCGGCCACGGTAGGCTGTGCCAGCATATGTACAAGGTGCTGAGACTGGTAATTCTTAACGCCTCTGTAAACCAGAGAGACAAGACTGGCAGCCACAGACACTCCACTGGAGACTGAGTTTTACATCTGCTTCCAGTATGTTGTATAACAAGGTCTGTTTATGTATAGAATTGGCAAAACATGTATATCTGTGTTTTTCCAAAAAGAGGTGAAGTCCAGTGAGGCCCTTTACTTATTGCAACACAAGTTAGTTTCAAAACGAAGTGACTGAGGGCGGACAATTAAGCAAAATTGAGAAAGAAAAGGAGCTTGTTACCGCCATAGATACAAACAGATTACGGGACGAAAACACAATGCATTTCGACCTCTTGGGTCTTCTTCAGGCAAAAACAAACAACATTTGGGACAGTGAAAACGAAGGACGAGAAATCATTTATCTTCTCATACTGAGCGCAAAATGGCTGTTGGATGAAAACGAGGCCATTCAGGAGGGGATCATGGGAGTTGACATAGTAATGATGACCGTGACAATAATGGTAACAATGGCAACAATAGTGATAATAGTGGCGATGATGAAAACGTAAGTGATAAGAGGAGGTATACTGGTAGAGGTTTTTGGTTGAGGGTGGGGTGGGGATTAAACAGTAGGGTTTGTTTGTTGTTTTGTAATTATTGTTTAATGGTATGATGTATTAGTGATGGTAGTGACTGTGATGGATTGATAGAAGTGCTTAGTGCTAAATAGAAATGATACATAAAAAACCCTAAAGCGTGGCCATTGTGGTGATAGTAGTGATATGTGGGGGTGTGGGTAACGATAATAATGATTGGAAAGGAATGGAAGAGATCAATGGCTGAGGAGCTATCGTTGTTGGTAAAAAAAAAAAAAAGGGGGGGGGGGGGCAAGGGGGAGGGGGGAAGCTCATGTATCTCCGCCCACACGCACACACGCACGCACGCACGCACGCACACACACACACACACGTATGTACAGGGATGGGAAACTCATGCACACAGTATTATTGTAAACGTTAACGGTACTGTTGGATGGTGTTCGTTGTAGTGTGTGAAATAATGTATTGGCATTAATATGATAATGTTGGTTGAGGAAAATTGGAAATGGTGAATGAGAAAAAGGCCTTTATTACCATTATCATCACAGGCATTAAGAGGAGTCGGGAAGAGCAGGTAGAGAGAGAGACGGGGAGATAGTGAAAGTGAGAGAGGAGAGCAGAGAGAGACAGAGAGAGAGAGAGAGAGAGGGGGGGGGGGAGAGAAAGCGGGAGAAAGGAAGGGGAAGGGAGGGAGGAGAGGGGAAGCAAGGGGAGGGGGAATGTGGGGCGCAAGTAGTGGTGAGTATATATATATATATATATATATAATGCTGAATATATATATATATATATATATATATATATATATATATATACACACACATATGTGTGTGTGTGTGTGTGTGTGTGTGTGTGTGTGTGTGTGTGTGTGTGTGTGTGTGTGTGTTTAGAACAATTTAGTTGTGGGAAAAAACAAGTGCAGGCTAACAATTCCTCCACCATTATATTAATGACCTGGCAAAAAAGTCGAAGGAAAATATAGAAAAAAGAAAGAAAAGAAAAGGGGCGGGGGGGGGGGGGGGGGGGGGGGGGGGGGGGGGGGGAGGCGGGGGGGGGGGGTGGTGGTGGTGGTGGTAAAGAATTTGAAAACGAAAAGTCAGGGAAATATATTGTAACTAGAACATCTTTCACTTGCAGCCCGAGGAGACCATCAAAACCTATCTTGAATATAGAACCACCACACACACACACACACACACACACACACACACACACACACACCACGCACACACACACATGTATATATATATATATATATTCAATCTAAGCCATAAGAGCAAGCTTTGTTTATAATTGAAAATTTCTTGCAGTCATTGCAACACCAAGCTGCTCTGTAAGTTGCTTAAATGGTGCTCGGTTACTTATCCTTGGAAATCATTAGTTTATTGTAATTTAGTCCCTTGCAGATTCATTCCAAGAACTGGCCCTCAGCACTTGTGTCTAAGAGGTTATCGTTTTATATTTTCTACTTTTCACAAGAAAATATAGCTTGTTTTGCTCTTTCATGGTTTTCTTTGCTTCTTAGGTGGCACCTTTGGTTGATTTTTTGAAAACTCAAGAAACATACTACAGTATTGCACACCAGCCTTTTTCTGGGATAGCATTCTTCTTAAAATCGAAAAGGCAGAGTAGTAAAGTTACCACTTTCCGTGGTCACTGAGGAGAAACAATCAGGTTTCAAAATACCGGTATCTGACCAGAAGTTATATGTTAATGAGAGTTTTCTCCCCTTGGAGACTATACGCTTGGAGAAGGCTGATTTTGAGAAACATTTATTATTCCCTACTCACCCTCCCAAGTAGCAGAATTATCTACCACTGCAGATATGAATGCTTATCTTCTCCTATTTCTTCAATCTAAGACATAAAAGCAAGCTTTGTTTATAATTGAATATATATATATATATATAACAAGCACACGGATAGATAGATGCATATATCTATTACATTTATATATTCTTGATTCACATTCAACGCTTTGTTTGAATTTAATTAAGATCTGGAATGTTAGAGCGCCCCCGTGCGTGTATGTGCGTACGCGCACGCATGTGTGCTTGTGCATGTCTTTCATTATGTGCATGCGTGGGTGCGGGAGCGCGCGTGCGTGCGTATGTGAGTGCTTGTGTGAATGCATTTCTATGAATGTATGCGCATACATGCGTGGCTGAGAGAGAGAGAGACACTTTGATATTTTGTTGTCATTACGAAAGAGGTCTTTTGACAAGGAGGGAGAGGTAACAGAACAATAACATTTCCCTCTTCCTTTCCTGCAAACAAATAGTACACATTCATTTCTAGTGTGTACCAAATCAAAGGTTAAAAACAAATAAATTCGTAAGATTTCCTTATGTCATCACGCACAGCAGTAATGCAATTAAAAAAAACAACAACTTAAGACTGACTCGACCATCCACTCAATCAAATGATGACATTGTATCTTACTGATCTCTTCCACTTGCGATGAATGATAATATTCATTTAGATATCTCTTATAATGCATTATCTTAAATTTCACTATCCTTCATCTTCCTAATTTTCAATGCTTCTGCGATGAATTTCGCGACTGATTTAATTACAAGTTCATCATCTGATGATAACACGACAGCAACATTTTGTCTTTTCGCTATGTCTAACTGGAAAAATGAACAATTTGTCCGCACTTCATTATAAACAGTACAGTGGAACAGAAAGTGTTCTTCGTCATTAATAATGTGTCTACATGCAGGACAAGGAGATTCTTTGGATGTTTCACATTCAAACCATCTTTTGTTCGCATTAAAACCTAAAGTCCTCAACCTAAATCTTGCGTAATTTATTCTGTGCCATCTATCTGTTAGGACATTGAGAAACTTTTCAGAATGAAACACATTCTTAAATGAGAAAAAAAAAAAAAAAAAAAAACCAGCGAATTTTTTCTTTACTTTCCATATTTGAGTGCCAATTCTGTTTAAAAGAACAAATAAGCCTGTCTTTAAATCCGCAATGAACTGTTGCTCATTTCCTACTTCCTGGGCCATCCACACAATTCCAAAACCCTGTTCTGAAAGGGTTTTTTTTTTTTTTTTTTTTTTTTTTTTTTTTTTTTACTTTATGAGCCCAGTTTTCTTTACCTTTTTCCATTTCTAAAAGCATCATATCATAGGCTTGCCTGCTAAAACGGGACTGGGGTAGCTTCAAGATCTTCAACCAGTACTTAATACATTTCACAAATGTACTTATATACAAAGGGTATCTGCCCATCTCTCCATATAAAAAGGTGTTGGATGAATGAATAGGTACTTGAAGGAAACGCTTCATAGCATACGTATGTACTTTTTCCATCAGCGAATTTTCATGTAAGCCCCAAATGAGAGAGAGAGAGAGAGAGAGAGAGAGAGAGAGAGAGAGAGAGGAGAGGAGAGAGAGAGAGAGAAGAGACAGACAGACAGAGACAGAGAAAGTCTGTCTGTGTCCAAGCGTGTGCGTGCTTGTCCTCGTTGTGTGTGTGTGTGTGTGTGTGTGTGTGTGTGTGTGTGTGTGTGTGTGTGTGTGTTTTGCATGAGTGCGCACGCGTGCGTTTGTGTGCGTGTGTGGTGTGTGTGTGTGTGTGTGTGTGTGTGTGTGTGTGTGTGTTGTGTGCTTGTCTCACTCTCTCTCTCTCCTTCTCTCTCTCTGTCTCCCTCTGTCTCTGTCTGTCTGTCTGTCTGTCTGTCTCTCCGTTTAGCTGAGGGCGAGCTGGAGGAAGAAGGGGAGGGGGCGCAATTGCCTGCGTGCATTCTGCATTATCTCTGGTTAAAAAGACAAAGTATCGGTTGAATATTGATCCTCTCCAGCAATTCATCTGCCTTCTTCAACAGCATGAACAAAGGAAGAAAAAAACAAGATGCAAAGCATATAAAACGTACTCCCAGTTTATCCTGAATACGCGTGAGATATTCCATAAAGAGGAAAAACCGTCTTGGACTGGTGTAACCGTTAGTAATGGCTATTCTGGTAAACATCGGCCATCGTCTGTAACCTATAATGTGTCTTGTCATGTGCTTTGTTTGTCAACGTCATTGGCGGTAACTAACACCCTCTCTTTCTAAATTTTGCTTCGTTCGCCGCCCTCAGTCACTCCATTTTGAAACTATAATGAACATACTTACAAATTTTCAGAAAGATCGGCCAAGAACTTTCTGAGATTTTCCATAAAGAAGAAAACCATTATGGGCCGTTAGTAATGGCTATAACGGTAAACTTAAACATCGGGCATCATCCGTGACCCATAATGAACATACCTACAAATTTTCAGAAATATTGGCCAAGTACTTCCTGAGATATTCCATAAAGAAGAAAAACCGTTACAGGCCGTTACAACTAAAACATCGGGCATTACTCGTAACCCATAATGAACATACCTGCTAATGTTAACAAACATCAACCAAGTACTTTCTGAGATATTTCATGAAGAAGAAAAAGCGTTACAGGCCGTTACAGCCGTTAGTAACGGTATAATGGTAAACCAAAACATCGGGCATCATCCGTGACCCATAATGAACATACCTACAAATTTTTAGAAAGATCGGCCAAGTACTTTCTGAGATATTCCATAAAGAAGAAAAAGCGTTACAGGACGTTACAGCCGTTAGTAACGGCTATAACGGTGTAAACTAAAACATCATGCATCATCCGAGACCCATAATGAACATACCTGCTAGTTTTCACAAAGATCGGCCAAGTACTTTCTGAGATATTCCATAAAGAAGAAAAAACGTTACAGGCCGTTACAGCCATTAGTAACGGCTGTAACGGTAAACTAAAACATCGGTCATCAGCCTTGACCCATAATGAACATACCTACAAATGTTCAGAAAGGTCGGCCAAGTACTTTTTGAGATATTCTATAAAGAAGAAAAACCGTTACAGGCTGTTACAGCCATTACTAACGGCTATAACGGTAAACTAAAACATCAGGCATTATTCGTGACCTATAATGAACATACCTACAAATTTTCAGAAAGATCGGCAAAGTACTTTTTGAGATATTCTATAAAGAAGAAAAACCGTTATAGGCCGTTACAGCCATTAGTAACGGCTGTAACGGTAAAGTAAAACATCGGGCATCATCCGTGACCCATAATGAACATACCTACAAATTTTCAGAAAGATCGGCCAAGTACTTTCTGAGATATTCTATAAAGAAGAAAAACCGTTACAGGCTGTTACAGCCGTTAGTAACGGCTATAACGGCGTAAACTAAAACATCGGGCATCATCCGTGACCCATAATGAACATACCTGCTAATTTTCACAAAGATCAGCCAAGTACTTTCTGAGATATTCCATGGAGAAGAAAAAGCGTTACAGGCCGTTGCAGGCGTTAGTAACGGCTGTAACGGTAAACTAAAACATCCCATAATGAACATACCTACAAATTTTCAGAAAGATCAGCCAAGTGCTTTCTGAGATATTCTATAAAGAAGAAAAACCGTTACAGCCGTTAGTAACGGCTGTAACGGTAAACTAAAACATCGGACATCATCCGTGACCCATAATGAACACACCTGCTAATTTTCACAAAGATCGGCCAAGTACTTTCTGAGATATTCCATAAAGAAGAAAAGGCGTTATAGGCCGTTACAGCCATTAGTAACGGCTGTAACGGTAAACTAAGACATCGGGCATCATCTGTGACCCATAATGAACATACCTAAAAATTTTCAGAAAGATCGGCCAAGTACTTTTTGAGATATTCTATAAAGAAGAAACACCGTTACAGCCGTTAGTAACGGCTATAACGGGGTAAACTAAAACATCAGACATCATACGTGACCCATAATGAACACACCTGCTAATTTTCACAAAGATCTGCCAAGTACTTTAGGAGATATTCCATAAAGAAGAAAAAGCGTTACAGGCCGTTACAGCCGTTAGTAACGGCTGTAACGGTAAACTAAAACATCGGGCATCATCCTTGACCCATAATGAACATACCTACAAATTTTCAGAAAGATCGGCCCAGCAGTTTTGTCTGGAGCGAGTGGAACACATTTTGACCACGGACACACAGACAGACAGCATTTCTTCGTTCCCATTCTAAAGTACTCCCTGTCCTTTATTATTATTATTATTATTATATTGGGTATTTATATAGCGCCTATCCTCGGTTACAGACCACGCTCTAAGCGCTTTACAGTAAACACACTACCTCACTCACTCAACGGGCTGCCTACCCAGGTAGAGCCGGCCGAAGAGCAGCCTACTGGCGCTCATTCAGTCGTTTCCCGTACCATTCAAATATCAGTCACTCATTTTCATTTATCTCATTTATTCCTCCAGTTTCTCATATAGGATGCATGCGATGTCCATTTCCACCGGTGCACGATGGCACACGACAACAGTTAGTGACAATTTTTGTGGCTTGGTAAGAAATACCAGGCGGCTATCTTCAATCTACATCAATTTTGCCAGGGCAGCGGGGAACCCCCCTGCTCTTTTCGATTTTCAACTGCCGTGGGTTCTTTGACGTGTGCAGGGGGCCAGGAAGGCACACGGGTCCGGCTCGCTTATAGTCCCCATCCGATGGACTTGACGTTCAGTTCGATTTGTCATTCAAACTGGAAAAGAAAGGGCGAGTAAGGCGGGGCTCGAACCCACGCACTTCTCACACGTTGGATTGGCAGGCGAACGTCTTAACCACACTGCCACCTTCCTTCTTCTTTAAGAACTGGGAGTACAAAATGGAGCAAGAAGACAGTCATGTACCGGAAAAAAAAGAATCACACACACACACACACACACACACACACACACACACACGCACACACACACACACACACACACACACACAACACAACACACACACACACACACACACACACACACAGATAGAGAGAGAGAGAGGAGAGAGAGAGAGAGAGAGAGAGAGAGAGAGAGAGAGAGAGAGCATTTTGGATTCTAAGGAAACATCATGTCATGCATCCAGATCGATATATGCAATATCACATGCAGATGCTCCGCAAGTCGGCCACTTGATTTATTAACAAACAGAAGGAAATGACAGCTTCAAGAAATGTCAACTGTCAGTAAGCATGGGGCAAGAACATTAGGTGTCGTAACAAAATCTTCGTTGCTTCTCTGCTTTGGAAGTTTTCGAAGTTTGTTGGTGATTTCAAAGTACACACAGATACACAGACACACGCGCGCGTGCGCACGCACACATGCACACACACACACACACACACACACACACACACACACACACACACACTCACACGCACATACACACACACACACACAAACACACAGTGCAAACACACACACACACACACTCTCTCTATCTCTCACGCACGCACAAACACACCACACCACACACACACACCACACACACACACACACAGTGCAAACACTCACTCTCTCTCTCTCTTTCTCTCTCTCACACGCACGCACAAACACACACACTCAAACACACACATACACACACACACTCTCTCTCTTTCACACGCACACGCACACACACACACTCGAGCATCTTGCGCGCATACAGGTATACGTGCACGCAAGAGCTCGAGCACACACACACACACACACACACACACACGTACGCACACGCGCACGCACGCACACACACACACACACACACACACACACACACACACACGCATAAACACACACAGACTATCTCTCTCACCACTCTCTCTCTCTCATTCTGACACACACACACACACGCACACACACACACAGACGCATGCACGCACGCACGCGCATAACACCACACACACACACACACACACACACAACACACACACACACACACGTGCGTGCTCTCTCTCTGTCTTACAAACACACAGACACACATAGACACACACACAACATCATTATTCTCTCTCTCTCTCTCTCTCTGTCTGTCTGTCTCTTTGTCTCTCTCTGTCTCTGTCTCTCACTCTCTCTCTCTCTCTCAACAATCTCTCTCTCTTTTTCTCTCTCTCTCGCTCTCACTGACATACACACATACACACAGACAGACGGACGGACACACACACACACGCACGCACGCACGCACGCACGCACATACACAGTAAGACACACACACATACTGCGTGCATGCATGTACATGCGCAAGCAAGAGCTCGCGCACATGCACACACACACACACACACACACACACACACAGAGAGAGAGAGAGAGAGAGAGAGAGAGAGAGAGAGAGAGAGAGAGAGAGAGAGAGAGAGAGAGAGAGGAGAGAGAGAGAGAGAGAGAGAGAGATTGAAAGATTCAGATATTTTAATCCTGTGACACCTTTGTGGCCATGGAGGACTTGAAACAAATCAAACAAATGCAAATGAAACAAATCAAACATCCGAAAGTGTCCTTACAATTAACACACTGAATATAATGTTGGACAACCTTGCTAAGTTTTATAAATTTGTCTAAGTTCAGCAACACTTTTTTACCACCACAGATCAAACGACAATAGTTAATATGGACTTTAAACATGTAAAGTTTCTTGGTATAAACTGGTTTCTAATGTCAGTATATTTGGTGCATTTTATTACAAAATGGCATTCATCATCAAGGTCATTCTGGTCGCAGTCCTGCCAGACAGAATCGTTTATCGTGAGGTATTCCAAATCGTCTGCCAATTTCGATCATGAGTTTATGATTGCCACAGCGAAACCGAATTAGTGCGGATATATAAACATCAGGCAAGATTTCAATATATTTCTCACGGCAAAACACTGTTTTAAAATTTCTAGAAAAGTAACACTGAATACCAGTGCTAAATCATCATTTCATGTACGTTTGTAATTATATTCTTATAAATTACGAACATTTCTATAAAGATTGTGCACAGACAAAAACGTCTGTGTCTCCCAAACACAGTCGAATCCTGTTTGTATTAGGATATCCTGTATAAACATCAACCACCTAGATGTAAACCCCTGATTTCTGGCCTACATGTAAACCCCTGATTTCTGTATAGATCATATAATACTGTATGCAATCTAGAATCCAATCTGAATATTTGTTGTTTTTTTTGTGTGGAGAAAGTAATAATGATCAGAATTTTATCATTCGTGCATATACTTGAACTGAAACAGGATACATTCCTTGTTATCCACGTATTTGTTGTGTTTTGGTAGAACGATTTAAATGAAAAAGATGCTACAAAAATTTCAGCTGAAAACTTTCCATTAGCTTTAAATCACTATATCCCCAAATGTCACACCCATATAAAAGTGCAATAAATACCATTGACTGGTATAAGTGCAGTACAATGTTTTGTAGGCAAATTTTGAAATCTTGCCATTTTTAATATAAAAAGAACACTTTGCACATTGCGCTTGGTCATGCAAATACCTCTTACATTTATAAAAATCTTTTTTTTTTATAAAAAAGGAAACACACACACACACACACACACACACACACACACACACACACCGGGCACACACACAAACACACACACACACACACACACGCACGCACGCACGCACGCGCGCGCGCGCGCCCACACACATACACACGTGACGAGAGTTGGGGGTGAGTAGACGTTGTCCTCTAGGTGAAGGACTAGGACTGGTCTCTCTTCTGTTAAAGTCATATTGAAATTTCACGTCCTCTCTCTCTCTCTCTCTTACTAGTGGTGGAAGGAGCAACTTTCTGGTACTGGTCATTGAAAGGAAATTGTATTTTTCTCGGGACCGTTACAAATACTCAAGAGTAGCTCAGGATTAATTCTTCTTAGGCTCGTGCACTTAAAAGTACTTGTAGATCCGAGTGACAGAATTAAAGACAAGTTCAAACTTTCAATACTGAATGAACAACAAAGAAGTGACACAAGTTAAAGTGTACTTTCACACATCAACTTTACCTGTATATACAAGGGTAAAACATGCAAATAAATGTCTGTCAAGTTTTTAGTCGGGCTGACATTTTCCCTCGTTATCATATCATCAAAGAAGAGGAAATACTGAATGCGTTGAGTTGGAATATCAGAACTTAACTGATCTTGGAGAGGATTGTGGATCTCTCTCCACTTGCCAGTCACTGGTCCATCTTCTCTATAGGCAGACTGATGGGCTGCTGGACTGATGGCATGCACACGCGGGGATAGGGGTTTATTATTTTCATTATTATTATTATTTTTTGTGGTTTTCACACAAACATTTAAATCTGTTACACTTTTAAAATATTGACTATTGTTCAAACCCAACGAAACGACAGTAATAACTAATAAACAGAAGTTTAGGGGTATGGGAAATGCAATTAACAATCAATGATAAGTAATAAACAAATGCATCAATCAATAATAGCAATAACGAATAGGCATCTGCAGAAATCAATCAACAATAAATAAACATATGCATAAATCAATACAATACTGTTTTTTTTCTTTTACGATATATATTTTAAAAATGGCCCAGGCAGCCAGCCATACACACATTCGTTCAAGAGAGAGGATCCTAAGAACGCTATAGGAGCAACGCAATCCCCAAGAAAAGGTCGGGGTCACCAGATGTTACGGATGCGTTGGTGGGAGTGTCTGTTCGTCTGACTCACAGAAAATCGGATGCGTGTACGATTTTTAATTCACACACACCCACACATTCAAAACATGGACGGCCAGGCAACAAGTCAACGTTTTCTTTTTTTATGCTGCCCGAGCCATCAACACACAAATATACAAAGACATCAATATACAACAATATCAATAAAGCGTACGCCGTAACACTAGGGGTACAACACATGAGGCATATATATGTTGATCTATTTCTTTTGGCCACGTCCGGCCCAACACGACAGTCCACAGACGTCGCAGGTCTCTCGTGAAGAATGCTGTAGTAGAAGTCCTCTCCTGGGACTCACACAGTCAGGAACAGCAGCTCACAGAGTCCACACAAAACCGAAGCGACGGCTCTGTCCACAACAGGAGCGACGGCTCCAACACAGCAAGAGCTGCGGCTCACACACAAACAAGATGCTGACACCACAAAAGCGACGGCCCTGGTATAGCAGAAACGACGGCTCTGGTACGACTGGCCCAACAGGTCGCTAGTTCAAATACCTCAAGAGCAGCGGCTCTGGCTCAGCAGAAGCGGTGGCTCTGGCACACCTGGCACGTCGGGTTACTATCGACTCACACATCGACCTCTCCACACCCTCAGCAAGGTGGAGACAGGGGTAGACTCGGCTACGCCCCAGACCCGGGCGAGGTGGCAGGTCGGGTCACTGTCGACTCCCACGTCGACTCTCCACACCCTCAGCCGGGTGGAGACAAGGGGTAGACTCCGGCTACGCCCAGACCCTCTAGCATTGGCAGCCAGTTCCCAGGACAAACATCAGCATATTCTTTCTTCATAACACTACAACATTCCCTTTTCCGGAATCACAACACTACACAGGAAAGGATTTCAATATAAACCTTTCAAAATCTAGTTTTCCAAATTGGGGGAAGGATTCCCACCTAGACCATCTTCAATAAACCATGAATACAATCATTACACACAATTAAAGATTACTTTTCATCAAACTATGAATATCTTTCGTCACGACAAAAATGTTCATTTCTTTCTCTTGTATCACGACAAGAATGATCATTTCATTTCATATGATCACCAGATTTTAGAAGGTTTCTTTTTTCAGAAGATTCATCTAGTTCAATTTATGTACGGGAAAGATTTTCACACACTCTTGTTTACCAACACACAACTATTCAATATTCATATCAAGAGTGAGTTAAATACTCATCCACATCAAAAATCAAAACCAGCATATATGATAGTCTATGTCGCTTACTTTGGGAGCTTATTATCCATAGCATCAAAACTCTTTTTCTTTTCGTAAAGCTATGAACTAGCTAAACCACACTGGAATAATCAACACCTTTTTTTTTTCATCATGAAGTTCATAACTAGTTAAGTCACAGAATAAACGAAATCTTTCTTTTTTTTTTTTTCCTGAAGACCACTTCCTTTAACACTCACTTCATCTATTCATGTTTTCTGAAATAATTTCGTTTTGCTACCCTATCAAGCCATAGGATAACAGAACACAACAAATACTTTTCTTTTCTGAACAAAACCTTCACAGTGCGCTGAGAAGTTTCAGTCGCTCCTAAACGGGAATACGGTTTCGGTTTGCTAATAAATAAATATTGAATGATAAATACCTGACTGTCACCAAAAACAAATAGGAGTCCCTCTTCGGCTTCTGGGTAGTTGCGTTGCCAGAATCACTGCAGAGACTGCCGAACCGCTTCAGCTCACCCGGCTTAAACAGAGCGCAGGTGAGCAGCAGTCAGGTAAACTTTTCAACAGGCTTCCAGACGACTACCTTCCGGTTAGCACGGTTGCACGAAAATTTGTGACTGGACGGGAAACGGTCCGTCACATCATTACTGTTGTTATTGCTAAGGGTAAATTGACTGTGACATGCACGCAGACACGTACGCACTTAACATTTACTCAAACCCCTACAATATGTAAATTCTAAAATCCAGATAGACAGGCACCAGCACTGTTGGAAAATCCTTCCATCTTCATATTTAGCTCACTTTTCCAAATACTCCTTATCTGTTTCTGCGTACAAGGTTTTGGACAATACATCTATCAAGCATTTCTCGTGCTTGATTCTTCTGCGTTTCCGAATGACGCTGACAGTGTAGAGGAAAGGGTTGAGGGCAGAGTTGAGTGGAAGGACAAAAATAGCAACAGCCACGTTGACGTCATTTGACACCCGAAATCCCCTGTCTGCCATCAGTCCCAGAACCCCAATGGGGAACCAGCAGAGGAAGTCGGACACTACCACAGTGACCAGTCGACGGGCGATAGTAATGTTTTTGGATTCACCAGCTGTGCCTCTGTTTCTCATCGTGTTGGACCTCACTGACCAGTAGATGAAACCTTGACCTGCTGCAATGAAAAGAAAAAGGATGAAGTTGAGGCAAATGAACACACCAAAGGAATAGTCCTGGCCAGCAAACTCAGTGCTGGTGATGGGGAGTGGAACGCACATGCCCGTCTGGCCATAGAAGTGCCAGTGGGAGGTAGCTGGCAGCAAAGGGACAGCACCCAGACAGACACCAGCCCCCACAGGAGCAGGCTGGACATGTGAGCTGATCTGGGAGCAAAGTGAACACTGCTGAAAGGAAACCGCAGCACCAGGAATTGATCCACTGTGATCACACTGACCAGGAATGCTGACACTTCTGACGACATCAGTGATAAGAATCCAGCTGCCTTGCAGACATGACTGCTTTTCCATGATAAATCGTTCCAAAGGTAATTGCCCTTGTATACAGAATCCACCACCCCAATCACCATCAAATACACCCCCATCAAGAAATCAGACAAGCACAAGTGCATCACAAAAACACCAAAACCAAATGAAGTGGCCGACTTGTCAACAACAGTACGGAATAACAGACTGATAGAATTCCCCAGCAGAGAGAACGCCGCCAGAACAGCCAGGCCTGTCCGGTACAAATCACTTGGTAACAAATTGTCACAGGACGAAAGCTGGTCTGAAGGAGCCACACAACCAACAATTTGCTGGCTTTTACTTCAAGCAGTTGGTCCAGATTGTGGAATAAACGGTGAGGACATTAAGTTAAAGGGCAATGCCTCAGGTCAACATATTTCAAAGATCTCATTGTATGAAACCCAACGTTTTGTACGTGAGTTAACTGTGTATGGGACAGATTCAACATGGAGAGGTGAGTCAGCTCCTGAAAATGACTTGGATCCAGCGCTGGAATGTGAACAAAAGACAAATCCAGTTTTTCAAGACGGTTTAGACTAGTGATTGCTGGAAGACTGATTCGTAGATCCAGTGGGTTTCTGGCCAGGACCAGGACATGGAGCATTCTCATTTCCATGAACATGTGAGAAGAAAGATGAGTGATAGCGTTATCACTCAAATAAATGTTTGCAGGTTAGGAAGTCGGGGCATTGTGACATTAATCAGGGAACAGCGGGCTAGGCTCAGATGAATGAGCATCATGTTATGCTGTAAAGCCTCCAGCGTCATATTACTTCCGTCTGCATGCAAATAACGAAGATAGGAATGCTTTTCACTGGTAAAAGACTGGTTGCAGAAAAACGCATGTCCGTAAGATGTGCATGCATGTGGACAATTAACATCACATGCCCTTTCATCGTCATTTTGCGGACATTGGCCATATTTTCCATCACACATATGTGAAGCATGCAGACAAATCTTGGAATCTCTACAGCGATAGTAGCCAGGGCAGGTGGAATCTTCACAGCCCTTCTCATCTTCGTGTCCCGGGCAATCTGCCACGTCATTGCATCGCAGGAAGACAGGAAGACAAAGGAATAGATCTGTGTTTGGACATTTGAAATGGCTGGGTGGGCATGACTTATCATCAACATTCACAAAAGGATTAGCAAACAAAATTCTCAGTGTGTATTTATTTCTAAAATCAGGCACCAGGAAAACTATGAGAGCATTGCGTCGGGTTCCGGCATACGATCTTTTTTGTCCATAACACAGTGCTTCGTCCGTACCGTGAACGCAGTGAGGCATGTTGTCACAGAGTGCTTCCATTTGTAAACACTAATCACATGCACCCCCGACCCCACCACCAGCACACACACAAATACGTAAGCGCGCACATACATACACTTACTCGCACAAGCACGTACACGCACGCACACACACACACACACACACACACACACACACACACACACACACACACACACACACACACACACATACAGGGTGCACATTTATTATTCCGCTTTCATTATGTACCTCTACTCTGTTAAAGCGTGATTGTCCCATAAATAATCAGAGTGAACTGGATTCTGCCAACATAGTACGTTCTAACAGACATAATGACCCGTTTAATCTCTGTATAGTTCGATCGATAATACTCTTCCTGCCCAAGTCTTTCAAAATTTTGGAAAACCAGTGTGCATTGGACTATTTTCCTTTGTGTAGAATCGTTGACAGACTATCTACTAATAAATTTAGCATTAATCGTTAGATCCCCTAAGAACATTTTGAATGTTGGGATTTTGTCACTGTCTATATATCTACCAATCCATCAATCTATTTATATCTATCTATCTATCTGTCTATCTATCCATTTATCTATCTATCTGTGTGTGAATGTAGGTGTTTCTCTGTGTGTATATCTATCTATCTACCTATTTATCTATCAATAAACACACACACACACACACACACACACACACACCACCACCCCTCTGATATTATATCTATCTATTTATCTATCTATTTATGTAAACACACACACACACACACACACACACACACACACACACACACACACACACACATCCCTCTGATATCATATTTATCTATCTATCTATATATGTGAACACACACAACGCGCGCGCGCGCGCGCGCGCGCGCGCGCGCGCACACCACACACACACCACACACACACACACATTTCTACAGTGCCCTTCTAACTACGATGCATGGCGCTTTAGAAGTTTAACAAATATCTAAAATATACCGAACTGTTCAATCAAATTATTAGAGAAAGCAAACAGATATGAGCCCTGCGAAAAGAAAATATTGATGCAGAACAATATGGTCGCAGGTGGAATATCCGGATCTACAATATTCCGGAATCCAAATTAGGAGAGCCAGAAAAAGGACCGACTGTAAAAAAAAAAAAAAAAAACAAGAAAAGAAAAAAAAACACACACACCACAACAACTATGACAGATTCACAACTAAAGTTGGAGTGGCTGTGAGCGACAAGGACATAGAGGTAGCTCACAGGATTAGCGTCCGTTCCCCTCAACATGCCAGACCTCGGCCTATGATCGCTCGTATCAAATCCCGGTGCAACGTGGTGAAACCGCCCCTCTCCCAGTTTAACTCCCGGGAGTCAGTATGGCACTGTCTCAGATTAACTCCCGGGAGTTAATCTGGGTCTGCACCAAAGCAGCCCCCCAACAGGTTCAGAACGGCCCCCCCCCCCCCATCTCTTCTTTCTGTTTATTAGGCCTGTTTCAAAATGAACCCCTACCAGTCTCACAATAACTCCCGGGAGTTGTTTTGAACCTAAATATTTTGACTCTAAACTAACTCCCGGGAGTTCATATGGGGCAGTGCCAAATCAGCCCCCCAACCCCTTGGAGAGTTAAACTGGTGCTGTTCCAAACTAACTCCCTGGAGTTCTTCTGGGCCCAATTTTTTTTTTTTTTACATCAAAATGACTCCCTGGGAGTTAAACTAGCGCAAGTGGAGAGTCATTCCAGGACAGGCCTGGAAAGGCCCCCCGGGAGTTAGACTGGCGCAGGCCCAGAATAGTCCTCCCCCCTCCCAACCCCTCCCCTCTGCCTCACTTAATGAAGAAATGGCCAATAAGCGCTCCAGTGGAGAGTTAATCTAGCACCGGCCAAGAACAACCCACCAGGAGAGTTAAATTGGACCTGGCCCAGAACAACCCCCCTTGTGGGGAGACTTTGCTTTAAACAAACATTATTCAACCAGGAATATTGTGCAGCGAACATCAGAACATGGAGTATAAAGAGTTAAACTGGACCTGGCCCAGAACATTCCCCCCACCTCCTCCTTGGGAGTTAATCTAGCACCGGCTCGGAACAGTCCCCCCTAGAGAGTTAAACTGGATCTGCCCCAAAACAGCCCCCTAGAGAGTTAAACTGGACCTGGCCAAAAGCAGCCTCCTTCCTGGGGATTAATCTAGTACTAGCCCAGAACAGCCCCCCCCCCCCCCCCCCCCGAGAGTTAAACTGGACCTGGCCCAGAACAGACTCCTAGAGAGTTAAACTGGATCTGCCCCAAAGCAGCCCCACCGGGGGAGTTAATCTGCCACCCGCCCAGAACAACCCACCAAGAGAGTTAAATTGGACCTAGCCCAGAACAGCCCCCCTTTGCTTTAAACAAACATTATTCAACCGAAACATTTTGCAGCGAACATCACAACACGGAGCACAACAAGCGAAAGCTTATGTGGCACCTACCCAGAACAAACCTCTCCCACCCCCACCCCCTAGAGAGTTAAACTGATTCGAAACTGCCCCCTTCCTGGGGAGCTAATCTGGCACTGGCCCTGAACACCCCCCCCCCTCCCCCCGGAGAGTTAAACTGGACCTGGTTCGAAACTGCACCCTTCCTGGGGAGCTAATATGGCACTGAACAGCCTCCCCCCCCCCCCCCCCCCCCCTCCCGGAAAGTCGGAAAGTTAAACTGGACCTGGTCCAGAACAGCACCCCCTGTAGACCGCTGTTTTATCGCACCCTACCGTTTTGTGACACATGCGACTAAACGGCGGGATAGCGACAAAACAGCGGTTGAAGGCCCACCGTTTTGTCTCCGTGCGACAAAACGGCGGATGTGCGACAAAACAGCGGTTTACGGTGTAACAACCCAAAAGTACTCACCGTCCAGAAGTGCTCCCGGGGGGTACTACTGGGGCCGCGCCTGAATGAGTCCCGAGAGTACATCTGGGTCGGGTAAAAAAATGGACCCCCTGTTTTCATAAAGTACTCCCGGGAGTCATTCTGGGCCGGTCCCAGAAGTATCCTCCCCCCCCCCCCCCGGCATATCCCTGTTAAGGTGTTGAGGGTTGTTATTTATTTGTCATAAAGTCATACATGCACATTCTATCTGAATCAACATTTAAATATAGTCTGAATCGACTTGAGGGGGAGTTCTTCTGGGCCGGTCCCAGAAGTACCCCCCTCGCATATCTCCTTTATTAATGTGTTCAGGGTTGTTATTTACTGGTCATAAACTCACACATGGACATTCTGTCTGAATCAACATTGAAAACGAGTCTGAATCAACTTTAGGGGGAGTACTTCTGGGCCGGTCCCAGAAGTACCCCCCTTGCATATTTCCTTAATTAATGTGTTCAGGGTTGGTATTTACTGGTTATAAACTCATACATGGACATTCTACCTGAATCAACATTGAAAACAAGTCTGAATCAACTTTAGGGGGAGTTGTTCTGGGCCAGTCCCAAAAGCACCCCCCTTGCATATTTTCTTTATCAATGAGTTCAGGGTCGTTATTTAATGGTCATAAGCTCACACATTGACATTCTACCTGAATCAACATTGAAAACGAGGCTGAATCAACTTTAGGGGGAGTACTTCTGGGCCGGTCCCAGAAGTACCCCCCCCCCCCCCCTCGCATATCTCCTTTATTAATGTGTTCAGGGTTGTTAATTACTGGTCATAAACTCACACATGGACATTCTATCTGAATCAACATTGAAAACGAGTCTGAATCAACTTTAGGGGGAGTACTTCTGGGCTGGTCCCAGAAGTACCCCGTCACATATTTACTTTATTAAAGTGTTCAGGGTTGTTATTTACTGGTCATAAACTCACACATGGACAGTCTATCTGAAACAACATTGAAAACGAGGCTGAATCAATTTTAGGGGGAATGTTTCTGGGCCAGTCCCAGAAGTACCCCCCTCGCATATCTCCTTTATTAATGTGTTCAGGGTTGTTATTTACTGGTCATAAACTCACACATGGACATTCTATCTGAATCAACATTGAAAACGAGTCTGAATCAACTTTAGGGGGAGTACTACTGGGCTGGTCCCAGAAGTACCCCCCTCGCATATTTCCTTTATTAATGTGTTCAGGGTTGTTATTTACTGGTCATAAGCTCACACATGGACAGCCTATCTGAATCAACATTGAAAACAAGTCTGAATTAACTTTAGGGAGAGTACATCTGGGCTGGTCCCAGAAGTACCTCCCTTGCATATCTCCTTTATCTCGTTCAGGGTAGGGTTGTTATTTACTGGTCATAAACTCACACATTGACATTCTATCTCAATCAACATGAAAGTATAGTCTGAATCTACTTTAGGGAGAGTACTTCCGGGCCGGTCCCAGAAGTACCCCCTTGCAGATCTCCTTTATTGATGTGTTCAGGGTTGTCATTTACTGGCCAAAAACTCATACATGGACATTTTATCTGAATAAACATTAAAAACGAGTCTGAATCAACTTTAGGGGGAGTACTTCTAGGCCGGTCCCAGAAGTACCCTCCACCCCCCACCCCCCTTGCATATCTCCTTTATTAATGTGTTCAGGGTTGTTTTTTTTTACTGGTCATAAGGTCACACATGGACATTGTATCTGAATCAACATTGTCATATAGACTGATTAAACTTTAGGGTGAGAACTTCTGGGCCGGTCACAGAAGTACCCCCCCCCCCCCCACCGCCCTTGCATATCTCATTCATTAATGTGTTCAGGTTTGTTACTTACTGGTTAGAAACTCATACATGGACATAGACTCATACATGGACATTCTATCTGAATCAACAATGGAATATTCTCTGAATCAACTTTTAGGGGAGTACATCTGGAGCCGCGCCAAAGTTACTTCCGGGAGTACATTTGGGCTGGGCCGGGGGGGGGGGGGGGGGGGGGCTGTTCCATAACGGTACCAGATTAACTCCCCTGGAGGGGGCTGTTCTAGGACAGGCCCAGTTTAACTCTCCAGAGGGGTGTTCAGGGCTGGTGCCAGATTAACTCCCCAGGAGGGGGGAGGTGGGGGGGGGGGAGGGGGGGTTGGGGGGGTCTGTTTTATGCCAGGGCAAGTTTAACTCCCCAGGGAGGCCTGTACCAAGCTGGAGCCACATTAACTCCCTAGGGGACGGGGGGGGGGGGGGGGGGGGGGGAGGGGGGATTGTTCTAGGCCAGGTCTAGTTTAACTCTCTAGGGGGGCTGTTTTGGGCCAGTGCCAGATTAACTCCCAGGCGGGGGAGGGGGCTGTTCTGGGCCTTGTCTAGTTTAACTCTCCAGGGGGTGGGGTGGTGGTGGTGGTGGTGGTGGTGGTGGGGGGGGGGGGCTGTTCCATGACGGTGCCAGATTAACTCCACTGGAGGGGCTATTCTGGGACAGGTCCAGTTTAACTCTCTCTAGAGGGGCTGTTCTGTGCTGGTGCCAGATCAACTCCCAGGAGAGGGGTGGGGGTGGGGGGTGGGGGGGGGGGCTGCTTTGTGCCATGGCCAGTTTAACTCTCCAGGGGGGGCTGTACCAGGCTGGAACCAGATTAACTCCCCAGGAGAGGGGGAGGGGGGGGGGGCTGCTCTAAGCCAGATCCAGTTTAACTCTCTTGGAGGGCTGTTTTGGGCCGGTGCCAGATTAACTACCCAGGAGGTGGAGGGGGGCTGTTCTGGGCCTTGTCTAGTTTAACTCTCCAGGGGGACTGTTCCATGACGGTTCCAGATTAACTCCCCTGGAGGGGGGGGGGGGGGGGGGCTGTTCTAGGACAGGTGCAGTTTCACTCTCCAGAGGGGCTGTTCTGGGCTGGTGCCAGATTAACTCCCCAGGAGGGGGGGGGGGGGGGAGGGCTGTTTTGTGCCATGGCCAGTTTAACTCTCCAGGGAGGCCTTACCAGGCTGGAGCCACATTAACTCCACAGGAGAGGGGGGGGGGGGGGTGCTGTTCTAAGCCAGGTCCAGATTAACTCTCTAGGGGGGCTGTTTTGGGCCGGTGCCAGATTAACTCCCCAGGAGGTGGAGGGGGCTGTTCTGGGACTTGTCTAGTTTAACTCTCCTGGGGGGCTGTTCCATAACGGTGCGAGTTTAACTCCCCTGGAAGGAGACTGTTCTAGGACAGGTGTAGTTTAACTCTCCATAGGGGCTGTTCTGGGTTGGTGCCAGATTAACTCCCCAGGAGAGGGGGGAACGGAGGGGGGGGGGGGCTGTTTTGTGCCAGGGCCAGTTTAACTCTCCAGGAGGGGGAGGGGGCTGTTCTGGGCCAGTTTAGTTCAACTCTCCAGTGGGTTGCTGTTGCAGTCCAGTGCCAGATTAATTCCCCAGATGTCTTTGGGGGCTGTTCTGGGCCAGGTCCAGTTTACTCCTCAAGGGGAGGGGCTGTTTTGGGCCAATGCCAAATTAACTCGCTGGGGGGGGGGGGGGGGGGGAGGGGGGGGGCTGTTCTAATCCTGTTGGGGGGCTGATTTGGCGCAAACCCAGATTAACTCCCGGGAGTTAATCTGGGACAGTGCGAGACTGATTCCCGGGAGTTAAACTGGGAAGGGGGGGCTGTTCACCACGTTACACCGGAAAATAAATGATGAAGTTCTAGCAAAACGTAGGAACTGAAAAGGCAACGTTCAAAAGATATCGATTTCCGTGAATTTGACGGCACTAGATTATAAACGGTTAAAAGAAGCAAAAGAACAGTCATCAACTGTGGATGCTTGGAGCAGTCAAGAAAAAAAAATGCAAAATTAAAAAAAAAAAAAATGGAAAGACACAAAGATTGGACAGAGACATGGAAGTACTGCACTGTGTGATGTAAAATTCCAAAACTACCAATAATTGCTGGCCCACAGCTCTGTGTGTGGATGATGGGATGGGTGGTGGAGTGGGCTGGGGACTGGCTATGGACAACGGCTATGTGCCAATAAGAAGGACAAGTGAGAACGACCAGTGGAGGATAGGATTTCCTCTCCCCCCCCCCCCTCCTCATTGCCTCTCCATCAATTTCAAGTTGCTGGAATTGTGAACTTCTTTCTCCTTCATTCCTCTGTTCAAACTGTTTTTGTGCTTCTTGTTGCATTGCGACGGCACCTGGGGTGGGGGTGGGGGGTGGGGGTGGAAGGCGTCTTCCTCTGGTGTTCAGAAATAGCACCACGGGTGCGTGTGCACGTGTATGTGTGAACGTACACACGGTTAATAATTTATTAGCTCTATACATGTGTATAAATGTATATGAAGGCATGAACAGATACTGTGCGTGCTTTTATTATGCAACGGCATTCTGAAAGAATGCTTAGGGCTCTCTCTCTCTCTCTCTCTCTCTCTCTCTCTCTCTCTCTCAAAGATCTTATGAGCAGAGCTAAATACGCCCTATTGTGTATCATGAAAAAAATGATAATATTGAATAACAATTCTTCAACAATATTTAAAAAACTTATTTCATTCTCAAATCCAACCAATTGCGCAATATGGTGCTGAACTGTGGGGTATTAGCAGGTCTGCTTTTGAGGTGGAGAAGTTACATTTATATGCACTGAAGAAGTTTTGGGAGTATCTATACATACGCCTAATGACAGTCTAAGGAGAGACAAATAGGTACCCTATATATTTAGTATCTATAGCCAGTTCTATTCGTTATTGGTTAACGTTAACAAGAATGCAATCACATAGGTTACCACAGAGAGCTTACGATATATTAGTTGAGTTTGATGCCACAGGCAAAGACAAATTGGGCTTCGCGGGTAACATTAAAATGTTTGGATGAGGATTTGGCTTTGTATGGGAAAGTCAGGGTGTTGGGGACATACGTGGTTTTATCCGTGAATTTCGTCAGAGGTTAATAGATTGTCGATGGCAAAGCTGGCATTCTCATGTTCAGGAAAGTGACAGATATGATATCGATGGTGTGTTAAACGCAGTGCTTAGAGTGCCAGTGTATTTTACTGTAAACTTGGACAAACATTTGAGATTCATCTTATCAAAATCTAGATTTGGTACCACAGAATTAAGCAGTCATTTCAATCGTTACAGAGAACTCAGTGATGATCATCTCCTTTGCCCATTATACCACGAGGCTTTTAATAATGAAGTTAATTTTGTTTTCTCGTGCCAGGAACTTCATTATATTAGGCAAGAGTTTATTCCAGAAACATAATATAGACAACCATGTATGTTTAAGCTGATTATGCTTATGACTTCAAGAAATGAAAAACTTGTAAATCAGTTTGCACTGCTTTTGTGCAAAGCATTTAAGATTCGAAAGTTTGTTACAGACTAGGTTCTTTTTATATCAGTGAATGTTTGAATTTGGTTTATGTTTACATATATTTGATTTTGTGTAAAACAATATGCAGTATAATCATTGATGCATTGATAAAACTTGTAACAATGTGATCGTTGTGGACCTTTTTGGTTGTTTTTTCCTGTCGCATTGATATTAGAATATTGTCTCAATTATTGTATCCCCCTTCTGAGGGGCTATGGCCTAACAGAACAAAAGATCTGAATCTGAATCTGAATCTCTCTCTCTCTCTCTCTCTCTCTCTCTTAGAAGGGAAGTCGGATGGATTTAGAAGGCAACGTAATAAATCAATTCACTCAAACGAGCAGCAAAAAGGTTGTTTTTTTTCTCTCGTGAATTTGTATCCAACAAATAAAACTGGAAGTCCATATGAAAAGCAATAAATAAACTTACGAATAAAACTTCACAGTCACAGATAAGTCCCATGACAAGCATAACATCAAAGGAACTCTGCAAACACTTTACAGCAATTACAGAACACATTGCCAAAGAAAAGAATACTGACTCAAACGAACTAAAAAAAAACAACCAAGAAAACTGTTGCAATGCTAAGAACATTTGTTCAGCTCCAGCAGTTCCGCCCATGACAGTTAATGATGTTTACTTAAGTTTGTGCCATTTAAAGCAGACAGGAAGTCGTAGACTTGCTGGGATTGATGGAAACATTCTGAAACTAACAGCACCTGTTATACGTAAAACTCTGAGTCATCGAACTACAGACCTATATCCATTTGCCAGTTCCGTCCAAGCCTTGGAAAAACACATAAATAACCATCTTTTCCACCATCTTGACAAACACACACACACACACACACACACACACACACACACACACGCACACACACACACACATCATGATAAAGAAGTGTTATGATTATTGACGCTTTGAATGTATTATCGCTAACTGACAACTGATTGTGGTACTGTTCGTTTTATTCTTACATTATAACCACATAATGAAAATGTTAATAATATGTTGCTATTATTGATGCATTGCAGTTGTCTAATTAGCATCTTCAGCAGTATGCAGAATGTTAATATTTTACGACAGGAATGTCAATCTCTCTGTTACACTTTAAAAGGGAGACAAGAGAGGGGGAACTTTTGTGAAAGACGTCATAGCAATAATGACGCGTTGCAAGCCTCTCTTTTACTTATCGCTTTCAGATCTTTGTATTTTCGGTCAGTGTAGCGCTGTCGTTGATTTGTTTAAAACGTTTGGAAAACCAACGAAATGCCTAATTGTTCAGTATTGTATGAATTTGATCGATTGATGATGTGATTGGAATATTCAAGATTATGTTAGAATGTTCACCAGGTTACTAAACTAGTGCATTACCGAAGGTTCGAGAATGCTGTAGAAGCTGACCGAATTACATTCGCATACGCTCGTCACAATTTGATTGGTTTAAGCTTACTGATATGCAGAATATTCTAGAAAAGAATAATCAAGTAGGTTCGAGAATATTCTTTCAATATCATACAAAAGAATGAGAGCTGTGCGACTGCCAGAGAAAAAGACAGACAGGGGAGGGAGAGAGGGAAATGAGATTTGTTGAAGAGTTCAAGTCTAGAAGTGTTCGAGTCTTCATTGAGTTTGAGTCTAGTCGACGAGAAGCTGCCATTAGTAGAATATTCACTGCTGCATGTACGATTGAGTTCCTGTACGACTTATTGAACCTGAAGGTCAGTGGCTTGTTTTTGTTCCTATATTCTTCAACGTGTGTAAATAAAAGGATCCTCTTCGTTTCAATGCCGCCTGGTGTATTTTGTCGTCTGCAAGCTGAACACCTATCACAGGATCTACAACGAACTCTTACAAGCTAGAGTACTGCACTTACCTTGTACTGAGAAAGTCATCACATTTAGCATTGTGACATTTGGGGGCCAAGTCGAAGATCCTGCTACATTGGTGTTTATTCCAGAGACATAATTCAC
Source organism: Conus canariensis (assembly GCA_033310375.1). NCBI lineage: Eukaryota > Metazoa > Mollusca > Gastropoda > Neogastropoda > Conidae > Conus > Conus canariensis. The sequence goes on from CM065724.1 coordinate 78,516,745, forward strand.
TAGCCTGTACTAAACGAACTGCGATTTTGAAGGCGTCAGTCCAGATCTACGTCGACAAACGCCGTCACGTACTGCATCGGCTGCCGTCTGAGAAGAATCGAAACTTAGATCAAAACGTTCAGCATCAAGAATGTCTTCAGCCGTGTTTCCGTACACACAGGGGGGGGGGGGGGGGGGGGGGGGGGGGGGGGGGGGGGGGGGGGGGTACAGCGTTTTGTGCATCGAGCAGGTCCAGGGAAGTGGAGGAAACTGTCGCCTGTGTCTGCAAGAGCAGTTAGGGTTCTACAGAGCTAGGACAGGAAGACTGCTGCCTTAATCTGTAGCTGAGCATTGGAAGGTATTGTTTCAGTGACTGATTGCTGACGTTAGTCTGAGTTATCATGGAATACGTGAAGATTGGAAAGGAACTAGGCCTTGAAAGTGATGAACTCAGGAGATATGTTCAAGAGGCTGAGGCTGCAGCAAGAGAACTGGAAAAACGAAAATTAGAATTGGCAGCAGAAGAGAAGAAAAGACAGGAAGATAGAGAAAGAGAAGAGCGAGCTGCTGAAAGAGAATTGAAAAGACTTGAAATAGAACATCAAGAGAAAGAGAGACAAAGAGAATTTGAACTGCGGATGGCAGAAGTGAAAGTTCAAAATGGCGAACGCATTTTCCTGTCAGAAACTGAAGTTGCCAAGAGACCACGTCTCCCAGCTTTCGTAGATGGGAAAGACAACCTCGACAGTTATCTGGAACGTTTTGAACGCCATTCTGAAGCAATGAGATGGCCGAAAGAACAGTGGGCTACCAATTTAAGTGCCCTTTTGACTGGTCATGCCCTTGAAGTATACTCAAGACTACCCCGAGAAGAAGCAAATGAATATGAAACACTGAAAACGGAACTTCTTCGAAGTTATGATTTTTCTGAACAAGGTTTGCACAAACGTTTCTGGTCCAGTAGGCCAGAGAAGAACGAAAGTCCTGCTCAATTCCTGACCAGGATTCAAAACTATCTAGAGAGATGGCTGGAGTTGGCTGGAAGAAAAAAAAGACTATGATGGCTTGTCGTATCTGGTCCTGAAAGAACAATTTGTAGAATCCTGTCCTAAAGACCTTGCATCCCACCTTCTACAAGAGAAAGATCAGAGCCTGAAATCCTTAACTGAAGCTGCACAGAGGTTCCTGGAGTCTCACAACATGACCCTTGATCAAAACTAGATCAAAACCATCTACAGACCGGATGCGACCAGTCCAGGTTCCAAATATATCAACCCCACCGTTGAAATGCTTCAACTGCGGACGCCTGGGTCACAAGGCTGCTGAATGCAGACTGCCAAAGTATTCAGATAAACGCAGCCCTCCACACTTTAGTCATGAAGACCGGAAAGACCAACGCCAGGGTGGAAATGAAAGAAACCTGACATCTGCCAATGTTGCCATCAGGGAAAGGAGTCAGGAGAGACACCCGTCGCGGAGGAGATGGAGATCTACCTCACGTCAAGCCAGCGACAGCCCTGAAGTGCATGAGAAAGCGGTGCAATGTGCCTTCTTAAACCGTGCCAAGAGTGATCTGAGTGTCATGCCTGTGGTGAGGGGACATTATGATGATAAGGAAGTACAGGTACTCAGAGATACAGGGTGCAGTGGAGTCATCATTAAGATGGACCTTGTTCCAGAAAAGCAGTTTACTGGCAAGAATGGCTTCCTACGATGAGTCCATGGACATGTTGAGGCCGTCCCCACAGCTGATGTTGAAATTTCTACACCGTTCTTTGTTGGGAAGGTGAATGCTTTGTGCCTGCCCAGTCCTCCTCATGACGTCATCATCGGCAATATTGAAGGTGCCCGTGCAGCCCATGATCCTGATCCTTAGTGGCCACACACCTGTGCAGTAACAACATGCGCACAATCCAAGAAGGAGAAAGAGGGAGATCTACACCATTGAAGGTCAGCAAATCTACAGAAATCCCAGAAGTAACCAGAGAGAAACTGATCCAGTTACAGCAAGCTGACCCTTCTCTGCAAAAATATGCCATCAAAACAGACGTCATGACCAGGGGTAACACCAAGGTATCCTTCGTGAAGAAAAATGGTGTCATGTACAGACAGTACAAGAAAAAAAGTATAACTGATGGGGCCCAAATCACTTGCCAAGTTCTTGTTCCAGCCAGTCTACGAAAACCCGTGATGGAGTTGGCCCATGACTCTATCCTTGGAGGCCACATGGGAGTCAAGAAGACCATGGACAAAATCATAGCAGCCTTCTACTGGCCAGGTATCCAGGGCGATGTTGCTCGCTTCTGCAGATCCTGTGACGTGTGCCAGAAGACTGAACCCAAAGGAAGAACTCCAAAGGTACCCATGGAGAAGATGCCACTAATTGACAGACCTTTCAAGAGGGTGGCCATCGACCTCATAGGAGAAATCAAGAACAGCTATCAATATGTATTTGAGCTGCGTGAACGCATTGAAGATACCCTTCAGTTAGCCCGAAGTGAACTAGAAAAGTCCCAAGTCAAAAGTAAACACTACTATGACCGGAAGACCAAGGTCAGGAGATTTCAGCCTGGTGAGAAAGTCCTTGTTCTGCTGCCTATTGACCATAACAAGCTGCTGATGCAGTGGAAAGGACCCTATCCTGTAGAAGCAGTCAAGGGGCTGAATGATGATGAAGTGAAAGTCAAAGGCAAGCAGAAGATTTTCCACGCAAAAATGCTCAACAAATACTTTGAACGGGAAGAAAAGCCAGCTACAGATGCACATGCTGCTGAATTCCAAGAATGGGAACCACCTTACCCTCCAGTGATGATGACAACTTCAATGAGGAAAGTTCTGTGAACGATGAAGAACTGTTAGAACTGAATGATTTCAAATCCCAGGAAACTATTGACAGTGTAGTTTTTGGGACACAACTGAACAGCCAGCAGCAAACAGAAATACGTGGACTGTTAAATGAGTACTCAAGCATCTTCACTGAGTTTCCAGGAAAAACAGATTTGATTCAGCATGAAGTGAAGTTGACATCACCTGAGCTATCAGGTCAAAGCCCTACACATTGCCTTATGCTACTAGAGAGTCGCTGAAAGAGGACATCAAAGACATGTTGAAACTGAGAGTTATACGAGAGTCCCGAGGGTCGCCATACGCGTCGCCAGTTGTCGTTGTCAAAAAAGAAAGATGGTACTAACCGAGTGTGCATCGATTTTAGGCGCCTCAACAAGCTGATTTACCAAGATCCTGAACCCATGCCTACAGCTGCTGACCTGTTCCAGAGACTGAGTGGAGATAAAGTTTTTTCCAAGATCGATCTCAGCAAGGTGTATTGGCAAGTCCCCATACCAGAAGAAGACATTCCAAAGACTGCATTTGTGACTCCAGATGGGACATACGAATTCCTCCGAATGCCCTTCGGCATGAAGAATTCTGGAGCAACACTCAAGAGGGGAATGAGAAAACTATTGGGCAACATGGAAGGTGTCATATACTACTGGGATGACATTCTGGTCCATTCCAAAACATGGACAGAACACCTGGAAATTCTTCGGAAGCTGTTCAAATGGCTGTCTTCTGCCGACTTGACTGCGAGACCCAGCAAGTGTGTTATTGGCGCAGATGATATTGACTTCATTGGTCACCGTCTCCAGGAAGGAATGAAAGGGGTGCTCAAGGACAATGTGACAAAAATTCTGGAAGCACCTCGTCCCCAAAGAAATAAACAATGGCGGTCCTTTCTCGGCTTAGTGGGGTTCTACAGAGAATACATGCCTCACTTTGCAACTGTGACTGCTCCAATGTCGGACCTTCTGCGCAAGGGGAAGCCCAACCAACTGGAGTGGGGAGATGCACAAGACCGAGCCTTCAACACTGTGAAGAACTTTCTGTCCGAGGAACCTGTGCTACGGTTGCCTGACCCTAACAAGATGTTTGTGCTCAGCACTGATGCCTCTGACGAGGGTGTTGGTGCAGTCCTCATGCAAGAACATGACGGGAAGCTGTTCCCAGTCTCGTACGCCAGCAAGAAACTATCCAGGGCAGAGCGGAAGTATGCGACCATGGAGAAGGAGTGCCTTGCTATTGTGTGGGCGGTACGAAAGTTTGAACTGTTTCTCCAGGGGGTTCACTTTGTCTTGCGTACTGACCATAAACCTTTATCTTTTTTAGAATCTGCTAAGTTTGTGAACAGTAGGGTCATGCGCTGGGCCATGTACCTTCAGAACTTTGATATGAAGGTTGAATATGTGAAAGGCACGGACAATCTGGCTGCGGACTTTTTAAGTCGCGCATGAGTAAATGAGACTTGTACTAGTTGTACACTTTGAACTGGGTGTGTGTTCCCGGCTGATCTTTATCTTAAAGTCATTTGACATTTCTCTTCAATTGTAAAACTTTTTAGAAATTTGGGAAATTTCTTTAAGTGTGTAAATAAACGGATCCTCTTCGTTTCAATACCGCCTGGTGTATTTTGTCGTCTGCGAGCCGAACACCTACCACATGATCTACAACGAACTCTTACAAGCTATAGTACTGCACTTACCTTGTACTGAGGAAGTCAGCGCATTTAGCAGTGTAACAAAGTGAATTTTACGATATTTTTTTCATTGTCTTGAATGTTGTTTTGTCCTGCCTGAAGAAGGCCAAAGAGGTCGAAACACGTCGTGTTTGTCTTGTAATTTGTATGTTTCTTTCGTTTGGCGGCATACTATTTTTTTCTTACAACGTTCTTCTCTGCAGTTTGGCTCAGTGAATTAATCTTATTTCGATTTTTTTTTCAAGTTCCTTCTCTGCAGTTTGGCTCAGTGAATTAATCTTATTTCGATTTTTCTTTCAAGTTCCTTCTCTGCAGTTTGGCTCAGTGAATTAATCTTATTTCGAGTTTTTTTTTCTTTTCCTTTCTAATGTATCTGATTATCCTCCTTTCTCAGGAAAGACCGTCACAAAGGAATATTGCAGTTTATTTTTTCTCAGTAATACATTTAAGCTGAAGAGTGTGTTTCACTTTTCTTATTTTGAATGAAAGATGTCTATCATAAACAGTGTTGAATGTTTGTAGCTAATACTCTAGAGTTTTTTTGTTTGTTTGTTTTTTCGTTATTATCTGTTAAGTATACTTGTAGAAATTCGAAAATTGTGAGTAGGAAGGATGATCAAAAGACCTATCCTCTTGAATTCTTGCGAAACGATCTGTAGTTACATGTTTGTATACTGTTTGGAAGATTTTAATTCCGTTTTTAGTTCTTGTGACACAGACTGGAAAATGATCACTGTATCCATTTATTAGGAACATTTCGTTCAACGATATCTTAGGAGTTAGGATATACAATCGTCAATTAGTGTTCTGCTGATTGAGCTTACACGGGTAACGGTGTAATTTATTTAGATAAATTGTATCAGGAAAACATGTCTGTCCCTGACTGATGAGATTTCAACAGATCAATATAAAGGCACCGACAATTTCAGTAACATCAAGAATTGCTTCAGAGAGAGAGACAGAGAGAGAGAGAGAGAGAGAGAGAGAGGAGAGAGAGAGAGGGAGACAGACAGACAGACAGAGACAGACAGACAAGACAAGACAAGACAAGACAAAATTCTTTATTTACGAGGGTAATAGATAAGCACTGACGCGCTTTTTTTACATCCAGTCCTCGCCCTGAGTAGGGACTACAACATGCAGTGAAATGAAATAACGTAAGAAAGGAAACAAGCAAACAAACAAGGCGGTCATGCAATCATAGTGGAACATCAAATGAAAATAGAAGACACATAAGAAAAAGATAAATAAACAAACAAAAAATAAAAATAAGAATAAAGATAATAATAATGAAGAAGAAGAGAGCGGGGGTGGGGGTGGGCTGGGGGAGCATATGGAAATGTACTATAATGTACGACAATTACATGTATAAAAACGGACAGTAAAATGAATATGACAAAGTACGTACAGAATTGGGAATACACACGCACGCACGCACGCACGCACGCACAGAGAGAGAGAGAGAGGAGAGACAGATAGACAGACAGACAGGCAGGCAGAGAGAGAGAGAGAGAGAGAGAGAGAGAGAGAGAGAGAGAGAGAGAGAGAGAAAACAAGGCAAAACATGTAATCTTTTTCATAAGGCATGAAAATACGTAGAATGTATTTAGCAAATCGACATGGAATTTGAAGAGAGAGGAGAGAGAGAGAGAGAGAGAGAGAGAGAGAGAGAGAGAGAGAGAGAGAGAGAGAGAGTGACAGGAGGAGGGGAACGACAGAAATATAAAGAAGTAAGCACAGAATGTAATAATTGGAAATGGAAATGTACTAAAACGTACAACAATTAGCATGCATAAAAACAGACAGTAAAATGAATATGACAAAGTACGTACAGAATTGGGAACACACACACGTACGCACGCACGGACAGAGAGAGAGAGAGAGAGAGAGAGAGAGAGAGAGAGAGAGAGGGGGGGAGAGAGAGAGAGAGAGAGAGAGAGGCAGAGAGAGAGAGAGAGAGAGAGAGAGAGAGAGTGAAAACAAGGCAAAACATGTAATCTTTTTCATAGGGCATGAAAATACGTAGAATGTATTTCGCAAATCGACATGGAATTTGAAAGAGAGAGAGAGAGAGAGAGAGAGAGAGAGAGAGAGAGAGAGAGAGAGAGAGAGAGAGAGAGGGGGAACAACAGAAACATAAAGAAGTAGTAAGCACAAAATGTAATAATTGGAAATGGAAATGTACTAAAATGTACAACAATTAGCATGTGTAAAAACAGACAGTATAAATGGATATGACAAAGTACGTACAGAATTGGGAACACACACACGACGCACAGCACACACACACACACACACACACACACACACACACACACACACACACACACACACACAAAGAGAGAGAGCAGAGAGAGAGGAGAGAGAGAGAGAGAGAGAGAGAGAGAGAGAGAGAGAGAGGAAAACAAGGCACAACATGTAATCATTTTTCGTAAGGTATAAACATGCGTAGAAGGTATTAGCAAAGTGACATGGAATTTGAGAGGAGAGAGAGAGCGAGAGAGAGCGAGAGAGAGAGAGAGAGAGAGAGAGAGAGAGAGAGAGAGAGAGAGAGAGTCTCACCTCTTGCTTCGGAAGTAAGATTCAGTTCGATCACGGGCAGCTGAATGTAAGAAAGTTAAATATGTAGCTGAATATCTAGAATCCCATGTCCCATCATCCTTACAGACAATACAATATTGTTGCTTCTGCTGAACAGATATGGAGGATTGAGTTCTGACGCTGTCCAAAAGTTTTCGGACAGTCGGCGGCCTCCAAGATAATCCCCTATGTCTGCAGTGGAATCGTATGAACCCGGGTAAAGAATCACATGAACACGAAAAATACGTCCAGGAGATGTTACTATGTTGATTGTACAATCACCACTGATGGTCACTGAATGGCAAACAAATTTGACGAAACCATTTATACCACTTAGTCTGATGTTGTCTGAATGTTTTATGCATTCTTCAACGACAGTCCCGTTTAAGTTGGCGGATCAGTTTTTCATTAGATTAGGTAGACTCCACACTGTTTCAGAAGTAGGTACAGTCACTGCTGTCCATTTGCCATTAGCGTTTGTGGTTGAGTGAAATGAGGAACAAGTATAGCGAGAAGTGAGACCATCAATGTGACATCTTCGGAAAGGTAGATCTCTGGTGATCGCTTTAGTTGATGCTGTGCTGCTCCGATCTTGCCAAAAGAGAACGAAAAGAAAACAAGACTCACTTTTTGATTTGGTCGTGTTCCTACTCACTGTTCTGTGGAAAGCACAATAAAAGCGTCCAAAAACGAGGTAACTCAGCGTGCCTTTGCCATCTAGTGTCCTAAAGAAAACAGCGTCCCTAGGGAAAGAACTTGTACATTGATGGCAAATCTTGCTTCTTTCAGCCATTTGCTCCTAGACACTTTGCCTGAAAATTCTTCATGGATACTTCCTCTAGGGTCATCTTAGTACTTCACCTAGATATTCCATCTGGACACTCAGCCTAGATACTCTACTTTTCTCATATGCATGCATCACGTCCAGATTTCGTTTGCATACTTCACCAGACATTTCACTTGCATACTTCACTTTGACACTCCACCTGAATAAATTGCCTGAAGTACTTGTTTGGATACTTCACCTAGATATTTCATTTGACTGTTTCACATTGACTTTTAATATACTTTACCCGACCATTTCAATTTGATACTTCCTCCAAATACTTTAACTGGTTGCTTAACTTGGATGTTCTATTAGATACTTCAGCTGATATGTAGAAATGTTTGCTCCTCACACATACTAATCCCATTACCAAACATATTTCATAAGCACATCAGATCAGCTGTTATGGATATATACAGTAGACGACGACGACAGCGACGACGAAAAAATAGAAGAAGAAGAAGAAGAAGAAGAAGAAGAAGAAGAAGAAGAACAAAACAACAACAACAACAAAAACAACCACCACAACAACAACAATAACAACAAAAGCAAGAACAAGAACGAGAACGAAAGCAAGAACATAAGAACAAGACGAAATGTACATTTTGTCAAACGTGTCTGGTTTTATGTGCTTGGCACAGGGAGACAGAGACGTCCATTCAAATCTGACTTGTTTAAAAACTGTCTTATGTACACACATACGCTCTACATACATACATACATGTACACAATGCTGTGAAACGTGATCTCTAAATGGACCGTCACACACTGAATGAAAACATACAATTTCATTTTCCTCTCTCTCTACACACACACACACACACACACAACACACACACACACACACACACACAACTATATATATATATATAATATATATATATTTATAGATAGATAGATAGATATCAGTATGAGCGCTGCATTTCCCTCAGAACTGAGAAATGTGTTGACCTTACAGCTGGACTGAGTTTTGAGGTGTTGTTGACGCTTCCAGGTACTTGAAGCTGCTTAATGGCTCAAGTTTTATACCAGTTGCTTAAAGTGCTTCCTTAGATGACTTTCGTATAATTTATGTCTGCTTGGTTATGATTTCTGCTGTACTGGATTTGCAAGTGTTTTGTACTTAGTCAGACGTTGTTTCATCGGCAGCTAATTTACATCCAGCAGATGCCATTGCATTTTTTCAGGCCAAAGCATAAGGTGACTCCTTGCATAGAATGTCAAATGCTCTCATTTTGCATTCAGTCATTTTTTCCCCAGAAAGACGTTCTGCCAATTTCAGCGATGGCGACAGGGTGAACTGACCCTGAAAAGGTTCTGCCAATTTCCGCATGCTGGTCCACCTGCTCACGACGGTCTGCCAATTTCAGCTGCATGGTGCCACAGGTGCTCTGCCTGACAAGTTTCTCCCATTTCAGTATTACATGCATATACCTGACAAGGTTCCTGCCAATTTCACGCTGCATGGTCGCCCACAGGGCTGCAATCCCTGACACCTGCCAATTCCTGCCAAGCTGCATGGTCGCCCACAGGGCTGCATACTGACCCTGACAAGGTTCCTGCCAATTTCACGCTGCATGGTCGCCCACAGGGCTGCATACTGACCCTGACAAGGTTCCTGCCAATTTCACGCTGCATGGTCGCCCACAGGGCTGCATACTGACCCTGACAAGGTTCCTGCCAATTTCACGCTGCATGGTCGCCCACAGGGCTGCATACTGACCCTGACAAGGTTCCTGCCAATTTCACGCTGCATGGTCGCCCACAGGGCTGCATACTGACCCTGACAAGGTTCCTGCCAATTTCACGCTGCATGGTCGCCCACAGGGCTGCATACTGACCCTGACAAGGTTCCTGCCAATTTCACGCTGCATGGTCGCCCACAGGGCTGCATACTGACCCTGACAAGGTTCCTACCAATTTCACGCTGCATGGCCGCCCACAGGGCTGCATACTGACCCTGACAAGGTTCCTGCCAATTTCACGCTGCATGGTCGCCCACAGGGCTGCATACTGACCCTGTCAAATGCTTTCTGAAGTTACCCAAAACTGCTATGCATCTTGCTGGTGCTGAAGTGCTTCTAACTAAGAATACCGAGCTTCACAGTCAGCAACTTGATTCTTCGTCAGCAAGAATCTTTCCCGCTTTTGGTTTAGTCTGTTGAATAGAAAGATCAGTATTACTTACTGCAGACGCAGTAATTCTGAGATAACTTGAGGCTGCTTCTCTTGGGGAGCGTGATGACCAAGAACAGGGTCTGTCAGACCTTTTCACAACTATCAGGATCTTAACAGATTGTTTCCCTGCAGCCTGCATTAGGTCTGATAGTTCATTGTGTATTCCAGCTGGCTTCCCTTTTTTGCATTGATTTGGAAGTCTCCTTCATTGGTTAAACAGGGATAGTTCAGCACAGCTGATCTGTATCTGTCTTGTAATTCTACAGTTCTGAGCTGTGGTCAGTCGTACGTTTGTTCTTCATTGACGTGTCTGCTTTGTCAGTGACTAGCCCATGTTTACTGGTAGAAAACTGCTTCTGTATCTGACAGGCTTGTTTGGTGTTGGTTTCATTTATTGTGTCGTCTTTGTTTGTGTCATCTATCTTGCCTTTTGTGATTTTTTCCATGCTCTTTTTTAATTCATTAGCCATTTCATTTTTCTGTCTTTCTTTCTTTTTCTACAATAACATCCTTTTTGGTTTTTCCCTTTCGTTTCTGTCTTGCTTTGTTGGTTGTACCTTGCTTTGCTGTGTCTTTTTCCTGGCCCTTTTGCTCTTCAGCTTCGCTAGAAAGAATTTCTTGGCCAGCTTTAGATTCTTGAGTTGATCTGGGTCAGACCTGAGACTCGTGTTCTTGTCTTTACTTTTGAAGCAGAATTTTGAGGTCGTAACTACTATATAGATGCGATTTTGACCGGTTTGTTTTTCAAAAACCAAAGTGCAGTCAATTTGGCGTGATGTTTACCATTGGAGCTGTGCGATGCCATCTCCTGGGCGCTTTGTATGGGCCTACGTGTCTGGCCTGTTGATAGTTTTATCCTCCTACTTTGGCATCCCAGTCTATCAACATGTCTGGTTGTGGTGTTTGGTCAAGAACTTCCAAACCTTGGTCGTAAGCATCATCAATTTCCCTGCCATCATAATCTGATGGTGGGACATAAACTTGGTGATGCTGAAGGGGATTGCCTACAGTCAGATGGCAATTAATTGACAAGAGGCTGGACCACATCAAATGGAACTGTTCACTGGTCTTGTGAACGAAAGAAGCCAGCCCTATGCTCATGTGTGTTGTGTCTGTTGGTGAAGTAGATCCTGTGTCTTTTGTTCCAGTTGGAGAGCATCTAAATAAATCCAATGAACTTCCGTTTCTTCCAGAATGTTCCTGGAATAATTGTTTTTGAAAAGAGTTATTTCAATGCTCCACTAGCTGTAAAAGTTCTAATAATGCATGTTCCTATCATGGTGTTTCCCCTGCCTTGTAGCTGACATTTCCAGCACATTCGTTTCTTACTTGCACTTCCGCAACCAGGCTGTGTAAATGGGAGTATAGTCCCTTAGGCAGGCCAGAGTGAGTACTCTTTTCATATTGGCTACCATGTAACTACTTCCTGTGGCATGCGGAGTATAAACTTTATCCCATCATCATTGATTTCACAGAGGTTGGGTTCCAGCAAACCGTCCCATGCCCATAAGCCACCACATGAAAGGCACTTCATCAAATCTCAAACTGGAAATTGTTGATGACAAATGAAAATGAATTTTATAGTGTGTGCATATGAACACGTGATCATACGGCATAAAGGTAATCCTATTATGCCATTGAGAGACTCTGCATTTCCATCCACATAAACACCGCGGAGATTGACTCACAGCTAATGTTCTCATAAACGTCACTTTTTAAAAAAAAAAGTATCCAGTAGCATTTTTCTCCATCCATCAATTAATCGACATATCATTGACACTTATTCCTGCAGGAGTAGAAGATGTTGTCCTCTAAGGGAAGTACTCAGAATGTGTTCACTATTACAATTTTAGAGTAGTTTAACTCGTCATCGCCAGTCAATATGAAATGAGGCAGGGAACAGTAAACAATTAACAAGTAGGGTAACTCTTGCTCCCACAAGAAAACATAACTCCAAAGGAATGCTGCTTACGACACCGCGTCGCCTAGCAGACACGACAGCACAGAGCACACAGAACAAACAAGGAAACATCCTCCCAAAAGGATGCTCCAAGCTTGCCCATATACCCCATACCGAACACATCTACACAGCAACAATAACTGGAGAAATGAATAAATATAAAGTAACTTTTATTCAAGACTGGCACAGCCTTTTAAACTTGAATAAAGTCAGACAAATACAAAGACGGACAGAAACAAATACAAATAAGCTCGATTTAATTAAAAGTAAATATGAAATGAGGCAGGGAACAGTAAACAATTAACAAGTAGGGTAACTCTTGCTCCCACAAGAAAACATAACTCCAAAGGAACGTTGCTTACGACACCGGTGTCGTAAGCAACGTTCCTTTGGAGTTATGTGTGTCGTAAGCAACGTTCCTTTGGAGTTATGTTTTCTTGTGGGAGCAAGAGTTACCCTACTTGTTAATTGGTCATCGCCACTCTCTCTCTCTCTCTCCTCTCTCTCTCTCTCTCTCTCTCTCTCTCATGTACATGTATCACCGTTAATAACTCTGTCTCCGCCTCAGTTCTTTACTCATGTTTTGGCTGCATTTTAGTGAGTGAGTGAGACAGTAAGAAACTGTAAAAAAAAAAAAAAAAAAAAAAGAGAAGAGAAAATCTCTTCTTAAAGTAGCCAAATACTCAGGTGGTGTAATCAGGTGTTATAATTAATTTAGTCCACATATGCTAACTGAAGTTATCTACTACAAACTATCTGACAAACCAGTGGTGTTGATAAATCATCTTAACTGAGTTTAACAAGTATTTGCATAAAGTTATTCTGTTAAAATGTTAAGGTATACATGAAAACAATGTATAGTCTGATGACTTAGAAACTAATTACATTTGCTTTTCTGCAGGGGCAATTAGTAACAGTTGACATTGGGGTCTCTAACTGAGTGGCAAACATAGTTGTTGAGTCTTACACACTGAAAATGACTGTTTTTAATTTTATGGCTTATGATGGGTCTGTGGAGTTTGGGGGCTTGATCTGTCCTTTTGCAAGGTTAAGCTGACCATCATATTTCTAATGTCTGTCTGACTGACAGATTGCCAAAGAAACATGGAAACCCATGGGATTTACTATGGAAGAGGGGTTTAGTCATCAGAAAGGAGGCAGAGACTTCTCAACATGCACAAAGTGACATTAAACAGTTTAAATCAAAGGTGACAATTTCTGATATCCTGGAGATCTTCAGCTTTTGATGCTGATGTGTCAATTGATTGGCACACCACGTACGTGGCATGGGTAAGCTCAAGATCTGCGTAAAGGAGTGTCGACGTCATGAGAGCCAGTGACCTTTGAAGTGGTGTGGAAGTTCTCACACCGTTGTCGTCAGTTACGTTTTATCAACTTGTCAGCTTGCAGCAAGACTAGCTAGAAGGATGAAGGAAAGGGAGTGAGAGGACGGGGGAAAGGGGTGAAGCAGGCACAAAAATGACGTTAAAAATGATGACGCTAAGGATGTGCGCGCGCGCGGTGTGGTGTGTGTGTGTGTGTGTTGTATTGTGTTTTGTGTGTGTGTGTGTGTGTGTGTGTGTGTGTGTACGTGTGTCAGAGAGAGACAGACAGACAGCGAGAGAGAGAGAGAGAGAGAGAGAGAGAGAGAGAGAGAGGATGGTGGTGGCTGACAAGGCACACTGGCCCCTTGGGAAGCAATCTTTCTCGAACGAAACTTCAGGTTGATGGCCAACAGGGATGCTGATCTTTTACTGATGGTCCCTGGCTGTGGACCCCTGAGACACCAATGGAGCAGTGGAATGAGTCACTTCTTTTTATTCGCTTTTTGCTGACTTGTTTAGAGGGACTGGGGAAGGCTGGACCCTGTGGTTGGATGACAGGTTTAGGCACAAGGGCAGGAATTGACACACCATTTGATGTCTCCTGTGATCCCTGACCCATAGTCACCCAATGTGTCGTGGCTATGAAGCCTGCATAGCTATGTATGGGAGGCGTTGGACCCAGTTCCAATGCTCAGAGAATAGTGTGGGGCTAAGACCACAAGTTGTACGTAGTCAATGCTCAGGCATAGTGTAGGGCTAAGACCACAAGTTGTACGCAGTCAATGCTCAGGCATAGTGTAGGGCTGAGACCACAAGTTGTACGCAGTCAATGCTCAGGCATAGTGTAGGGCTGAGACCACAAGTTGTACGCAGTCAATGCTCAGGCATAGTGTGGGGCTAAGACCACAAGTTGTACCCAGTTCCTATTGGTCTGGCGGTGGGTGAACGTTTTGCTTGAAAATTCTCCCTTCCACGAAGTATGGGGGTGTGAGTGGTGATGAGCATAGCACAGCCTACTGTGGCGCTTTACTAAGGTATTCTCCCCTCCACGAATGAAGTGTGGTTAGATAGCATGACAACTGTTCAAGAACGCTTTATGTATCACATTGTAGGTGTAGCCTGGTTCGCGGATCTTCGAAATAAGGCTGTTTGTTGATCATATGACCAAGGGAACAATACAGTGTGGTACAGACAGGACATGATTAAATGTCACTCAGTGAAGGTCATGTTTTCATCGCTGTCTCATGTTCTGTGCAACATCAGTGGCACTACCCCCACACCGCTCATACCTGTTCCCCGTCCACAGCCAGACCCTGATCTGTCCCACCACAGCTTCAGCACCAGTACTCCACAGGGAGCAGACAATGTCAAGTCATTACAAGGCAGCTCATCAGAGGAGACACTGCGATGATGCCGCGTCAATTTGGGTGTGTTCAGTAAGATCATTATTGACATACCAATTCATATTTGCAGTATTTTCCTTACAGTTATTTTCCAGCATGCTGACGTGATAGGACAGTCAACAAATATTGGTGCCGTTCTTTTCTCCTATACTCCACAAAGGTACTGGTCAGGTAGAGACAGGGATTGAGAGCAGCATGCAAAGGAGGCACTAACATCATTATCCCCACGTTGACCTCTGAGGAGACAGGTATGTCTGCAAGGACCAGAAATCCCCA
Source organism: Conus canariensis (assembly GCA_033310375.1). Taxonomy (NCBI): domain Eukaryota; kingdom Metazoa; phylum Mollusca; class Gastropoda; order Neogastropoda; family Conidae; genus Conus; species Conus canariensis. The sequence continues at coordinate 78,531,803 of CM065724.1, forward strand.
AACAGCAACCAACACACAGCAGACTATGCTGAAGACAGCAACGGTGCAAAGTCGCTGGGAAATGATCAGCTGGTTTGCCTTTGGGTTGGTCATACTTCGTAACACAATGTTAGATCTGGAATACCAGTTGACATATAACAGCCCAGCACTTGTCATAGACATTGTGACAACATTTAATATATTAAAAATTCCAAATGTAAAATGAAATCCAGCATGATTTACTTCTGCTGGTGGCAGTGGAATGCAGAGTCCATTGTGGCCGTAGGTCTTCCACTGTGAGAACATTGGGAGGAGAGGACACGTGGCCACAGCGATACCTACCATCCAGGCTGTCATGTTTGATATGTTGACCAGTTTAAACGACAGTGGGGAATTATTGCATGGAAAATTCCAGTGAACCATCACTGCATAAAGAGTACTCACACAAATTATGCAAATAGACGATTCGAAAGACATAAAGAAGATAAATCCTGCTACTTGGCATTCTGTGCTTTGTGACCATATTGCTTCATGCCAAAGATATATCCCGTTAAATTGTACGTCCTTTCCAATGATGAGAAATAAATATATGCTATGCCCTAAATTACACATGCTCAAATGAACTATGCATGCAAAGAAACCATATGACAAAGTTTCTTTTTCATATAATGCATGAAACAAGATAACCGAGGAATTTCCAAAAACAGAAACTACAGCCACTAGAATATAGACCACCCTAAATATGTTGCTGCCCAGCAAATCTTCACAGGATGACACGCCTTCTGCAGGAGAGCTGCACCAGGCTGGGTTGAAATCCTTTGGAAGGAGTGCAGGACAGCATAGGACGAAACTGTCAGCTATTACTGACTGGAGTGATGAAAGTTTGTTGAACAAGGTGCGAGGAAACACCGTCAATGGACACATGGAAATATCTATGGACTGCAATGAAGGCATGACATGGAAGCCTTCTCCCAACACACCTGTCATTTGACTGTGTGAAAGATTTAATTCTTCCAGATGCACAAGCTTTCTAAAAGAGTCTGAGTTGAACTGTGCAATACGCACATAAGAGAGGTCGAGTCCTATAAGCTTGGTAATTGATTCGATAGCCGAAAGACTGGCCTCAATGTCTATCGGATTTCCACGTAAGATTAAAGCACGTAAATTTGCTACTTCTTTAAAGCTCTCAGAATCCAAATATCTGATCTTATTGTATTTCAGATCCAGGCTCTGAAGGTTGGGCAAACGTGGCAATTTGATTGCATCTAAGAAAACACTGAGCCAAACTGAGATAAATGAGTTGTGTATTATTCTGTACACTTTCCAGAGTCATGTTGGTTTTATCAGCATTCAACAGACGAAGCTGCAGATGTTGATCAGTTGAGAATGGCTGGCTGCAGTAAAAAGCCTTCCCATAACAGACGCATCCATCAGGACACGTGAATCCACACATCAATTCATCGTCATTTTCAGGACACTGTCCGAGTTTCCCATCACACATATGATCAGCATGGACACATATCTTAGATCTGAGGCAGCGATAGAAACCAGGGCAGATGTAATTATGGCAGTCTTTTTCATCTTCCCGATTTGGACAGTCAAAGATATGGTTACACCGCAAATAGACAGGCAAGCAGTAATATGATAACAGAGGGCATTCAAAATGAGTTGGAGGACACTGTGGATCACGTTCATTCAGTTTCACTACTGTTAGAAGACCTTGCTCATTCTGCAGAACAATGGCAGGGGGAGGCGGTGTCTTATTAATATCATACCATTCACGTTCTGTTTCACTAAAGCAGTTCTCTTCATCTTTGCCAGATGCACAGTGTGCTGACTTGTCGCATCTTTGCTCCTTTGGTATGCACTGAAATGCACAATGTATGACATCTACAGCATCTGTTGCTACTGTTGTAAAAGCTTGTAAACGCACTGTTGATGACATATTCTACCCTTGGAAAACTTAAACAGTCCAAGGACCACCAAGTGATCAGATGGGCAATAACAAAGCAACAACAACAACAACAACAACAATGACAATAACGACAGCAACAACAAGAACATTTCAATGAGCAGTGATAATTTGTGAAAGGTGACATACATAATCTCTCTCTCTCTCTCTCTCTCTCTCTCTGCCCTCCAAGGGTTGCAACCTTGCCACGGTCGGAGGGCCTGTGCGGTCCAGTGATACCTTAGGCTTTGCTGAGGGGGCATCAATACTCGACTGGATGGTTAGCTCTTGTTAACGCTTCTAGGTCTGTATAGCCAGGCTGCTGTCTGGCCTAAGCACAACGTGGTAGGAGTTGATGCCCCTGGTAGGGCCTACCATGTCAGAAAAGCCGAGGGTGAGAGCCCAGACTAATAGTAACCCACCTTTTTCCTTTTCTTATTTTCTGTCTTTCTTATTTGGCTCTTTTCTATCTTCGTCTCCCCTTCAAATCTTCTTTTCCACATTTTTTCTCTCTCTGTGGTCTTCTTCACATCCGCCGCGTTTGCCGTGCGGCGCGACCTGTGATGGAGGGGAATGAGATCCTGGTGATTGAGTTGGCTAGAACCCTTAACACATCTCTTTGGCTCGGACCTCTCCTAGATAGGATGTACACTCTGGCCCAGGTGTATTAATCGGCTATCCCTTCATGGGTCTGGGTCAAGACAGGCAGTTCTCCAGCTGGCCAAGGTAACCCCTGCAGTGCTCAGCTCTCTGACCCCAGGAGTTGAGCATGATCAGGGGGGATAGGGTTGGTGGTTCTCTGTTTGTCATATATCGCTCCCAAAGCCTGGAAGGGGTCAGGACAGTGACTTCTTGGCCCTGGCCCCTTAGCTGGACTCCAAGGTGAGTGGGTAGGGGAGAGATGAAATTGAAAACAAAAAATAGTTGCTTCACCTAAAATTCCTCTCCCCCCCCCCCAAAAAAAAAAAAAAAAAAAAGAAAACAAAAAAAAAAAAAACCAAAAAAAAAACCCAAACAAACGAAAAGTCAACTTGAGAAGGATGTCGCAGGAGTCTGATCTGGTCTCTGATTCAGAAAATGAAACAAGGAAAACCATTGGATCTTGGACCTCTTGGCTGATTATGGAGAGTGCGGAACAGGACAATCTGATTTCTGCGTTAAGCCCGTTTGCCATTCAGAAGGGTTTCCAAGGAATTGCAGGAGACCCACAGTCCATAAAATGAAAAAGAAACGGTACTTTCCTCATTCAGTGCAAGTGTAAGAGACAGTCAGAGCAGATGTTGAAAGCTACAAAGCTGGTGGACCGAGAGATCCAGGTGACTCCCCATAAACAGCTGAATTCCTCCAAGTCTGCCAGCTGGTCTGGAGAACAAAACAATCCTGTCCTACTCAAAAACAAATACGCTCCATTGGATGCAGACAACGACTGGGAGATGGACTGACTTCTCTCTTGTTTGTCATCTGTACCGTGGATAGCAGATTAATTCATTGGAACATCCGTGGCTTAAACTCAAACTTTGAGGAGCTGCAGCTTTTGTGTCAAACACCAAAACCTCATGTAGTAGCTCTTCAGGAAACATAAATTCAAAGCCAGAAGATCTTCACTCTTTCTGGCTTCAATATTCTTTCAAAACCTGCACAACATTCCACATTGGCACTAACGGACGGTGTTGCCATTCTTATACACGAAACATTGCTATTTAGTCCTGCCGTTCTGACTACCCCTCTTCAGGCAGTAGCTGCGAGAATCACTCTCCACAAAACCATCACAATTTGCTCGTTATATCTGCCACCTTCTGTCCTGGTTTGTCATCAGGACCTTGTCAGTCTGACTGGAGAACTTCCTCAACCTTTTTTTTTTTTTTTACTGTTGGGTGATTTCAATGGACACAATCCTCTTTGGGGTAGTGTGAATTCGTCATCCAGACGTCTGCTTCTTGAAGGTGTCTTTTCAAGTTTAATTTGTGTTGTGTGAACGATGGATCTCCAACTTACTCCACTCTTCCACAGGCTCACTTTCGTGTTTAGGTTTGTCGATACGTGACCCCTCGCTGGTCCTGGACTTATGAGTGGTCTGTCCATGACGATCTGCATGGAGGTGACCATTTTCCTGTTGTATTAAAACCCATAACAACTGGAAACGCCTCTGTCCCACAACACCTAATTTATAAGAAGGCTAATTGGAATCTTTTTGCAGCAAATATTTCAAAGGAGCTCTAGGAGATTGATATTCTTCAAAGTCCAGACCCAGCAGAGTCTCTAACCATTACTTTGACAAAGTCTGCAAAAACCAGCATTCCAATGTCTTCAGTCAACCTTTAACTGCCCAAAACTCCTTGGTTCAATTCAGACTGCCAATAATCTCAAAAGTACGTAAACAGGCTCTGTGTCGGGTACTCCAAAGACCTTCAGCTTCCAACGCTCAAGCCCATCAAAACCTCCGTGCCAAAACGAGACACACTTTTAAAATTAGTAAACGTCAGTCTTGGAGAAACGTTTGCTCCAGGCTGACATCTAAAACATCCAAGAAAAATGTCTTGAACATCATCAAGAAAATTAAATTAAAGAGAAGTACACCAACCCCTCAATTCATCACCTGAAATTTGCAGAAGCCCTGATCACAGATAATTAAGCTGTAGCCAATCCCCTGGCCTCAACTAATGAAAAGAACTCTTCCTCCACAAATAAAACCGCTGCTTTTCTCAAAAACAAAATTCTAAAAGAAAAATCTCCTTGTAACTTCTTATTGGACAACACTGAAGCCTACAATCCGCCATTTTCGATCAATGAACTGAAATCAGCTATACAAACCTGCAACGATTCTGCTCCTGGCCTGTCTGAGATCCATGATCAGCTTTTGAAACATCGCCCAGAAATCTATCTCCAGACCCTTCTCAAAGTTTACAACCATATCTGGACCACATGGTGCTATTCGCCCTCCTGGCAGAGAGCCCTGGTCATTCCAATTCCTAAGCCTGCAGAAGATCTTACCAACCCTTCAAACTATCGTCCAATAGCTCTGACCAGCTGCCTCTGCAAGTTAATGGAAAAGATGGTCAACTTCCGACTGATGTGGAAACTGGAAACTGATGGCCTTTTAGCCAGTGAACAGTGCGGGTTCCGGAAGTACCACTCGTCAGTTGACCATTTAGTCCATCTGGAAACCACCATCCGCAACGCCTTCATCAATAAACAGCATGTGGTCGCCGTCTTCTTTGATCTGAAAAAAGCGTACCGACAGCACCTGGAAATCAGGAATCCTTACGGATCTTCATAGACTTGATATTCGTGGTCATCTGCCTCTGTTTATTCAAAACTTTCTGGCTGATTGGCTGTTCCAGGTGCGTATTGGCACCACGCTGTCTGTCATCCATGTGCAGGAGTTGGGTGTACCTCAAGGGAGCATTCTTTCTCCTGCTCTGTTCAGCATCAAAATGAACGACATTGTCAAATCCGTAAACCAGGGGTCTGTGTCCTATCTGTTTGTTGACGATTTCACGCTGTACGCAGTTGGAGCTTCTTACGCCAGCGTACAGCGTCGACTCCAACTTTGTGTCAATAATATTTAACAGTGGGCCGAGGAAAATGGGTTTACCTTTTCAAGTACTAAAACTCAGTCAGTCCACTTCCACAATTTTCGTCAGTTTTTTTTTTGCTGATCCTGAAATTCGTCGGGACAAGTCCACCATTCCAGCTGTGGAAGAAGCCAAATTTCTAGTTGTTATTTTTTTTTTATCAAAAGCTGAACTTTAAAAGTCATAACCAACACTTTAAAAACTGCATATCAGAAAGCTCTGAACATTCTGCGAGTCGCGGCACACGCAGATTGGGGCGCTAACAAGAAAACTCTCCTCCATCTTTATAGGGTTCTGATCCGCTCCAAACTGGACTATGGGTGTGTAGTGTATGGTTCAAACAGACCTTCCTTCTTGAAAAGTCTAGATCCTTTCCACCATCAAGGACTTCGATTGAGTCTGGGTGCGTTCTGCACCATCCTTATTTATAGCCCGTAAGCTGAGGCAGGAGAACCATCCCTCTCAAATCGTCGACTAAAACTTGCCTTGAATTACTGTCTGAGTCTCTCTTCTGAACCTCAAAACCCTGCTAATGACTGTTTTTTTTTTTTTACCGCAAGTTTCAAAAGAAATTCGATGACCACCTCAGTTCCATTCCACCCTTGGGAATTCATCTTCTTCCCCATCTGAACGAAGCAGACATAGACCTGGAAGTAGTTTGTGATTTTTCCAAGTCTCCTGATGACCCACCATGAAATTTCTTCACTCCAGAGATCCGCTTTGTTTTGGCCTCGTACCGGAAAGATTCCGCTAGTTCCTTGGCATACAAGTCCCTTTTTGCTGAACTGTGTTCTAAGTTTTCATCCTACAAAAGAGTTTTCACAGACGGTTCCAAATCTGAGGAGGGAGTTGCCTCTGCTGTGCTTTGTGCAGCAGATCCCCCTCAGAGATGACCAAACACATTCCATCTGGCAGCTCCATCTACACTGCTGAGTTGACAGCCTTGGTCCTGGCTCTTCAGATGATCTGCAAATTGAAACATAAAGATTTCCTTATTTTATCAACCTCCCTTTCTGCTTTGGAACCCATTGCCGGCCGTAATCTCAAGAACCCTCAGCTGCTGAAAGTTTTCGAACTGTGCACCTCTCTGAAATTAGATAGATACAACAGTTTTTGCTTGGGTTCCCAGCCGTGTGGGCATTCGAGGCAACGAGATTGTTGATCAACTTGCCAAGAGTGCCACAAAGGAAAAGTTGAGTAGGCTGTCTATTCCTCACACTGATCTAAAACCCCAAACACAGGCTTACGTCAAAGACCTCCGGTAAGAGAAATGGAACTTGCAGACGGATAACAACTATTTAAAATCCGTCCAAACCTGAAAGAGTTTTTACTATGTTCCAGAAGCGGCCGTAAAAAATCACCAAAGAACAAGAAATGGCGCGACACAGTTGCGACTGTCGACTGCACAGCTGACATTGTTTACGTCGTGTTTTACTGTTTAGCGTTGTCTTACAATTGTGACTTTTTGCATGACGGATTGTAAGGAAGCTGTGTTTTGGTTAAGTAGGTGAGCGACTGATGACTGTGTATAGTGTTTGAGATATTGGAATGTCAAAAACGTGTTTGAGAATTCGAAAATGTCGCCATTGATTGTTTACACTCGTGAACAGTTACTGTCTCTTGCTCAATGTGGTTCTGTGTCCTCCGACACCACACGTTTGCTTGACTCAAAGTTTAAACATCTTAAACGCAGAAAAAGGGGAAGGGGGGGGGGGGGGTGTGTCTGACGGTCAGGATGAAGCGAAGAGGGCCTAGACTGCCCATGCCTAGTATTGTTATGGGAAATGCAGGGTCTATTTGCAACAAAACGGACGAGTTTGAAGACTGTGTTCGATTTATCAGCGAGTACCGTGAGGCCAGCCTGAAATGTCTCAGTGAGACGTGGTTGCGTGGTACAGACACTGACCCAACTGTACCAGGCTTTTCAGTGGTTCGTTTCGATCGGTCACAAGCCATCACAAACAAGTCGAGGGGTGGGGGTGGAGGTGGGGGGGATGGTGTGTGTATGTGAATGAACGATGGTGCTCCAGTATTACAGTCAGGGAAGAACATTGCTGTCAGGACATGGAACTGCTGTCTGTTGCACTGCGCCCCTTCTACTTGCCAAGGGAGTTCCAACGGGTATTCGTAACAGTTGTTTACGTTCACCAAAAGCTAACACAAAGAATGCCATGCACAAAATCAGGGAGGATGTCCAGTCACAAGAAACGAGTTGTCCTGACTCTGTGCGCCTGATTCTGGGTGACTTCAACCAGTGTCAGCTGAAGAAAGTGCTGCCAAACTACAAACAGTATGTGACGTGCAAGACATGCGGAGACAGCACCCTGGGCCAGTGCTATGGGAACATCCCACAGGCCTACATGAGCAGGACTCTGCCGCCCCTGGGCAGATCCATCCACAACATGGTGCAGCTGGTGCCCCGGTACAGGCAACACCTCAAGACCAGCAAGCCACAGAGAAAGCGGATCAAGAAGTGGACTGCAGACGCTTACCAGCTGCTGAACGCCCACTTTGACAGTACCGACTGGAACGTGTTCTTCATGGCCAGCTGTTCCCTGGCTGAGGCGGTGGACACCGTGACCAGCTACATCCACTTCTGCACGGACATGCTGGTTCCAGAGAAAGAAGTCACCATCTATCCCAACAGGAAGCCCTGGATCACTGGGCACACAGGCACACTTCTGAAACAGCGCCGAGCCAAGCTGAGAGAAGGAGACACACAGGCTGTCCAGGACCTGCAGAAGGCAGTCAGCAGGGAGGTGACCAGAGGCCGGCAGCAGTACCGCGAGAAGGTTGAGGCCTCTCTCGGCTCCAGCAACTCAAGGCAACTGTGGCAGAGTGTCAACGCCATGACAGGATACAGGCCGGTGAAGAAGAAAATCAGCTGTGATGATCCGCAGCAGCTAGCTGAGGACCTGAACACCTTCTACACCCGCTTTGACCAGCACGATTTCCGTGTGGAGCAGTAAGACATGCTGAAAGCAGTAAAGCAGATGCCTGATACACCCGTCGAACTTGATGAGCGTGAGGTGGAATCATGCTTCAAGAAGGTCAACCGTCGCAGTGCGAGTGGGCCGGACAACATTGGTGGCAGGGTCCTGGAGAACTGCTGCACTTCTCTGGCTCCGGCGTTTTCCAGGCTGTTTCAGAAATCCTTGGACAGTGGCGTCATCCCCAAAATGTGGAAAGCATCAACTGTTGTCCCTGCCCCGAAGAAACCCAACCCCGAAGGCCTGAATGACTACCGACCTGTCGCTCTGACCTCCATCCCATTCAAGTGCCTGGAAAAGCTTGTTCTGCATCGGCTCCTACAGCAGACCCAAAGCCACCAAGACCCTCTATAATTCGCATACTCAGCAAACAGAAGCACAGAGGACGCGATAAACACCCTTCTACACTCGGTGTGCAAGCAACTGGAGAGGCCCAAGTCGTAATTATGTGAGAATGCTTTTCCTCGACTTCTCAAGCGCTTTTAACACCATCCAGCCTCACCTGATGATGTCCAAGCTGATGCAGATGTCTGTGAACCCACGTCTCATCCAATGGGTGTTCCGTTTCCTCACTGACAGACCACAGCGGGTGACGATTTCCAGCGCTTGTGACATCTGGTTCTCTGAGTTAGACACCAACACAGGTGCACCTCAGGGCTGCGTACTTTCACCTGCGCTGTTCACATTGTACACCTCTGACTGCAGATGCGAAGAAAAAGGTGTCCTCCAGGTCAATTCTCAAACGATACTTCTCTGTCTGGAATGATTGTTGATGGAGAGAAGACATCCTACAGGGACTCAATGAACAGGATGGTCAGCTGGTGTGACAGCAACTACCTGTGTCTGAACGTCAGCAAAACGAAGGAGCTGATCGTCGACTTCAGGAGGAAGAAACCACCGCACACCCCCATCCAAATCAAAGGCGAAGAGGTGGAGATTGTTCAACTGTACAAGTACCTCGGCTCCATACTGGACAACAAGCTGGGCTGGACAGAGAACATTGCTGCTCTAGTGAGGAAAGGGCACCAGCGTCTTCACTTTTTGAAGAAGCTCAGGTCCTTCAAGGTCAACCCAGCCATCCTGCAAATGTTCTACACCAGCACTCTGCAGAGTGTCATAATCTTCAACAGTCTGTGCTTCTTTGGCAGTCTGGGGGAGGGGGATGTCGGCAAGCTGACCAAGTTCACTCACACAGCGAGGGATGTGATCGGGTCGGACGTGGTCGGCCTCCACGATTTCTACGAGAAGAAAGTGTTAAGACGTGTGCATGCAATCCCCGCTGACCCATCACACCCCTTGCACAGTGAACTGGACTCTCGGAGGTCGGTGTGGGACTCTGGCAGACTGCTGAGTGTCAGAGCAAGGACAGACAGACTCTCCAACTCATTACTCCCCAGTGCCATCAGACCATGCAACAGGATCCGTCCATGCACATGATGAACAGCTGAATGTCGTTACTCTTATCTTTGCCGGTTCTTAAAACAATTGTGTGTGTGTGTGTGTGTGTGTGTGTGTGTTGTGTGTGTGTGTGTGTGTGTGTGTGTGTGGCGTGCGTGCGTGCGTCCGTCCGTGCGTGTGTGCGTGTGTGTGTGTTTAAATCGTATGTATCGAGGGATGCCTGGTCTTAAACGATCATATTCATTATTACGATCTTATTAAACTGAATATATTCATATAGTGTATGTTGCTTGCTTTTAATGATGATGCTCTCTTTTGTAATTTTAGGTTCCATGTTTTAAAGAGAGTGGATGTGTACTGTAGCTGCGTATACACATGTGTTAGTACGTGTGTGTGTGTGTGTGTGTGTGTGTGTGTGGTGTGGGTGGTGGGTGGGTGGGGTGTGTGTGTGTGGGGGCGGGTGGGTGTGAGGGTGTGTGTGTGTGTGGGGGGGGGGGGGGGGAGAGTGTTTGTGCTTGCATGAAGATATTTTATTGATGGGATTGATTTACTATTGATTCTTACACAGGCAGTTTACGTCTGTGTGTGTGTGTGTTGTGTGGTGTGTGTGTGTTGTCCTGGTATATGGTTGCTGTGCTGTCGAAAATGAATTTTCCATCTTTTGTACAGATAAAATTGTTATCCTGTTATTCCTGTAAAGACAAAGCAGTCTTGCGCCGCTTACACACATGCCACTCGTTTTATACCCATTCATATCTTTTAAAAGGTGAAGAAGCTCCATGGTGCGTTCCATGATATGTTCCATTTCACAGTGAAATATATTCTTTTAGAATGTTGGGACTTACACGATGTGAGGCATAAACACTTTACATGAAAACCTGTTCAGAGATGTCCTATCTGACGTGATCTTTTAGTTTCTGAAAGAGATTAAATTTTTTTTTTATCTGATCTAAGATTTTTACGGGAGATAGATTTTAACGAAGTTTCGGGTACGTTTTTAGAAAGTGTATTTCAAAGAGATGTGTGAAAGGTGTTTTTTTTTTAATGACTTGTGAGTTGATTTTAAGGTGGTGACAGCTCTGACATGGCCATTTGCGGTCGGCTGGGCTATAAGCAGCATGACCTTACCTTACATCTCTCTCTCTCCCCCGCTTTCTCTCTCTCTCTTATTACAAGCGCATTGTGTTTTGTCTTGTGACTCGTTTGTCCACGTTTCTCTTGGCGGTTCGCTAACATTTATTTAAGATTTGCTTGGATTTCCGCCTGCAATCGTCTCCCTTTGCAACTAAATTGGAAAAAGACTGAAGTCCAGCAAGTTGTTCATTCATTCTGATAAAAACACAATGACCTATCCAGAGATACAAGAACTCTTCTCACCTTTCATAGTTGTTTTTTTCTTTCACTTTGATCCAGACAGACAAGACTTTCACAACGCCCACTTTCACACGTTATTATTTACACCACCATTCAACCTGACCATACATGTTTATACAGATCAGGGAAACAATCTTCTCCTTGCAGCTGACACTACGCACAGCCAGTTCACACTTTTTTCATCAATGTTAAGGCTATATGTCTAAGTCAGGGAATTTGTTTTAAAATATATAATACTCAGTGTACAAATGAGAACTTTCACAGGAAAGTCTTCACCTGTACCTATAGGAATGGCTTGTTCATAGTTCATATTAAAGTGTAGCTTAGTGTTATTTTTTATACTGTGAATAGCTAACACAGTCCACAGTGTATGACAATGTTTACAAAGAATAATTCTGTCAGTGTGTACTACTGAATCAGTCGGTCGAATTCGTTCATGTTCAGGCTGTACTGACAGTGTCACTCAAAGAATAGGTAACATGATGATGTATGAACTACCTAAGGAATAACACTGAGGATGGCATTCCTCTCACGTCAGAAAAAAATAGGGTTTTCTAGATGCACTCCTTTCACACAGCAGATGAAACAGAAGTATGTGCAACCTTGAGAAATACACAGGTGTTAGAATCAGATGAAAGATCACAATCCTGTCAGTCCCGAAGTATGAAAAAGAAGCAAGTCATCATCAGTATCTGTGCTTTCTTTTCGTCTGGTTCAGGCAGCCTGCCTGACACAGAGCTGCTGCTTGGGATATTGTGATAATAGTGATGATGTTTCTTAGGCACAATGCCCATGTCACGCAAGTCCAGCAGGTCACACTTCTTTGCTTCTGACATTGCTTGGCGGGAGCCATAACGCTTGGGTAATTCTCGACAGCTAACTGTTGTATTCTTTCGCCTGCTGTTCCCTTTGATCTTTAGCTGTTTGAAATCCTCTGACATTCTATATTTGAAAAATGTTGTATCCTCTTCAGATTTTACATATTCAATCTACAAAACTGTGAGCCAGTTTACCTGCTTTCCCTTTGTATCTTTTGTATTTCTCAGTGTTGAAGATGCCACCTGTTTTGAGTCAAAGAAATCGCCATGTTTCAACACATCCAGTATGAACGCGTTCAATGATAATCTTGCGCCTTGGAAAAATGTTGAGAAGCTGGATATGATCCTCAACATTCTCCGTCATGAAACTACGGAGGTTTTGTCTGGATCTCGTTCAGGTGCAGTGAAGCCGCACGAAATAAGCAATTCCCATCTGCAGGTACCTCCACCCTCTCCGTACTGTTGGCTTTCAGCCTACAATCAAGGCGCTTATTGTTCACCTTCACGGAAAGCTGTCACACGTTTTCTGTCTCTCTACTCTGCCTCATCACCTGTGACAGCTCATTCCCTCTCTTTTCTGAAACAAAGAAAGAAGAAAAAGTAAACAACATGAACAGTAAAATTTTGGTCGGGGTAAAACACTGAAACCTTGCCCAAAGTGGAACGAAAAAGAAACTCAAGAACATGTACAAGAACAAAACAACACAACACACAATAAAAACCCACCAAATATTTGTATACCGACAGTCACACTGACATTTTCATTCATTTTGTTGTTGTTGTTGAAAAGTCATCAAAATGGGAGGAAAGGAAAGACATCAAATAAATACCAATACTCTATTTTCTGAAGATTGAGAAATTCGGGTGGGTCACAATATATCATGATAACAGCATCGATAAACGTCAGTTACTAGGTAGTTACATGGGATCTCTCCCGATCCCACAAACATGTACTAAGTGTTCAGATAAAAGATGTTTTCCACGTATATGAAATGATAATAAGCAAGTTCCTTTGCACACACACACACACACACACACACACACACACACACACACACACACACACACACACACATGAGGTGCACGCGTGCGCACACACACACATGCGTACGTGCATACACACATACACACACACACGAGCGTACGCGCGCGCGCGCGCGCACACACACACACACACACACACACACACACACACACACACACTCACACACACACACACACACTCACACACACACACACACACACACACACACACACACACACACACACACACACACACACACACACACACCTCCATGCTCAAGAGATAAGTAAGCAGGAGAAAAATAACCTTACAGGCAGTTTTTCATTTTCATTTTCAGACTCCAGTAGCTGTAGCAACTCGTTTATCTCCTCCTCCTCTCTGCCACTCAGCATTGTTGCCAGTCATTTTCCTAGGAGAAAAGAAAAAGAAACATAAAAGTATGAAATGTTATGAACCAGAATTTTTTTTCTTTCAGTCTTCTTATTACAAATGTATTTTTATTTCATTTGTCGATTTGTCTTAAAGGGTCTCCATTCTTCTATTTTCCCACCTTTTCTTTTACTTTTTTCTTTTTTTTTGTTCTTTTCTCTTTCCTTCTCCATTGACTCTCACGCACCATGCAGATCTGTTGGTTCCATTACTGATGGATATTCTGATGCTATGAAACAGAAGACTGTCATCCATTTCATGCTGCAGTAAAGTTACACTACATCCAGGTGTTGTTTTTTTTCTTGATTTTGTTTTTTATAGTTTTCTTTTTCCTTTTTGAGGAGACACCTTACACAAAAATCAGCGAGCAACTAAAAAAATCAGTCTCATTATCATCATCATTATCATCATCAACATCGTCTTCATCATAGCCAAGTTATGTTGTGCAGCTTACAAAGATATAGAACATGTAATTAAACAAGTAACATGTCAGACAACTCACATTGATTAATGAAGAAGCAGAGGTTCTCCCAAATCAGTAAGGTGTGTACTGCTCAGCTGTCTTGAGGGAAAACGACACCAGCGCGTATGGATTTTTCGTTGTCACCCATGCCACGGGAATACGATAGCTTACACTTCTACAAATAGGTGAATGGGATCTACACGCGTTACATGATTTGTATTTGTTTTCTTCCGTGTCAGTTAGTGTTTTAATCAGGTGTTCATTTATGAATTCTCAGTTCAAAGTGTCGTCAGAGGGACTCGGAAGGTTCCATAATCTGCTCAGATGTTGACTCCCAAGAGGAAGGTTCCTCAAACCTGACCGTCTCATAAGGGGATTAAATCCAGTATCCCAGGATTAAGAGAATAGTATGTCAGTCACTAGACAAACCACTAAAAGTAGAAATGCTCGCAAGAGAAGCAGCAGCAATAATAGTGACAGGAGCAGCAACCACAAGCTTCAACACCACAAAGTTATGCGCCAAGGCCTTGCTAAAGTCGAGTATCTATTGACTGGCACAATTGTTTTTAGAATTTTTATTGTGTCTGTATGCCAGTCTAGCGAGCAGCTTGAGAGAATCCGGCGTCCAGGCTCAGGTCCTCGCCATAGAAGTTGACTTATAGCCTATGACCCTTGAAACAACTCGGGATTTCAGGTAGGAAGAGGACCAGAGCTCTGAAGGCAAGGGCAGATGCAGCTGAAAAGAGTTCCAGTGCCAGGGGAAAAAATGGCAGCACAAGGGTGTCTGGGAGTCATGACCTGGATGCGGTCCGGCTCCCTTAAAGTGTAGGGAGTTCAGGGCTGAAACACTTGTCTGAGGGGGTTTCGTCATCGAAAACCTTCTGCTGTCAAGCTCTCCCCAGCATTTCTTCCTCCTATTACTACTACTGTTGCTGCTGCTGCTGCTACTACTACTACTACTACTACTGCTGCTGCTACTGCTATTGCTACTATTACTACTACTACTTCTACTACAGCTTCTACTACTACTACTGCTACTACTACTACTATATGATAATAATGATAATTGCAAGCAAAAAGCAATATCTAAAGAACAAAACAATGGGAAGTGTGGGGAAACAAACTAATAACAGCAACTTTGTAAAGAAGAAGCATAAGCATTTGAAAGTACATCAGGATAAGAAAAAGTGTGAACAGATAAGTAATCAAGAAATACATTTCCAAAGAAATCGAAGAGTGCAAAGGAAGGAGAGAAGGTACACTATGTGAGGTAAATGATAAGTATTGTGGTTGTGTGTCTGTGGAGACTACTCTGAGGCCGGTGCTGTGGGGATGGATGGGTACATGCTGTTTCTGGATGTTGATGCCAAGTGGGCAGAGGGTGTCCAGTCTGGCTTTAAGATAGGATTCCTGCATTGCGTGGTCAAAGCTGTCACTCCGTGATTGCCAAAGCGCCAGGATTTTGACGTGATTGAAGTGTTGGAGATGATTAAGTGCAAACCGACTGTTTTGGGTAGGTGATGTTGGATATCGACCAGGTGTTCAGAGATGACGTAAAAAGTGTGCAGAGTATCTAACCTACACAGATCTGACGCACAGTTGGCAATGAACTGCACACTGTGAGACCTCAAGATGTCCCAATTCGGTGAGACATCTCACGGAATTGGGACATCTTGAGGTCTCACAACATACAACATTGCTGCTCTGATAGGAGAACGTATGTGTGATAATTTTTTTTTATTTTGCACAAGCATTTGGGGCCAAGTAGAATGGTGCCTGTTTTGGTGAGAGGACAGATTTTGCATCTAGATTTTAAGCGGAGAAAGGTAAAGAGTGACTTAGGTGTAGGGATTTTGTTCAGTCTTGTCTGCAAAAAGTTTTTCAGGTTTTTATCATGCCTTACAGTAATCAAGGGGTTGATCTTAAAGGCAGGTTTATGATCTTCTACTATGTGACAGTAGGACTTGAAGATGCCACAAATGGGAAGTATGTGTGGGTGGAATTGGAGGTTGGGGTTCTCAGACGGTTGTTGTTCTGTTCGTTTTCCTTTATTGTTGTCATAACTCTGTGTGATCCAAGTGGAACATTCTTCATGTTAAGCCTTTGTTTTCTTTCGGGCACACATGTATGTAACAATATCAACAGTATCAACAACAACAACCACGACAAGAAGAAAAAGCATCGTATATTTTCTTTTTTTTACATGCATGCCAGATTTCGACAGTCCATTCATTTATTTTTTTTACCTCCTATCATCCAACCATTCTCACTAGGCTGTGCAAAAACGTAATTAAAAAAATCGGAGTCAGCATCTCACCACAGCTTTCTGAAACATTGCCTCAAGCGACACATCACACCCATAGCTTCTCACTTGTTCACACTCCTTTCAACCTCAACAGTCCCCCTCTCACCACTACCACTACAAAGATCTATTTCAGCCAGCAGCAAGCTCATGCTTGCACATAAAAAAAACAAACAAACAAACAAACAAAAACTCGTCTTGTCGTTTTAATCTTTCTCATTCATGCACACAACCAATTCTGTCACAACCATTGTGACCAAATCAATGATGACAAATTATGCAGACTACACAACAAACCCAGGATAACCCTCCCCCACCCCCCACCCCCTCCGATCGGTCTTGCCCCCAAACACACAACATTGAACAACACTGCCACCTTGTTAACTGCATTCCTGACAACATCACTCTCACTAGCAGTGAAAGATCACCCCTAGCGAAAGGTTTCAAATTCATGCCCATTCAGCCTACCACCAACAGACACCATGACCACACTGATGTCAAAATATTTCTTCAGGAAACTTCGGTGGACGGCTGCACCAGAGAATGTCCCAAAGCCCCTACTGCCAGATAGTTTGGACATTTTCACCAAATTTTTCAGAGCCCCGCTTCTCTGTTACCCACACTTCCACAAATCCAGATACGTCCAAACCTTCTGGCTATTTCAGCCTCTCACAGAACAAAGAAAGGTCTTCAGTCACTGAGACTTACATACAGTCTAGGACATACAGCTATACGTAAAAGTAGCAGAGAAATTGTCTGATACCAATTTCTGCATACCACTTACAACAATACACCTACAAAAAGTCATTTCAAGCACATTCAACCAGGAAATCAAACAAAATAACTTACCAAAGACAGCCAAACTCCTGACAATATCAGAAACCAAACAACCCAGTTACCAATAACTTTCAACAATCCTCAAACCTGACACATCTAGAAGATCTATTGTCTGCTTGTAGCTGTCCTACACAACACGTCTAGCAGTACTTTGACTCTATCCTCCAACAGTTTCAGTTTCATCAAGGAGGCGTCACTGCGCGCGGACTTGTCCATATATGCTACACCACATCCGCTAAGCTTTGAGACCACACTACTCATGATTTGAAGCTGATGGATAAATGAATTAACAACAAAGATGATCTAGTTGCAAAGCGAGAGGACTGCAGGCGGAAATCTAAACAAATCTTAAATAAATGTTAGCGAACCGCCCAGAGAACGTGGACAAACGAGTCGCAAGACGAAACACAACGCGTTTCGACCTCTTAGGTCTTCATCAGGTGAGACATAAACGAATAAAACAACGAAAATTCACTTAGCTTTGATCGCTTCAGATCACTTCGCAGGGTTCAGCGCAAGGAAGAAGGCGCTGAATGAGAACAAAGATGAGACAATTGAAGAAGAGGGTCTCGTGGCTACGACTCAGCGGATGTCTGACCTATGCATTAGCCCAACGCGCTGGTTAAACCTTGAGTACCTATACCTACCAGTGTGTGTGTGTGTGTGTGTGTGTGTGTGTGTGTGTGTGTGTGTGTGTGTGTCTCTGTGTGTGTGTGTGTGTGTGTGTGTGTGTGTGTGTAGTGGATGTACACGTGTGCGTATGATGTGTGGGCACGGTGTGCGTGGGCGCATGTGTGTGTGTGTGTGTGTGTGTGTGTGTGTGTGTGTGTGTGTGTGTGTGTGTGTGTGTTTGTGTGTGTGCGTGCGTGCGTGCGTGCGTGCATGCGTGTGTGTGTGTGTGTGTGTGTGTGTGTGCGCGCGCAGGCATGTGTGTGTGCGCGCGCGCGCGCGCGCGCGTGTGTGTGTGTGTGTGTGTGTGTGTGTGCGTGTGTGTGTGTGCATGTGTGTGTGTGTGTGAATGCGTGTGCAGAAATGCGTGTGCATATGTGTGTGTGTGTGTGTGTGTGTGTGTGTGTGTGTGTGTGTGTGTGTGTGTGTGTGTGTAATTTGTGGGTTTGTGTGAGCACACGTATCTGCATATAGGCTATATGTGTACATATCTGTGTGTCTGTGTGTGTCTTTGCATGTGGGCGTGTGCGCATGTGCGTGTGTGTGTGCATTTGTGCGCTTATGTGTATGCGTCTGTGTGCGCGCGTGTCGGTGTGGACGTGCACATGCACACATGTGTATATGTGTGTGGGTAAGAGCGAGCGAACGTGAGCGCACATGTTCGTATTTGTGTGTGTGTGTGTGTGTGTGTGTGTGTGTGTGTGTGTGTGTGTGTGTGTGTGTGTGTGTGAGTGCGCGCGCGCCAGCGTGTATGTGTGTGTGTGTGTGTGTGTGTGTGTGTGTGTGTGTGTGTGTGGTGACTGTGTGCGTGAATGTTCAGAAGATGAGTTAGGAACAATATCAAGACCATCAAATACAGCATATAAGTGCACGCGCACTCTCGCGCGCGCACACACACACATACAGATAACAATAAGAACAACAACTCCTCCCCTCAAACACATCCCACGCGCGCGCGTGCACACACACCCCACACACACACACACACGCGCGCGCGCGCGCGCGCGCGCACGTGCGCACGCACACACACACACACACACACACTTTCACACACACTCACACACCAACGCTTCCACAAACATGTCTGTGGACTCTCTAATTAACACGCTGACATTACCCCATTGATGAACACACACACACACACACACACACACACACACACACACACACACACACACACACACACTCACACACACACACACGCTCACTCACTCTCTCCCACACACACTCACACACCAATTCTTGCACACTCATGATGTCCATGGCCACTCTAATTAACATGCTGGCATCATCCTACTGATGAACACACACCAACACACACACGTCCACAGTATACGCTGGGGACCCTGAGAGATTCAAAGTCTTCTCTCAGTTGACTTGTGTTTCATCTTTTGTGTTTGTTATTGGAAAGGCCCAGTATGAGTTTGCCCCAATCTCTAGGAGTCTTCGCAATGTTGGCCTTGAAATTATTCCAGTGTTTGTTTGGTTGGTGATGATTCTTGCCCTTCCCTTAAGTCTGGATGTGCGGCCACTTCCTCTCTTGATGTTCAGATCTGAAAGATGGTCTATGGTATAGTGGCTTTGCTCTTGCTTGCTAAAGTGATTCTTCAGATTTCTTATCACATCAGATCGGCCAAGCAGTAATCCAGTTCTTATTGTTGTCTTGCCAGCCAGTGTGTCTGCTCTCTCGTTTCCTTTAACTCCAGCATGTCCAGGGCAGTATATCCATATGAGTCTCTCCAGTGGAAGGCTGTGCAAGGCTTCCCATTCCAATTTTCACTTTCTGAAGAAGGTTCATGGAGTCAGTCAGTATCATGGCTTGTTGAGTTTGAAACTGGCTTATGGATGTAATCCAGTGGAGTGCTTATGTCACTGCTTCTACCTCCATTGTTAGACTTGAAGTTGTTGAACTGTGCGCACCATTGTCTTCCTGAATAGTTCGGCCATTTTGCTTCACTGTGTATCCCCAGCCTGACTTACCTTTGGTGACAGAACCGTCAGTGTATATAAAAATATCATCTTTTGTGCAAAGGTCTTCTACCAGCATCTGAATTTCTGCGTTGGTTTTGCCTTCTGGCCATTCTCGACAATGTCTTCCAAGTTCTGGAGCGATGGCAATTTGGTAAAGGTGCTTCAAGTGGTCTGGATATTTCTACCATTCCTTGGTTTCTTTGACTTCTGCTAACTGGCACACAAGCTGTATATTGTCTTCTGCCTGTCCCATCCATGATTTTCCACGTCCTAGCCGAGTGCCTTTTGTTTCCTTGACCGCCACATGACGTGGGTTTTGGGGATTTTCAAGGGCTCTGAAACATGCCTTCACGTGTTCCAGCTTGTGTCTTGTCTGCATCAAAGGAAGGTCGAGCAGGTATCGCATAGTTTGAACTGGTGTGTCCTTTGTGGTTCCCAGGATCAACCTCATTGCTTCATTTTAATTTCTTTCTAATTTGAAAAGGTTGCTGTTGGACAGTGTTGTAAGCCCTAATCCATAATCTACCACACTGAGTGCAAGCGCGTGATACAGTCGGTAGAGATGGCGCTGTTCAATGCCTTTAGCTGCCATTGCTTTCATGGCAGATAAGCCTTTTTGCATTTAAGAACAGTATTCTCAACATGCTTTCTAAAGGTTAGCATTCTGTCAAAGCCTACACCCAAATAGCGTAGGTTGTTAGTTGATTCAACTGGTATTCCATTCAAGGAAACTGGTGAGGGTGCTTGTTCTGATGTCTTGTTGTTGAGAGTGCAGACTACTGTCTGGGCTTTTGTAGGGTTGATGGACGATCCAGTTTCTTGACACCACTGAGCAATGTTGTTCAACTGTTGCTGAACTGCTTTCGTTCTTTCTTCAGCATTCTTTGATGTTTTGTAGATCAGGCCGTCATCTGCAAATGTCATCACTCGAGCAATTCCGTTTCTGTTGAGGTCTGCTAGGCCTTTAGTGTAAACATTGTACAAAACAGGGGAAAGAGGAGAACCTTGAGGTAATCCCAAAGAAAGTTCATGAGGCTCAGAAGTCCAATCTCCAAATCGTAGGATGACGGTTCGCTCCCGAAGTGCCGCTGCTATCCATCGTGTAAGAGTCTTATTGACCCCATAATCAAGGAGTAGTTCCATGAGAAGCGAGAACTGGACTTTGTTGTATGCATCTTCCAGATCTATTGCAACAGCTAGTGTATCCTCCAACATGTAATGCAAAGCCTTTCCACATACCCCAAAGTCATAACTCACAAACTCAATATGATCAACTCATTCTTCACATACCCCACCTTTCAGTCCGGTCTCCTCTGTACACTTTTATAGTACTAGAGGTTATCCCTATTTACACTTCCATTCCTCATGCTGATGAACTGAAGGCCCTTACTTTCGTTCTGGACAAAAGGCTACCTATACAACGATAGCATCCAGAGACACACTGATAAGACTTGCAGAAACAGTCCTAACGTTCAACACCTTTGAATTCAACACCACCTTGCAAATCATTGGCGTCACCATGGGAAGCAAAATGTGGCCATTCTCGCCTACCTTTTCATGGGAAACCTAGAACACTGCCTACTACTTTCTTAAACAGGCCTGACACCAGAGCTCTATAAAATGTGTATCGGTGATGGCATGGGATCCATGTCCCTCCCAGAGCAAGAGCTCCTCAAGTTCTTCAACTTTGTACAGACCCTCCACCCATCCATCAAGTGTACTTACACCATTTCCAAGTCAGTCAATGTCCTGGACATCTTAATTTCCCTAAAAATGAACTACTCAAATCCTCAGATTTCTGTAAACCTACTGATTCACATGTATGCCTGGACTACATTTTTTCCCACCAACTATCCACCCAACATGACAGTCCATATTCTGTTCCCCGCTTGTCTAGACTCTGTTCACATTAAGAAGATTTTCAAACTACACACAGCCAAAATGTCCGAGTTTGTTTTACATGTCGTGATACTCTAGTAGCATCATAAATGATGCTCCCAGCCACTCCACAGCTATGCCCGGAACAACTGCACTGAACCCAAACCTCTAAATGAAACAGTTCCATCACCTGCCTCCTCCCACCCCTTCCACACTTCCCATCTTCAGGATCCTCAGATCAAAGCAGGGGAACATAACAAGCCTTTAATCCAAACTCATGATTAATTTCAGGCTGACAAAAACCTCAAAGTCTAATTTTCATCCTCAAATCCGAACAAAATTACCATGCCTAGGTTACCTGGTATTTTTTTTCTGATCAAAACCCACCTGCATAGGCTATCCTCCAGCCATACTAGTCAAGTTCCTAATTGACCCCAAATGCTCATTCAAAATTGACTAAACTCTTCTGTCAGAGCTACAACATTGTGTATGCTCTCTATCATGAAGATCTATGCATGTCAAACATGCTGCACACATTACACGCGTTCAGGACACTTCTGAACACTTTCCTGCTATTGTTACTACTACTACTACTACTACTACTACTACTGTCACATGTTTTATTCATTTCAGTAGTAGTAGTGGTGGTGATGGTGGTAGAAGCAGAAGCAGCAAAAGTGTTATCATTATTAGTAGTAGTATCATTATGTTCTTATCATCATCATCGTTCTTCTTCTTCTTCTTCTTCCTACTATCATCATCGTCATCATCATCATTGTTGTTGTTATTATTATTACTATCATTACCATTATCATTGTTGTTATTACCACATTGTTATATTTGTTATCATTGTTATTATTTTTATCATTTTTATGATTATCATCATTATTATTATTACTATTACTGTTATTATCACTATTGTTGGTATAATTATTACTATTATTATGATTACCATTATTGTTAACATTGTTATTGTTTAAGTTGTTATCATTATTATCAATACTGTCCTATATTTGTAAATGAAATATTTTCTCGTAAAGAAATTATCGATTCTATTATTTACCATACCAGATATTGTCTCCAGATTTAGACAATTTTTCACAGTGTGAACAACGAATTTGTGAAGTATTTTCAATTTCTTTTCAGAAAGTATGTGCAAATTTGCAGTCCCACAAGAAGTGATTGATTGAGTATTCCTCTCTCTTGTTGAAATTACAATGTCAATAGCTTGCATTGTTTCCAAAACACTTTTTTGTTATTAACATTATACGACGCATTTTAAGCTAAACCATTTTGTTTTACTTCATTTAATTAATCCTTTTTCATACCTTTATCCAATTGTAATATCAAGATTCTGTTCCCATTCGACAAAGGTTCCACTATTAAAGTCGTCGATGGCATCCTTCATTATATCGTGCTAAATATGGGTTTTTTTAGTAACTTGATGAATGTTTTCGTGATATGAAATGTTGTCCTCTCTACAGTACTTTCTACTTCTATTCTCATTTTCTGTGCATAGTTTTTTTTTTTACCAGTTGCACACCTGACATATTTTAGGGGTGAAAAATGTGACCTCAGATTCCGGCTTTGCTGACCGTGAGTGGTGGCTTATAAAAAGCGAGACATTTTTCAGGTCACATGGCCTTTAATGGCAGACGTGTTGAACAGAACAAGAATTGATCACAGTCTTTGATTCTTTTCAATCACTATGACAGACTTTGTGTTAGCCTGACTATTACTTCGATCTGCTGCGCCTACTCTCTGGTCACCTAACAAGTAAAGTTGATCTGTTTGTTGTGGCCCATGTTCAGGCTGTACAAACATTAACCTTTCTCTACGCCATGCTGCACCATTCTGAGGAATTTCAGATTTATCCCCTGTCCATGTCAGTGGCCTAGCTCGAATCACCTTAACTTTTATACTTTTGAATAAACTGAAAAAGGAGAATAAAAAGGTGTTATCGTGCCAGATGGATATATTGGGGTAAAGGACATCTGGTAAACAGAGGAGATACTATCGCAAAGAAGGGAATGAAACGTCAATGGAAACAAGAGAAAGTGTACAGTCAAAGTAAGGGTCTACGATTTCTGCACGAGTTCCTACCTCTAAACTGGATCCTATCCACCATCAAGGGCTGCATTTCACATCATTCCTGTGTTCCGTCTGTACGCACAGGCAGAAGAATCATTCCTCTACAACTGTTGGCTGAAATTTCCTTTGTATTATTGTCTGAAACTCTTCTTTGAACCCCTGGACTCTGCTTGTGAACGTGTTTTTAACGGGCGATTCATCGAATAGTTTGAAAACAATCCCACTTCCATTTCACACTCAAGAATTCGTATTCTTTTCTCTTTGAAAAGTGCAGACATACACCTTGGAGTCGTATACGACTATGGCCTTTCCTAAACCGTTATGGCCTCATGTTGCAAAGACCCTCACCAGCTCTAAGGCACACACGATATTTTTAATCTGCTAAATTTTACTCTGATTTTTCATCCTTTCAAAGAATATTTACTGATGGCTCGAAACCTGAAGTGGGGATAGCCTCTGCTTGTTCTGTACAACAACTTTCAGAGATTTAAAGACACTCTCACAGACAGCACCATCTGCACTGCTGAGCTGACAGCTATGGTCCTGGCTCTTTACCTAGTCCTTAAATCAAAGCACAAAAACTTGCTTATTTTCTTCTGATTCCATTTCTGCTCAGGAAGCTATTGTTGACCGTATTCTCGAGCACATCAACTGCTGAGTTTCTTTGAACTGTGCATCTCCCTGGAATCTGAGAGTTACAAAATAGTTTCAGTTTAAGTTCCCCGTTATGTCGGCATCCAAGCAATGAAATGGTTTAGCTAATTACCAAGAATGCCAAAAAAAAAAAAAAAAAAGATTAAGCAGATTCTCAATCTCTTGCACCGATCTGTAGACTAAATCTCAGTCTGATGTCAAATATCTCTGGCACATGCATAATAACATGCGAGTGTGTGTGTGTGTGTGTGTGTGTGTGTGTGTGTGTGTGTGTGTGTGTGTGTGTGTGTGTGTGCCCGCGCACGCGCGCGCACGGGCGCGATCTCGCGTGCATATTGTTTATCATACACAAAAGCACATCATGCATTACAATATATACATTAACGTATTATATATTGTAAACGAATGTCATGTACACAGTCTCTTTGTCTCCCTGTCTTTGCCTGCCTGCCTGCATGCATGCATGCATGCATGCCTCTCTCTCTCTCTCTCTCTCTCTCTCTCTCTCTCTCTCTCTCTCTCTCTCTCTCCTCTCCTCCCCCGTGAGTGTGTGTGTGTATGTGTGTTGATATAGACCCACCTGTTTTTGTATACTTCAGACCTGTGACTGACTTTTAAAGATCTCTTGAACCGTTAACGCTTGTTTGATTCTAGCCTCGAACAGACTGGAAAAAATGGAGAGCCCATGAAAGTGTTCGAGTCTCAATGAGAATAAAATACTTGAAATATTCCATTCTTAAATCTTCGTCCAGAATTACTATAGAAATTGAATCCTCAGTAATAAAAGTATATAATTTTTTTCAATGAAAATAAAACTCTCCCTTTTTAAAAGTATGCAGAGCTTATTATTTTCAAAACAAATCATTTGAGACTTAAACAACAGGAAATGAGTACGACTCTATCACAGATTATCCAACTAAAGACGTCTGTCATGAAGTGAAATATGCTTTATTACTCTTTAAGGGAAGCATAAGCATTGCTTCAAATGAAGCGAATAATCATATGTGAATAATCATTTCAGAGTTGCCACTTTGAAAATTAAATGCATAATCATTCTAATTCAATTTCGTATGGTTTATGGATAATCCGGTAGATACGAGAGTCACGCATGCGTAAGACCGTCATATCGCGAATGCTTCCGGCTGCCATGCGATGTTTTCTTTCTAAGGTCTAAGTGAGTAAAATAAAAAAAGATCTGACATCGTCAGACATTTTCATCAGGT
This sequence comes from Conus canariensis, assembly GCA_033310375.1. Lineage (NCBI taxonomy): Eukaryota > Metazoa > Mollusca > Gastropoda > Neogastropoda > Conidae > Conus > Conus canariensis. The sequence continues at coordinate 78,557,429 of CM065724.1, forward strand.
CAAATAAGCTCTAATATAAATCGCTTAGCACGTAAGAGTATATGGTAGTAATTTAAAAAGCATATTGTCAATCGTAAAGATAGAATTAAATATAAAAAGGGGAGGGGGGGGGGGGGGAACGCACAGTAATTTGACCACGTTGCATCGCACGACACGGAGAGATCGCCTTCGCCGTCAGAAGTTTTTCATGACGAAGAAGAGCTCCTAATGCAAGGGGGTGGAAAAGTGGAATCGGTTGCCATTCCCGAGGCTGAATGGGATGAGATGCAGGCAACACAACAGCCATTGCTAGAATTTATTGGAAACTGGAGAAATGAAAAAGGTTTGAAACGGACGTAAACCGATTCAGAAGGCATTGATCTAGCAAACAAAATGGTTGAAGACATCGAGGATCAGGATCATGCTGGTGGGTCTGAGATGGGGGATCGGTTCTTTGAGGACGCTCCCAGAAGAAAAAGAGAAGACTGATGACGATTTTGACAGCAAAATCACAAAATGGCAATGATGACTCCTCTGATGCGCTCCCTCTGAAAGAGATAGAGCAGGAGTACAAAAATGAAGAAAAAGTGGGACCACCACTGCAACATGAGGCCTTGACAAGCACTCTGAATAAAATGGCAAGGGGAAAGTTAGAGGAAGATAAACTGAAAGAAAAGATATTTAAAAAAAAAAACACATCGGGCCTGAAAATTTCAACCTGTCAGTCCCCAAAGTGAACCAGGAAATTTGAAATAGCCTGGAATTCAGCAGCAGAGTAAGTGATCTGAGAGTACAGAAACAACAGAAAATGATTGCCAGAGCAGCAGGCATATTGGCCAAAATATGTGACAAAGTGATTGGGGTGGACAATGAAATGCTGAAGCATAGAGCAGATGCCATGGCATTGATTCTGGAAGCCTCGTACGAAATGTCGTTGGACAGAAGAACTAAGATTTTGAGTGGACCCAACGTCAATCAGAAGTGCAAAAAGCTCGGGTCAAATGAGGTCCCAATCACTGATCAACTACTTGGGGATGATCTGAATGCGTCCTTGCACAATATTGAGAGTGCATCAAAACTTGGCAGGGATTTCATTCAGTCAAAAGTAGGGAGGAAGTTTTCTGCAACTCAACCTTCAAGAAACATCATGTGGGCCGATAGAGGCCGAGGAAGGAACCAGAACTGGGCAGAGACAGGGCAGCGTTCATGCGAAGCAGAGGTCAGTTCAGACCTCGTGGCAGGGAGATGCCACTAAAATTCCCACCACATGTGTAAACAGTGCAGAGGAGGTAAATTCTGAAGAACATCAGTCATTCCAGGCAGGCATGTTTAAAGAATATTTACGTGAATGGGAGAAACTGACATCTGATCTTTTTATTCTTGAAATGGTTGTTGGTACAAAGATTCCGCTCACTGTTTTGCCTATGAGTCAAAATGAAACGAAAAAGCAAATTCAAGGAAATTTGATTGAAGAAACAGACAGAGAAACTGAGAAATGGTTGAATATGAAAGTGATAGAACATTCCAAGAATTAAGAAGGACAAGTTATATTACCTATCTTTTTAGTACCCAAACCAGATGGTACATAATTATAGGTTGATGTTAAATTTGAAAGATTTCAATCAGAATGTAGAGTATGAACATTTCAAAATGGAAAATTTACGATCAGCAACTGGATTGATGAAGAAAGATTGTTGCATGGCTTCTGTGGATTAAAGGCATGCATATTATTCAGTACCAGTTGATCCTCAATTTAGAAAATTTCCTAAATATGAAGGGAGAGGTCAGTTATTCTGTTATACCTGCTTGCCAAATGGATTGTCCTGTTGTCCAAGGTTTTTCACAAAGCTCCTTAAGCCAGTCTATGCAACTCTAAGAGCCCAAGGTCACTTGTCTGCAGCTTTCATTGATGATAGTTATCTACAAGGTGGCAGTCCAGAGGAATGTCAAAAGAATATTGATTAAACTGATACATTGTTTATAACACCTGGTTTTGTGGCTCATAGAGAAAAGCCTGTGTTAAAACCTAAGAAAAGCATCAGATATCTAGGATTTGTTTCAAATTCAGACAATATGACAGTCACTCTTCCAACAGATAGACAGGAGAAAATTATGGCTGCCTGCAATGATTTGGAAATCAAAAGCACTGTCAAAATTAGAGAATTGCTCAGGTCATTGACCTGCTGGTTGCAGCCTTTCCTGCAGTACAGTGGGGACCGTGCGGGTCGTGGAGTTGTCACATGAAGGAAACTTAGAACTGAAATTGTGGATTGAGAACACTTAACATGGTTGTTTTCAATTGGATTGGGAAGACCCTGTTGTAGAAATTTACACAGATGCTTAACCCTCTGGTGGTTGGGGAGCAGTTTGTAGGTCAAAGCAGACAGGAGGCAGATAGGCAGAACATGAATAGAATCTGCATATCAATGTGTTTGAACTGCTTGCCATTGAATGTGTTCTGAAAAGTTTCAGAAATGAAGTGATAGGCAGACATGTAACAATATTGACTGGCAACACTTGTGCTGTTCCATATGTGAAAAACATGGGCGGATCCCGTTCTGAAGAGTGTAACTTGTCTGAGTGTAATCTGGTTAACAACTGCACATGTCCCAGGAATATTGAATAAAGATGCAGACTTGGAGTCAAGAAAATTCAGTGATGATACAGAATGGAAATGAAACCCTAAGATTTTTCAAAGGGTGTCGGATACACTAGGAAAGCCTGACATTGACATGTTCGCATCTCGCTTGAATTAACAGCTCGAGCCTTTCGTTTCCTGGCATCCAGATCCAGAAGCTTTTGCAACAGATAGCGTTCACTGTCAAATGGACCCAGAGTCTCTTTTATCTGTTCCCACCTTTCAGACAGATCCAGAAGGAACGTCTGTGCAGCAGTTACCTCATTCAAGTCAGCCACACCCTCTTCACAGAAAGTTGCAGTTAGTGGCAGCCAGACTGTCATGTGATGTAGCCTCACATGGCGACATGTGACGTTCCGTCGCGTACGCCCTTATTTGAAATAAAGCATTTCCCTAGGTAGGGAAGAGGAAAGGGAAAAGAAAGGATAATTTGCATGACAGGTTGTTTGGAACTGCGGAACGAGATTCACCTGTAATCTACCATTACCAGGTGAGGTATAGACAGATGGGGAGAGAAAAGAGAGAGAGTTAAGAAAAGGGAAAAAAGGGAAAAGAATTGATCATTATTCAGACTTTGAAATAGATTACTTACACGAACTTCATTCGTGTTTCAGCCCTTCCCGGTGCTGTGGCAGCACCAGTAATGGTACAAGCGACTGAGGCAGTCGCAGAAGTATTCGGGCTCCAGTGCTGTGGCAGCACCTAATTGTGAAGAGGACAACGACTGCGACAGTCGTGAGAGAATTTAAAGAATTTGTCATGTTGACCTACAATGAATGTTGATTGTCCCCCTGGATCGGAACTCAGATGATATTCCTATATTTTAAGCCATCTTTTGATTCTTCTTTGGAAAATGTATACATTGTTTCTCCAGTGAGGAGGAGAAACCATTAAAAGATGTATTTGTGAATTACTATGTATAATGAGATGAAATTTGGTCCCAGCTAGTGGATCTGTGGAATGTTTGTACCTCCACTGGAGTGGAGGAACAGAAGTTATAAATTGGAAAACAAACGTGTTGTTATGATGGAAAAGTTGATTATCGTTTAGTAAATTATTCCCCGGAGAGGAGGGGGAGAAGAAGAGTTATTGTAGTGCGCCTTCTGGTTGTTTGGAGAGACTGCGTGTGCACGGAGTGAATGCTGAGCTGAGTGCGTGCATGCATTTGTGCTCAGTGTGACACAGACCCTCAGGGAATCCATCGAAGCACAGCATCGAAGTGCTGTGCAGGCAATGAAATATTATATAGCAAAAACTGAACAGGTCAGGGGAGATAAAGAACAACTATTATTATCATTTGTCAAACCTCATAACCCAGTTTCTCATGACACAGTGAGTAGGTGGATGTAGTGTGTACTTAGGGATTCTGGAATTCAAGATTTTGCTCCACACAGCTTCAGAGGTGCTGCCGCTTCAGCGATGGCAAAATCTGGTGTTTCATTGGATGCCATTTTGAAGAAAGCTGGATGGTCAAATGAGTCTACCTTTAGAAAGTTTTATTTCCGTCCTGTCCAAGGAGAAACAAAAAGGTGGACTCTGTTGCCATAAACAAAATTGAAAAATATTTCTATAAGAAGGAATGAAGTGAAAATAGACTTTCATGCTATGTGCATATAGACTGAGGATGAAAGATGGCGCTTTACCATGCTGTATTATGAAGTAATACTCATAATGTACAGGCCAGACATTGAACATTTTCTTTTTTCAGCGTTTCTGCCAGGTATAAATGTGTCTTTTCTAGTCTATCAAAAAGTTTGTTTGGTACAAATGTGAACATGCGAACAACGCTCAGTGTATTTGTAATTGTATTTACCTTTTAAATTTGACAAAGGTTACCTGAATGGTAATTTTGAATAAAATTCTAAAAATCAAAGGACCAGCAAAGTGCCATGTGCCAAATGAAGTGAAATTTTTATGAATGTGTTCAAAACTGTATACTGAATATTTCATGTGTATTCTAATAACAACAAAAAGCAGCCTACTCTGAAGCCTCACATCTTCCGGAATATCCGTAAACCATACGAGATGGAATTAAAAGCATAAGCGAGACTTACCTTGGTAAGTTGAAGGTCATGCTAGATTCCATAGAGGATGGGTTACGGATACTGACGGAGATATGCCCACCCTCCCAACCCAGTTTAGAAGGTGTTATTTTATCAAATCAAAATAGGCTGCTTTTTGCTTGTATATAAAAATGATTGAAGTTAAAAACATTACAGTTATTAGCTATATATTGGTAAAGTAAGTGGACTTAAAGATTGAGACATATGCATGTAATATTACTGTTAACAAAAGATTTTAGATCATTTTTATATAGATGGTGTATTTCTCACTCTGAAGTATGGCGGTCTTACAAATGCGCGGCTCTCATATCTCCCCATGTCAGTAAACCACCCTCTATGGAATCCAGCATGACCTTCACCTTACCAAGGTAAGTCTCTCTTATGCTTTTGATTAAACCTGAATCACCCCTAAATTTCCCAGATTACGTTCTGATTTCTAACGACGACATACATGGAACACAAACATGGTGCAACAATACCAGCCGCCGTGGCGAAGTGGTTAGCGTCGTGGACTCGTGGCTGCGAGGTCGTGGGTTCGAATCCCATCAGAGTCATGTGGGTTTTTCTGCCGCGACCGGCTCCTACCCAGAGTTGAGTTTGCTGCGGACTCAGTTGGGAAGACTGGGACCACACAGTCGAGTTTCACCCACTTAATGGATGCGTTTCTGAGAGTGTTGCTCAAATATCCTGACCAACACTGCAGGTGCCTGTATCTCTCGGGCCTGGTTGACGCCGGGATATATTATGAAAGGAAGCGTAGAGTATAACCTTGTCATGTAGTCTCAGACCGAAATGGAAATCCGTAGCATCATCTTAATCATCCTCATTCTCATTGATCAGCATAAAAAAATGTGTCTCAAGTTCTGTGGCCCTTCATGCCCTGCTCTCATGGTGACCTCAATTTCGATGTCCTCTCCACGTCTGTGGTCTTGGTTTGGTTCTGTCGGGGTCACCGGTATCGGCGAGTCCATGGGGACTGTCGTTGGACGGACGTGGTGGCGCCCTCCGGAGGGAGAGCTCACTCACGCCGACTCCGCGACTAAGTAATTATTGTCGTCAGTAGGGGGCTTAGTAGGTGGTGTCCTGCGTATGTTAGATCAGAACAGGCGCCACGGAACACCACCGAAGTGACTCGGCAGCAGTGCAGTGTCTCCTCCGGTGGGTTGCCTCTTGACGACTTGACATTGACTGCTCCCTGTGGATTGCTGGTGCCGGGGCTGTGGCGGGGCTGACCTGGCTGTGGCTGTGGACGGGGTGTCGGAATGAGCGGCGTGGGTGCACTGCCTCAGAGGTGGCGCAGAGGTTGGGACAGCAAAAAAAAAAAAAAAAAAAAAAAAAAAAAAAAAATGGTGCGAAAACAACGCTTTTTGATAGGGTCTACACAATGTAAGACAGATGAGTTAGTCTACAACAAATGTACCATCCTAAAACTTCACAAATATAGGCATCTAGCTCATACTGCTATATGGATGTTATATACGTTTTGTGTGGCGTCTGAAAATGTCATATTTATCTAAACTAATTTGTTTCACACTATACATTGAATACACATTACTTTGCATGCTATTTGTGTGTTTATTGTATTCGTATTTTCAGTAACACTGGACTCTGTTTCAGTCTTTCAATTCCCGCTCATTACACAGTAATTAAGAGCGTCCCATTGTGTCATCATTCTTTAAACCACAGCTTTGAGATGCGCTGAAGATTGACACATACCTGAGACTTGCCGCAGTCGAAGTCCACTCCCGGCACACACTTTGGAAACAAACAAAATTCCTCGTCACTATTGTCGGAGCAATGTTGACGATGGTCACACACAAAGCTGTACTGCACATGCTGAAGTCGATTTCTGCACAGAAAGAAAGCCAGCGCCCCACTGGGGCAAGCCTCACTCACGTCCTGACCGGCCTTGACCTGACAGTCAGTCAACAGTTCGCAAGCGAGGAACTTGTGTGTCACGTGCGTTGGTGCGTTTTGCTCGAAGCATGTTACATAAGGAACTGGAAACGTTTGTGTAGACGTCAAATTCATTCGAATAGATTGAGGGGCCCTTTTGGTTTTATCAAACAATATTGGATCAAACTCGCAGAGGGCTCCCATTCTGAACACAGCGCTACGGGATAAACACAAGATACATGATAACACAGTAAACAACATCTCAAAACAATGTACACAATCAACAACAAATATCTTCACTCGAATTTCAAATCTTCACAGAAGTGTAAAAGACCGTAGAAATTGTGAAATATCCATAATGATAATAATAATAATAATGATAATAAATATTATTATAATAATAATGACAATAATAATGACATAATAATAATAATAGTAATGACAATAATAATAATAACAATCATAACAACTGCAATGATAATGGTAATGATAATCATAATGGTGATGATCATAATAATCATGATAGTTATGATGATAATGATAATGCTTATAATGATGATGATTATGATGATGATGATGATGATGATGATGATGATAATAATAATAATAATAATGAAGATGACGATAATGGTGATGATTAAGGGAATTACCATAAGTCACAGATGCAGAATGAAGTCAAATCTCATTTTAGGTGACAGATTACTCTAGGTCCCGTTGATTCCTGTGGATTCTTTCCTTCTCTTTTCAATCTTTCCAGACTCATGCACACGAGACAAGATGCCTATCATAGTAAATTGTGTCAAAATGATACCTAATCTAAAAAAAATGAAGTGTGAAAAATGAGAGGCGACAACATAGAGTGAGAATTGTCTTTTTTGTTGTTGTTGTTTACTGTATATATATATATATATATATATATATATATATATATATATATATATTTCCAGAGGCCAACATTTGGCCCAGTGTTGATGCATAATGATAATGTGATGGAACCCAGTACTCACCGTTGACTTCTTCTTTTTTCTTTCTTTCTTTCTTTCTGCATGAAAAACGTAAAGAAGTCAACGGTCAACGTAAAGAAGTCAACGTAAAGAAGTCAACGATATTGTGTAAACAGAATTAGCACGCAGGGAACTGTCTTAAAGAATACCCTACACTTAAAAACAGAACGAAATCATGAATAGTCTTATAGTTTCACCTCTTAACTGTCAGGGCCTCGGTAACTTCCAGAAAAGAAAAGATGTCTTTCAATTTTTGAGACAGAAAAAATACTCTGTATATTTTCTGCAAGACACTCATTTTAGTCAATCAATGGAACGTCAAATCAGAGCGGAATGGGATATGAGTGTGTATTCGCTTCCAACAATACAAGGTCTAGAGGAGTAGCCATTTTGCTGAATAACAATTTTGAATTTAAAATCATAAACACTGTAAAGGATGACAATGGTAATTATGTAATTCTAGTATTGAATGCAATGGGAAAAGACATAGTTTTGATAAATATTTACGGTCCAAATAGAGATGAACCATCTTTTTTCATGAATATACAAAAGAAAATTGAAGAGAGTAAAATTCGGGATGTAATTATTGGAGGAGACTGGAATCTAGTTCTTAACCCTCATCTAGACTGTTATAATTACAAACATGTCAACAACCCTAAAGCACAAGAAACTGTTTATAACATGATATCTGACCTTGAACTTGTTGACGTTTGGCGAGAGTTCAATCCAGAAGTTCAAAGGTATAGCTGGAGAAGGTTAAATCCAGTACAGCAAAGTCGTCTAGACTTTTTCCTTGTATCAGACTCGCTGTTCAGATATGTGAAAGAAGCAGACACTGTATATGGTCAGAGAAGTGATCATTCTCTCATAAATGTCAAACTAATATTTAGACAGGAAGAAAGGCAAAAAAGCTTATGGAAATTCAACTCTTCCCTTCTTAAAGACCCCAAACCTATGCCTAATTGTTCAGTATTGTCTTTGGTTCGATTGATAATGCGATTAGAATATTCAAGATTATGTTAGAATGTTCACCAGGTTTCCGTAAGTTGCTAGTGCATTACCGAAGGCTCGAGAATGTAGAATCTGACCGAATTACATTCGCATTCGCTCGTCACGATTTCATTGGTCAAGCTTACTGATATGCAGAACATTCTAGAAAAGAATAATCGAGTATGTTCGAGAATATTCTCTAGATAACATATAAAAGAATGAGATATGTGCGACTGAGAGAGAGAAAATGAGATTTGTTGAAGGGTTCAAGTCATTGTCAAGCATAGAAAGGTTCGAGTCTTCATTGGGTTTGAGTCTAGTTGATGAAAAACTGCCTTGTTTAGAATATTCGCTACTGCTGTACGGTTAAGTTCCTGTACGACTTATTGAACCTGAAGGTTAGTTGATTATTTTTGTTGTCCCCATATTCTTCAACGTTTGCAAATAAAAGGATCCTCTTCGTTTCAATACCGCCTTGTGTATTTTGTCGTCTGCAAGCTGAACACCTACCACAGGATCTACAACGAACTCTTACAAGCTACTGCGCTTACCTTGTACTAAAGAAGTCATCGCTTTAGGGTGCAACATATGCCATGGACTTAGACAGGAAGACTGGAACCCAACAGTCGGTGATGCATTTCTGAAGATAATGTTTATATTTCTTTATCAATACAGCATGTGTCTGCAATTCCCGATGTTGATTGACCAGTGTATATGTCATGAAAGAAAGTGTAGAGTACAGCCATATCTTGAAATCTTTGACAGAAGCGAAACTCAATAAGTCATCATCACCATGAGTGTTTATCTCGGGAAAAAGAAAGAAGGGCAGACAGACAAACAGACAGATTAAAGGAACGGACAAATGAGAAGTAAATGAAGGAAAAGTAAATAGATGAATGAATGAATGAATGAATGAATGAATGAAAGTGGTCCTCTGTAGTTTGCTGTCATAATGGCCTCACTGTTACTGTTATTTACATGCCCATGTCAAAAACATTGGTATCCCTGTATTCATGAACTGTCACTGGATAGAAGTGGGAGCGCTTCTTAGAGAGGACACAAAGTCACACTGATCTAAAAAACAAAAACAAACAAACCCAAAAAGCCTGGGTTAATCAACGTACCTTTTTTGCCTCAGAATTCACAGAAAATGGTTTTATTTACTTTTGTTCCTTTTGACGTATTCTTCAGGACTTCGCTCAAGTTATAGGAAGCTTGTTATGTATCGATGATTATAGAAAAAAATCCATGGCAAAAAAGTATCAAAACGCTAAGAATTATAAGCTTGTCAGCTTGCACGTTTGCCCATCAAATCATGAACAGCGTGCTGCTTTGTTTGCGGAGAGAATGTCTTATATCAAAGTGAAGTAAAAACAATAAAAGAAGACTGGTTTATGTTCTAGACGATAGCCAGTTACCTTGGAGGCCACACTGGTCAGTGGTGTGAAAGGTAAAAAAAGCTTTGTGAAAGAGCGTACTTGTAGCAGTACATGATCTGTCAATGAAGGCACGTGATATGTCACTTAAATCAAAGGCAAAGCGAGGAGTAGCTCATTACAAATGGAGCAAGCATCCAGGTAACATTCTGTAGGTTTCATGAAAAAAAAAAAACTTTCTTGAACAGAAATAAATATTAAATGGGATCGTCATCATACAGATAAAAGGGTTTTGTTTGTTCGTTTGTCTGTCTGTTTGTTTGTTTGTTCCCAAATGGGATACAGATGAACGAACGATTCTGTTCTTTTCAGGAACTTTTCAGGGGTAAGAAGAACGAGAAATTCCAATGTAGTCTGATAGGGATGTAGTGCGGAATCTCAATTCGTAGTAATACGATTCAATAGAGTAAAGAGACTTGTGACATACACACTTGAGACCAAAATTGTTTGTAAGTGACTGTGTGTAGATCTGGTTGTTTTGGGGAGTAGATTTGTTGTAGTAAACAAGTAAATAAATAAATAAATAAATAAACACACATATGAATAAATAAAAGAGCACAAAAACAAACAAATTAATAGCTAAATAAATACATGAACACAAAGATAAATACATAAACAAATAAATAGATAAATAATTGAATGCATGAATAAATAGCTAAATGAAACATAAATGAAAATGTAAAGCAAGAAAATAAAAGAGATTTCTGCTCTTTACAGAGCATGACTTAGCATTAATGTTGTAGAAGAGTCAGTCGAATCTGCTTTGGGAGCACTTTGAATAGTTTTATGAATTCTAAAAGTGAATTTCAATCTTCTGTTGTGAGCACAAACTGTAAATGTTACAAGGTCCGTCTGTTCTTCTCGCTGGATATGATTCGAGCAGATAGCATACCCAGTTCTTCTAATTCATGTCAGTTTTCTTTTTTAGATACTGTCAAACATATGCACCAGGCAGTTTAGCTATGTAGTCTATTTGTTCTCTCTGTTTGTCTCAGTCAAGTCATTCATTGACCTCACTGCTCATTTCTTGTAGGGTTGAAGGACGAAACATTCTGCCTCTGATAAACCAGCCGAACAAGTATACAGAATGTAAGTCATCAGGTTTGAGACACAAATGACAATACCCCCGACTCCTCCCCCCCCTCCCCCTTGTAGGGAAGAGCTAAGCTGCTGGGTTGTTTCTTCATTGAAATACGACCCGAGTCTAACGTCCTGGTGCAAAGTCTCCAAAGTTGTTTTGCCTTTCTCTCGGGACACGTCAACGCTGCTTGATCACACCCTGTCTGCTATGATGCACACCTCTGTAGGTGTTGTTCCCATTCCAGTTATTTCAACAGAAACACGAGAGCAAACAAACCAGCCTGAGCTCTCTCTCTCTCTCTCTCTCTGATTTCTTCTACCCCCCCCCCCCCCCCAAACACACACACACACCTCCTAAGTCCTTTTGATCTGGTGTGGTTTAAAGCAATGTTCTTACTTCCCAGGTCAGTATGCTGATTAAATTGTCAGGTTCTGAAAAAAAATCAGTCTATAACGCATCAACATTCGGACGCTGTCTGTTTTGTGTTATAAATTTAATCCATTGCATCATCTGGCTGTACCAAGTGTATTATACGTTTTACCATTCCCATCATTTCATCATCAACTGTGCAATAAATCGGTAATGAGATCGTCTCGTAAATCAGCAGTTTTCCAATCTTATCGATCATCTTCTCTGCCTCGAAACACCAACCTTCATTGAAGATGGTGTGTATGTGTATGATCTATATATATTATATGAACGTGTGAGTGCAAATGAACCTGCCATTTGCGACAACTGATTTCAAAGAACCTCCGATTTGTGTGTTTAAATGACATTGGTTGTGGGTTTTAGTTTATCAAATGAACCTTTAAGGTCCGTATTTGTTTATTTATTTATCATTTATTTACCTATTCATTTATTTATCTGTCAATCTCTTTATCTATCTATTTTTTTCTGCCCGTCATTTCAGTTTGTGATCAGATCAGTAACAAAATAAGAAACATAATTCTACAACTCCGCAGACATGATGATTACAGCAATTGAGACACGAAAGCAAATTCTGGGCCATTCAAACATTGTGCGTTTGGGACGTCGCGTCTTGGACACTGTTGAACTGATCCCAAATCATTTAAGGCGAGCCATGCACTCTGGATATTGCATGCTGCTACACAGGTCCACAATGCCTGAAAAGTATTGGAGCATTACAGCGTGACTTAACTTTCAATTTCCAAACGGATAGTTCCTCAGGACTTCTCATTTAGTTCTGCTTCAAGAAACATGACAAATCTGTCACATGCAGGCATTGAGCCTGCACTCAACCCTCTAAGCAACATCCGTACACCCGATTGCAAATCAAAGACAGAGAGACAGACAACACCTCTCTCTCTCTCTCTCTCTCTCTCTCTCTCTCTCTCTCTCTGCAGAATTCAGAACCGTACGAAAATAACTGATTGCCAGTAAATACCCGAAAGAGTCTTCCGTGAATGACATGAGCCGTTCGCCAACAATTGTCCAAAGGAAGCCATGAAACGGTTTGTTCCAGGTGATGGGACGAGACCAGCTCGCAAACAAACCTTTTCTGTAGAAAGCCACACTTTGGTCAGCCCACTGCCAGGTGTCCTCATACCTTGATGATCATGAGAGAGAGAGAGAGAGAGAGAGAGAGAGAGAGAGAGAGAGAGAGAGAGAGAGAGAGAGAGAGAGATTATTTGATTGGTTGATTGTAACTATATTCTCAAGGGTAACAGATAAGCAAGAATTTTTTTTTCATCTGGCCCTTATCACTTCAGTGGCTAAGGCTATCAACGCATTTAACTGAGGCTAACAAAATACTGATGATTTATGTTGTCAAAAAATAAAGCATGCACATACACTAAAACTGTATGTCACACACACACACACACACACACACACACACACACACACACACACACACACACACACACACACACACATCGCAGAAAGAACATAATTATTAGAAGCATCAGCCACAATATTGGTACACAGGCGCGCGCGTGTGTGCACACGCACGCACACACACACACACACACACGCGCGCGCGCGCGCGCGCGCGCACACACACACACACACACACACACACACACACACACACACACACACATACACACACACTCCCTGCGGAAAGAGCATATAAAAAGCGTCAGTCATCATAGTAGTATCATCAGCACAGCCTGTGAAGGAATGAACAGGAATTCGTGAGGTAGTCGTGTTCAAGTACACAGGCATGTGTTCATAGTCAGCAATCTTGTTTATGCATTTTTTTTCCAAGTCATGTGGAACAAGAGATAAAGTTGTCAATATGAGAGAGAGAGAGAGAGAGAGAGAGAGAGAGAGAGAGAGATGAGGAGAGAGAGAGAGATTTGAAGAGAGAGAGAGATTGAGAGAGAGAGAGAGGGGAGAGAGAGAGAGAGAGATTATTTGATTGATTGATTGTAACTATGTTCTCAAAGGCAACAGATAAGCGAAACGATTCTTTTTTTTCATCTGGCCGTTGTCACTTCATTGGCTGAGGCTATCAACGCATTTAACTTTAACACAATATTGAACTGAGTATAACAGAGTAGTGATGATTCATGTTATCATAAAAGATAACAATTATAATGATCATGAAACAAATGAGGAAAGAAAGAAAGAAGTGAATACATATATAAATAAATAAATAGATAAACAAATAAAGAAAAATAGATAAATAAATAAACGAATGACAAGAAATAATAATATCGAAACAAAAACCATAAGAAACATTCCAAGCCAATTTCCTTCAGCTTTCACACTTGAATTACATTAGAGAGAGAGAGAGAGAGAGAGAGAGAGAGAGAGAGAGAGAGAGAGAGAGAGAGAAGAGAGAGAGATTTCACATGCTAATTCATTTAAGTAGTTAAAAGAAACGCCGGCTGATCTACTCAATATTTCAGTCAGTTTATCTTAGTGGCCATTTACCATCCGTTAAAGGCATGCATGGACAAATTAGACAATTATATGATTACTTTAGCGCTCATTCAGCGCCCTTCATCGGCTTCACCATAAATCGCCAACACAAACGAAGCAGTATATATATATATATATATATATATATATATATTATATATATATATATATAGAGAGAGAGAGAGAGAAGAAGAGAGAGAGAGAGAGAGAGAGAGAGAGAGAGAGAGAGAGAGAGAATGGTACTGAGGATCAGCGCAATCTTAAAAACAGTGCTCAACCACAGTGGAAGCGACATTTGTTATATTAAAAGCAAGTTAAAATCAAGCTTCTAAAAACATCTACAAATTTGTTTCACGCTGTGCGGTCGTCAGGATGTGATGAGCTTGTGTTGCCAGTGCCACGTATATATATAGCTAGCTGGTTTGCTGTTGTTTTTTTCCCGTGCTACATGTGTTTCTCAGGTGTTGGTTTTTTTCGCTGATAGGAACTTCCATCTGTGTCTGCAATTGTTAACCATTTCTGTTCTAACATTTAGAGTTGCCAACTGTGGTTTACATAGTATAATGTATTTCTCTGTAAGGCATAGATTACATTTTTTTGAAATGTTGTTGTATGGTGCTGCTCTTTTTAAAATTTTCCAAGATATGTTGTAGTCTATGTTTTTATCTTTAAGTTTCCAAATGTATTTACTCAATTCTGTTTGGTTTTTGTATCTTTCTTTGTTGAATGATTGTTTATGGTTTGCATATCTAGTTTTGAATTGGTTTTCCGTGATACCTACATATGTTTCTTTTGCGTTCTCTGATGTTACAGTGGCTTGGTATACAATGTTGTTATAAAGGCATTTGTTGCTTAGGGGGCACTGTTCTTTTTTGGTACAGTTACAAGATTTCCTTTCGTTACAAGATTTCCGTTCGTGTGTAAAATTTTCCACAACCAAAACTTAAAAATCACAATAGAAGCAAACAAAAAGATAGTGAACTATTTAGACATAACGTTAGACCTCAACCAACACACATATAAACCATACAAGAAACCAAATGACACGCCTGTTTATGTAAACATCAAAAGCAATCACCCACCCTCCATACTGAAAACAATACCCAAAAGCATAAATAAAAGACTATCCAATTTGTCATGTAACGAAACAGTATTCAACAATGCTACAGCTGAATACCAAGAGGCGTTACATAAAAGTGGCTACAATTACAAACTGCGATACGATCCAGACAATGATACAAAAAGATGCAGAAAGAACAGGAAAAGGAATATCATATGGTACAATCCCCCATATGATGCAAGAGTTAAAACAAATGTAGGGAAAGAATTCTTTAAAATCTTGACATCATCTTTCCCAAAAGACCATAAATTATTTAAGATATTCAACAAAAACAACATCAAATTATCATATTCATGTATGCCGAACCTTAAAAATGCCATCGATTCAGCAAACAAAATGAAAAGCGGCACAGAAAAAAAGGAGGGTAACGAAAGGAAATCTTGTAACTGTACCAAAAAAGAACAGTGCCCCCTAAGCAACAAATGCCTTTATAACAACATTGTATACCAAGCCACTGTAACATCAGAGAACGCAAAAGAAACATATGTAGGTATCACGGAAAACCAATTCAAAACTAGATATGCAAACCATAAACAATCATTCAACAAAGAAAGATACAAAAACCAAACAGAATTGAGTAAATACATTTGGAAACTTAAAGATAAAAACATAGACTACAACATATCTTGGAAAATTTTAAAAAGAGCAGCACCATACAACAACATTTCAAAAAAATGCAATCTATGCCTAACAGAGAAATACATTATACTATGTAAACCACAGTTGGCAACTCTAAATGTTAGAACAGAAATGGTTAACAATTGCAGACACAGATGGAAGTTCCTATCAGCGAAAAAAACCAACACCTGAGAAACACATGTAGCACGGGAAAAAAACAACAGCAAACCAGCTAGCTATATATATACGTGGCACTGGCAACACAAGCTCATCACATCCTGACGACCGCACAGCATGAAACAAATTTGTAGATGTTTTTAGAAGCTTGATTTTAACTTGCTTTAATATAACAAATATATATATATATATATATATATATATATATATATATATATATATATATATATATAGCGAATGGTACTGAGGATCAGCGCAATCTTAAAAACAGTGCTCAACCACAGTGGGAGCGACATTTGTTATATTAAAAGCAAGTTAAAATCAAGCTTCTAAAAACATCTACAAATTTGTTTCACGCTGTGCGGTCGTCAGGATGTGACGACCGCACAGCGTGAAACAAATTTGTAGATGTTTTTAGAAGCTTGATTTTAACTTGCTTTTAATATAACATATACATATATATATATATATATATATATATAATATACGCTCTCTCTCTCTCCCTCTCTCTCTCTCTCTCTCTCTGGGCTCACAGACTAGGTAGACTTAACCCCCAGAGCCCCCATCCACGCCCCATCATCGCTCGTTTCCAGAAATGGGGGAACCTGATGACTTTGATGAGAGATCAGCAAGGAAGAAACAAAATGAAAGAGAAAGGCTTGACGGTGAGTCAGGATCTGACAAAACGACAGTCCCAGCAACTGAAAACTCTTAGAGATCAAGGGAAGATCGGTTTCTATGTTAGAGATCAACTGAAAATTCGAGAAGATCAGCAGCGAAGGCTGGGTGAAACTAGAAAAACGGGATCCCCGACGACGCGGGTGGAGTCCCCCTCACGTCCAGCCTGTTACGTCAAGCATTCCAGCGGTAGCAGCCAACCAACCAGCAACTCGGGAAAATGCAATGACGAAACGAACGCGACTCCGAGCAGCCCTCGCCGTGTGCAAAATGAGGATAACAAACGAGGGGCGAGCAGTCGACCCCAGACCCGGTCAACCGTAACTTCCACCGAGCGACAGGCAAATCTACACGATTCATGGAAAACGAAAGCCACGCGCGCAAAGACCAAAACAATCACACAAGCATAGGAAACAGGCCGAAGCCTAGATGACACTGCACGCACACATAGCTTAGTAAACAGTGGGCAAAAGGATAGAAACACGCACACAGCCTCTCACATTAGGCCTACTCCTACTATTGAAGGCAGTGATAATGAAGTAGTAATTTCTCACGATGGAACTAATGGAGCTGATGAAGAGAACGACAGTACAAATACACACGCACAAATAAACACTACAAACACCATATCAAGTTCTCTTTCTTTTGTTCCTTGGAATGTAAATGGGCTGAGCGCCAAGCTGTGTGATCCTGATTTTGTTAATTATATTACTTCCTTTGATGTCTGCTGTTTGCAGGAAACTTTTACCTTCAGTTCGTTTAATTTTAATGTTTACTTTAAAGATGTTCTTGTTTTCCACTCACCTGCAACCAAACTATCCAGGATGGGTCGCGGATCAGGAGGGGTTGTTACTTTAGTGAAAAGAAAGTGGTCAAATTTTGTTAAACAGATTGAAACAAATGCTGATAATATTATTTGTTTGCAGCTTTGTAAAACATTGTTTGGCTGCGATAGTGACGTATTATTTGTTAATATGTATAACCACCCTATAAACAGTGTCTTTTACAATGACAAGGATTTTGAATTACTTTAGACAAATTAGAACAATTTTTGTTGACTTTTTATGAAGGAAGACAAAGAGTTTTATTTTCTGGTTTGTGGGGATTTGAATGCTATAATAGGAGAATGGGGGCTAGAAATTATGGATTTAACTGGTGATGACCTTGTTCTAGATAATTATAACGAAATGTGCAGATCTTCAGAAGATAAATTGGTTAATGGGTTTGGCAAGAGACTGATGGAACTGTGCACCATGTTTCAGCTGTCACCCCTGAATGGATTGATTGACAACCATTTTGATGACAGTTTTACGTTCCTTGCTGATCAAGGAAATAGCACTATTGATTTTTTGCAAGTTCTGTAGATTTGACATGGATAGCCAAATCTTTAAAAATAGAAAAACGCATCGAGTCCCAGCACATGCCTGTAAAATTATTTGTTCATTGTACCGTCACTGACAAAGGAAAGGGAGAATAAAAGCAAGATGTACCTATAACTAAAGTTAAATGGGAGCATAGCAAAGAGCATTTATTTTTAGCTCGGTTAGAATCCACTCATAGTAGTCAGGCTCTTGAAAAAGCTGTAAATCTGGTTGACAACGACATTGAGGGCGGACTTAAACTTTTCATCGACACTCTGCTTGAAGCCGGTGAATGCATGAAATGCACAACTTGGCAAAAAAACACGTGCAAGACCAAATTATAACAAATGGTACGATGCTACGTGCCGCAACCTTAAAGGTATTGCAAGGCGAGCGCTGACACACTGCACGCGTACGAAAAAGGCAAAAGATAAGGCTAAGTATAAAGTCAAAAGAAATATTTATAACGATACAATTAGAAATAAGAGAACGCAACACAAAAAAAATCTAAGGGATACTCTGCTAAATAGTAGAAACAACAGTAGCAAATTTTGGTCTACAATTCGCAGTGTTAGACACAAACCACGTATAATAACCAACATTCCCATCTCCGTACGGCAACATCATTTTGAAACTATTTTTAGACAGGCTGGTGAGTCAGGCGAAACAAACGGGAATCCCCACGACACTCTGCCAGAATCTGAAGACCCCGTCTGGGTCCCAGATTTAGACCAACCAATCACAGACACTGAAGTTAAGCAAGCAATTAGAAAATCAAAAGTCAGGAAAAGCGTCAGGGTTAGACGATATTAGTAATGAGTTTTTAAAATCGTCTATTCATTTCATTGCCCCCTTCTTAGTAAAATTGTTTAACAGAATCTACGATAATGGCTATTATCCTGTTGAATGGTCACACTCAGTCATAGTTCCTCTATTTAAAAAAGGTGACTCTGCTAATCCAGGAAACTACCGTGGGATTTCACTACTAAGCTGCTTTAGTAAAGTGTTTACATCCATTCTAAACAAGCGACTCTACAAATGGGCAGAACATGAAGAAAAAATTTGTGAGGAACAAGCTGGTTTCCGCAAATCATATTCGACTATCGACCATATTTTCTCTCTAATCACAATGATCAATGCATGTATTAACGAGAAACGCAAAAATGGAAAACTATACATAGCTTTCATCGACTACATGAAAGCGTTCGATACGGTCAACCGAGAAAGTTTATGGAAAGTGCTAGAAAAAGTTAATACATCTACTAAAATGTTAAATATGCTGCAGGGAATATATAAATCTGTTCGATCGTGCGTTAAATGGGGCTCTGAGATATCGGAGTTCTTTGAATGCCCCGGCGGTCTGAAGCAAGGGTGCTTGTTATCTCCCTTGATCTTCTCCCTCCTTATAACTGAAGTAGCAGAAGTGAATAGTAAAGGAAAACACGGCTTTCAGTTTCTTCCTTCTTTAAGAGAAATTTTTCTCTTGCTTTTCGCAGATGATATCGCTTTAATTTCATCTACACCTTCAGGTTTACAAAACCAAATAAACAATTTGCAGATAGCGTCTGATAAATTGGGTCTAAAAGTAAATCTGACGAAGACTAAAGTTATGATTTTTAGAAAAGGGGGTCATTTGTCCAAATATAAAAAATGGTACTATAACAGAGAGCAAATTGAAGTGGTGAACAGCTACAAATATCTTGGTTTCATCTTGACTACTAAATTATCTTTTGTAGCAGCGTTGGATGACTATTCAAGGAGAGCCAAATATAAAACAATAGAAATTATGAAAACAATGTGGAATTTGGGTAGGATGGACATAATCATCTTTTTTAAACTATTTGACACGATGGTGAAACCAATGCTATTGTACGCTGCAGAGGTATGGGGTATTACACAATATAAAACTATCGAAGCGGTCCATCTGTTTGCTTGTAAAAAACTGTTAAGTGTTAGCCCTAAAACACCAAATGCAATGGTCTATGGGGAGACTGGTCGCTATAGTCTTTATATAGACAGCACACTAAGAGCACTTAGCTATTGGTTCTCTTTACAACAGATGGAACTGAATAGAATACCCAAGCAAGCATATCTTTCCTTGATTAACAGCCTTATGAACAACACCGACGACAGAACGATAAAAAATAATTGGGCATATGATATAAAATGTTGTCTTGACAGATATGGATTTTCTGAAGTGTGGTTAGTGGGTGGGGTCGGAAATATTAATATGTTTAAGAAGATTTTTAGGCAAAGGATGGTAGACTGTTTTCAGCAAGACTGGGTTAGTAAATTAAATTCAAGTGATCGCTTCAACACCTATTATTCATTTAAGTCTCTTTTGCAACCAGAACCGTATCTAACCTATTTAACGGTTAACAAATTTAAAATGTATTTCACCAGATTTCGTCTTGGGTTAAACGACCTGAATATAAATAGCAGATACAAAGAAAATATCAAAACATGTCCTTTTTGTAACCAACTTGAGAACGAACTCCACTTTCTATTAAGATGCAATGCTTATATGCCTCTCAGAGAAAAATACATACTGAAGCACAGACAATTTCAGAACGTGAACTCTATTGAACTAAAACAATTACTTGCAAACGAAAATGTGCATATTACAAGAGATATTGCTATGTACATTTATTATGCATTGAAAAAAAGAGAAGAGCTCGTATCTCATACAGTATGAATAATTAGTTACCCTCATAAAGAAGCATTATCAGTACATCGAAAAATATACTTTCGTTATCGTTTCTCCTTTTTTTTCTCTTTATGTGTGCACTGCACCTCACATTGTTATAGGCCGGAGGCCTGAAACATTAAAATTGTGTTCAATTGTTCTCTCTCTCTCTCTCTCTCTCTCTCTCTCTCTCTGTGGATATATATATATATATATATATATATAGAGAGAGAGAGAGAGAGAGAGACAGACAGAGAGAGAGAGAGAGAGAGAGAGAGAGAGAGAGAGAGAACTGAGACAACCAACATCATTTCTAAGAACAGAACAATTTGCCAGTAACACACATTAAGATGAGACCATTTTGATAAATGTCTGCAAAACATGAATGTATGAATAAATAAACAAATAAATAACTTCAACACGGTTTGGTCACATACAAATAGATCTTGTCAAAGAAAGCGAACCACCAAATATAGTTTGCGGCCAATCAAGCGAGCGAAGCGACAGGAAAAGAACATTTTAAACGGCCGTACGTGTTTTAATACCAACAGTTACCGTATCACCAATGCATCATGAATGCGCCATTGTGGACCAAACGACATTTAACACTGGTTGAAGGGAAGAAGAGGCAGAAGGGGGAGATAGCGAGAGTAATCCGTGACGTGGAAATATGACGGTGAACAGTATTTTGAAATAAATGCTGACACAAACACAGATTTGACGAAATGCCCATGAACTGGTAGGCTGTACATGTAAATGGTAAACCTTACATGAATATATCTACATACATAATATTGATACCAGTCGCCCTGAAGGATTTCAGCCCAATGTAGACATCGTGAACCTCTTGAAGATCTAGATGTTTATGCACTTCATTCCATTCTGTGGGTGTGTTGAGACTGGCCAGAGTCCCCCCACGTTCCCAACAAGCTAACGCAGCATGGTCCCAGTTATCATATTTGTCCTTGGTATGCAAGAAGCATCTGCCAGCAACCCACGTCTGTCCCTCCCCACACTGGGCATTTGACATTCCATTTGGTGGTTCATCCTTCACCCTGTAGTATATAGAAATAATGTAACAATTACATTCAGACTCCGATTCTACTGTTCACAGCGCTCACGTCTGCTTTAGGAAATTTATATCAGACGTGGTTTCTGATGAAAAGTGACTTGTTTACACGAATCTTCAGAAACGCTACTTTTTGTTTCAGGTTATTCATGTAGAGCCTCTACACACATCTGATGAGAATGGTCTGTGTCAAACAATTCTTCTGACACACTGCTATCTACTTTGACTTTATAAAAAAGAAAGAAAAGGGAACTAATGAAACGTGTACTGCCATGATTTTCCTGAAACAGTATTAACCTTTTCTTTATTTTCACATAGAACGTCTCACCTGGATTAAATGGAATCTACGAAGCTGCATGATTCTTTTGAGACCTAACCGTCAGGTTTATATATTACTAACATAAATCTGATGTAATGAAATGTGTTATTCCATGATTCTTCTCAATCACGTTTCTTCTTTCAGTTATGAGTATGCTTTGAAAGTCTGTGCCGGTATGTGCTACTGCATTAGAAGTAATCGCCAAAATGCTGTAACCATAGAGTCTGTGCCGGTATGTGCTACTGCATTAGAAGTAATCGCTAGAATGCTGTAACCGTGCTGTTTAAACCTTCTACACTTTTTTTTATTTTACAAACAACTCCTTTCAAACTAACACAAGCTGCCCGCCTATTTTCTTACAATCTGTTTGCGCGTGTGTTTGTCTGACTGTCTGTCTGTCTGCCTGTCTGTCTGAGTGGGGAATGTCATAAGGAACAAACTGAGTTTTCCTGCACAGTGTATGATTAATCTGGTTTGATGAAGTTCAGAATGCGGAAAACAGGACAGCATTCTGCTAACATTTAGCAATCAGTCCTACAAATTCTGAAAGATTGGTCATTCTGAATGAGACACACAGATGTTTGCACTGCCAATAGTGATGTCCGATACCTTACTTTTTGAATTATAAACAGGCATGTAGGTGAATGCGTGCGTGCATCCGTGCGTGTGTTTGTGAGTGCGTGCGGTTGTGTGTGCGAGTGTGCGTTCGTGTGTGGTGTGTGTGTGTGTGTGTGTGTGTGTGTGTGTGTGTGTGTGTGTGTGTGTTTGCGTACCCTAAAGTCAGAAACTTCTACATTTGCAAATGAGGGAAGCAACGAAGGTTGTGTAACGACACCTAATGGTCACGCCCCATGTAATGACACCTAATGGTCACGCCCCATGTAACGACACCTAATGGTCACGCCCCATGTAATGACACCTAATGGTCACGCCCCATGTAATGACACCTAATGGTCACGCCCCATGTAACGACACCTAATGGTCACGCCCCATGCTTACTCACAGCTAACATTTCTTGAAGCTATTCTTGCCTTGGTTCATAGATTCAAGTGGCCGTTTGGCTGAGCATCTACATGTGATATCGCGTATGTCGATCAGATGCATGCGGTGAGGTTTCCTTAGAAGCTAAACTGCTCTCTCCCCTCTCTCTCTCTCTCTCTCTCTCTCTCTCTCTCTCTCTCTCTCTCTCTCTCTCTGTGCGCTCGGGTGTGTTGTGTGTGTGTGTGTGTGTGTGTGTGTGTGTGTGTGTGTGTGTGTGTGTGTGTGAGTGTTCCTTTTCTGTGTCCCAGTCCGTGATTTGTCTTTTTAGTCCTTTTTTTTTGTTGTTGCTTTCTTCACCTTGCTGAAGTACCCAGATGGATTGTTCAGAGAGAGAGAGGATCAACATCCAGCCAATACGTTCAGTCACTTCATCGATCGAAAGGTAACGCAGAACGCATGTAGGCAAGTCCACGCACATCCCACACGTCTCTTTTTTTGTTGTTTATTTTTTTCTTTAAAAAAAAAAAAAAAATTCAGATCTGTGCCAAGTCATTACTATAACGACGGAAGAATGGTTAACCTGCACTTGTTTTCCCCCACTACTTAACTGTTCAGCATTATAATATATATATATATATATATATATATATATATATATATATATATTATATATATCTATATCTATCTATGTCGAAGCCGCTTATAACGAGGTTGGGTATAACGAATGACAGATATAACGAAGCAAAAAGGTTGGTTCCGACAAAAATCCTTCTTTACATGACTTAAGATACGTCGGATGTAACGAAGTCGGATGTAACGAAATGTTAATGCCGCTTATAACAAATTGGTTCTGGGGTCCACAGCGGGCGATCACGCCGGTTATAACGAATCAGATGCCTATAGCGAGTTATTTGTTCGGCCCTCTGAAGAGTTTCAACAAGACATAACAAAGTGGTTGCTTTTGTGTTTGGGAACCATTTCTTGGAAATGGTTGGTTAGTTCGCTGTGATGTATATTGCTTCATAGTGTAGCTTGCTATTTTCAGGCAGATGGAGCAACTAACTACAGAGCAGAAGCAAGTGCCCTTCTCACTGCTGTACAGTTACTAAATGAAAGGGACTTCTTACCAACTCACACAGTGTTCCTTACAGATTGTCAAGCCGTCCTTCAAAGTCTCCAGAGGAGAGAAAGAGAGCAAATCCTACAGGAAATCAAGCAGGAACTGCACACGTTGAGCAGGAAGACAACACCAGTCCTGCAATGAATTCCCTCCCACTGCGGTATTGCAGGAAATGAAGAGGCGGACAGACTCTCCAATGTGGGCAGCCTACAAGACCAAATAGCCCATGCTGTATCCTACAGAGAGGCGAAGACCATCATCCGCAGCCAGTTCAGGACAGCATGGAGAGAAAGATTACAGGTGGAGGTAGAGAAGGATGACATTCACCATCTTGAGCGTGCCTAACAAGTCGCTATCTTCAGACTAAGAACTGGACACTGTCAGTTGCTCTCCCACCTCTATCGCCTGAATATATCGCACACAGATGAGTGCCCATGTGGTACTGGCCCACAAAACCCAGCCCGCGTACTTTAGTCATGTCCCACTAGTGCACTTTCGACAGCCTGCGGTGCGAGTTTTGGCCCGGTGCAGTGGGACTCAAAGAAAAGCTGTGGGGAATGACAGACTCACTCCGACGGACCGCTGACTTTGCCAAAGCTACCGGACTTTGTATCTGACCAGTATGACCAGGGAACGCAAAAGAAGAAGAAGAAGAAGAAGGAGATGGAGGAGTGTCTGCATAGCACATGAAATGTAGAGCTGTCTATGCATTGCTCTAAACAGAAATCACACATTTATACATGTGTTTGACTAGCTGCATAACCTAAGCTTGTTTCATTTTCCTACACAGCTTCACAAAGGAATTTTGGAAGTATATTTACTGTGTGTTTGTTGTATGGTAAACGTCACCTCTGATAATAAAATCGTCTGTTAATGTCCTGATATACACGTACCCGTAATTGTCGAAGCAGAGCAGTCGACTCATGTGGGTCAAGTTCAGCGACTGTAAACGGAGGAAAGATGCTGAAGGGACGAGGGTGGGGTGAAAGAGAAGGAGGGTGTCAGTGTGTGAGGCTTTGATTTATTAGGCCATTTCATCATGGCGTCTGCACACACAGATGAAAAAATAATGGGAGAATATGAAACTGCGCCGTCGACACTGGCAATCATTCTGGCTTCCAAAGAGAAGTGTAAAAGTCAGTATTTTGGAATTGAGGACACCAGAAGACGCCAGAACTCATTTTAAGTACCTATCGGAGAGAATCAAATGAGAAGTTTGACAGAACCGCTGCACATACATGTACTTGAGTGCCTTTGTGTACTCATGTGGACTGCTGTGTTTCGTGGATGACAAAGACCTTTTGAGATATTCCTCTCCTCTGTTCATAGCTGAGTTTTGATTGCTTTTTTTTCTCGTCTAGCTGTGGCAAAAATCAACCTCATCTGTTCCGTCAAAGTGTGTAGCATTTTAGGGCTTTTTTTAACGTCCAGTGTGGCAGCAATCTTGTTTCACTGAATGTGAGAATTTGAGGATTTTTTTCACCCATTTGTGACAACAATGATCCATTTCTGTTGTTTCACAGAATGTCAGGATTTGAGGGATTTCATTTTTTGTTCAGTGTAGCAACAATTATCCTTTTCTGTTGTTTCATAGAATGTGAACATTAATATATCAGACATTATAACTGCCATGCCATTAACTGTATATGAGTGACCTAATGCGTACTGCTAATAACGAAGAACTCTTGACTGTATACTGATATATTCCCCCGTCGTGTCCGACGGATGAATAGGCAGGCAGATCATCTACTGATGTGGGTTCGCATGTGGGAATAAAGATAAATTCCTGAGGAACAAAGTCTTCCACAGACGCTGCATGGAATGTATTCCTACAATGATGGGGCCAGTTTTCTTCGATCCTTCTTTTCCTGGATGGCGGCTGGTCTGTTGCGCTCGAATGTGACTGTGCCCTGGGTACACCATTACTTCCACTGTGTTATGTCAAAGGCAACATCTTCCCAGGAAGCAGTGTCGATGTTGCAGCTTCTGAGGTTGGTCTTCACGGTGTCTTTTTTATTTCTGCAGAGGCCATCCTTGCTCACATTCCTGCAGTTGTTCATAGAATAGCATCTATGGAGTTCTGCTGTTCTCTATACGGACAACGTGTCCTCTCCATCCTTGCTGGCGTTTGATGAGTATACACTCAATGCTGGGTAGGTCACACTTCTTCTGGACCTGTAGGTTGGAAACTCTGTCTTGCCATCTTGCCATTTGATGCTGCAGATCTTGTGCAAGCATCGTTGATGGAAGTGTTGGAGTTGTTGGATATCAGCGGTACGTGGTCCTTGTCTCACAACAGTAGAGGAGAGCACTTAGAACCACAGCTCTGCACACGGTAACCTTTGTGCGAAATTTGATGCCATTGTCATACTACAGACTCTTTGAGAGTCTGCCAAAGGCAAAGCTGGCCTTTGCGATGCGCAACATCATTTCTGCATCCAGAGATCCGTAGCTGCTAACAGTGTAGCTGAAATAGCAGAACTTGTCCACATTTTTTATGACTGTGATGTTGATGAGACAGATGGTGGTAGTGCACTGCCAGCTCCGGGCAGTGAATGCAGGGACATGGTCTCGGTCTCACCAAGACTAATTGTAAGTCCAAAGCGTTGACAGGCCCTTGCAAAACGATCTGTAATGCACTGGATGTCTTCATGGGAGTGCACGGCCAGTACACAGTCATCAGCAAAGAGGAACATTTTCAAAAGCGCATCAAATACTTTAGCCTTGGCCTGAAGTCATCGAAGGTTAAGTTTGCCATCTGTACAAAAATAGATGCATACCTCCTTGTCACTGGAATGCATCAATCAGCATTGAAACAAACAGAATGCAAAAGAGGGTGGGAGCTAAAACGTGTCCCTGCTTCACTTCGTTTTTCACTGGACATGGGTAAGAGGTATCTCCGTTTTCTTGCACCCTCGCCTGCATATCGTTATGAAATGAAACGATCAGTGAGATGAACGTTGCCAGGCAACGAAACTTGTGAAGGATCTTCCACAAGCCAGTCCGATTTACGGTATCAAAGGCCTTGATGAGATCAACAGACACCATGTGGAGCTCCTGGTTCTGCTCAAGACACTTTTCCTGTACCTGGCGAACAGCAAACACCATGTCGGTTGTGCTCCTGCCTGCTCAAAACCCGTACTGTGATTCAGGAACGATGGAGTCTGCTATGTGGGTGATGAGTCTGTTCAAGATGACCCTGGCAAGAATCCTTCCTGTGATGTATAATAGGGAAATCCAACAATGATTGTCACTGGACGCATTATCATCATTCCTCTTGTAGAAGTGTACAATAGAGGCGTCTCTGAGGTTTGGGGGCACTTCTCCCTTTTCCCGTATGGACCGGAAGAGGCTAATCAGCTTATCCAGGAATACCTTGCCTCCATTCTTGCATATGTCTGCTGCAATTCCATCTGCTCCTGGTGCTTTCCCAAACGTGGTCTGATTCAGAACCTTCGTAGTCTCTGCACTGGAGAATAGGTCTGCCAGAGATTCCTTCACTGGCAGTTGGGGGAGCGCTGCAATTGCTTCTTCAGGTACTGACAAGTCTCTATTCAAGACAGCATTGAAATGCTCAGCCCAGCGAGCAGTCTTATCTGTCAGCAGTGTGCTCTGGTCAGAAGCACGAATGGATATTGACCCAGTAGTCTTTGGTCCATAGATGGTGCGAAGGTCCGCGTGAAATGTCTTCATGTGGTTGACATCTGTTGCCAATCGTCCTTCACCTGCCGAAGCTTCTGTTGGATGAGCTGCCTGGCGTGCTGGTACTTGTGGGGTTTTGTTTTCATTTCGCAGGTCTTGTCGCTGAAGTGATTTCTGTAGATCTTGTAGAGCATGTCTGTGAGCTTGTTGATCTCTGCTAATAATAATTAAAAAAAGCTCTTGATTGTCTACATTAACAAATGATAACACATCTGTAACTTTCGTTGCAATGGTGGACCAAAGTAAAATTCAGACCTTATTGAGACACTAATCAGTTTTAGTTATTGTGATTTCTTGTCAAGTCGTGACAAGCACAAAAACATTCTCTCCAGTATGGCAGAGCGCGTGAATTTGAAAATCAACTACGTAAGAGTTTCTTTCCATACCAGGGCACATTCCAGTGACATAA
>CM065724.1:78588144-78613144 GCA_033310375.1 Conus canariensis
AATTTACATAAAAAGCTTACAAAGGTCTGACCGGAATTCTTGAAGAACTCCCAAATGATTCCATCAGGTCCAGCACTTTTACCATTTTTCATTTATTTAATAGTTAGTAATGTGTCTTCTCTGAATATTGGTCTATCATGTATATATTTCTTCACTATCAAACTCCTCATTGGTCACTGTGCACACTTGGTCATATTTTTCTAACCAATTCTTAAAATGTAAGAACCAATCTACATTGGAATGCTATTTATAGGTTGTGAATTTTTTGTTGTTGAAATCTTGTGTATAGTGTTCCAGAACTGCTGATTTTTGACCGAGGACATAAGATCATTCAATACAGAATCATTGTATTTTTTCTCTTTCCTTTTATTTAAATTTGTGTACTTTCTTCTTGCAATACAGAACAATACTCTGTCATCTTCATCCGTTGTTTTCAGTACAGTTCTGAATAATTTACGTAATTTACTTTTGGGTACACTACATTCTTGATCAAACCAGCTCTGTTCAAATTTGTTGTTTAGTGGTTTAATTTTCCTCATACTTTGAGCTTGTTATTTGACAATTTCATTAAATAAAGACAGTGCCTCGTTTACGTCCACATGAATAAGATCATCAGCAGCTTTCAACTTTTCTAGAACATGTGGTGAATTCATAAGATACGAAAACTGTTGACCATAATCTGGATTCCAGCGATACTGAACAATGAACTGACTATTCTGGCCACTCTGTACACTAGGACCAATATAGTATGTGACTGATCAGTCTGTATTTCAATACACAGCACTTATGGCAAGTGATCAGAATCATATTTTTCCATCACAGTAAGAGTAATCCTTTTCATACAATAGTTCAAAAACGTGTACAGATGCTAAAAAGTAGTCATTCACACTGCTCCCTACATCACAAATGTAAATGAAACGACCTTCAAGTTCACCATTACATACCCCATTCAGAATTATCAGTTCTAATACAATGCACATGCTAAGTAATTTCTTTACATACAAATTTGACACCTTGTCTTGAGGACATCTTTCATGTATAGTATTAACCTCATTGTCGTAATTAATGTATAGTTCACACTCGCATACAATTTCTGTAGAAATGTTTGAAGTTCTTGCATTCATGTCTCCACAAAATGACAATTCAATATCATCAAAGTACATCACGTTATTGACAACACAATTTTCCAGCAATCCAATACCATCATCAAAACAACACTTGGAGTAGAAAGGTGAGTTTTCTGGAGGGACATACACACATACAGGTAAGACATTTTTACCAAAACCAAAAACGTCTCTATCAAGCATGAATAACATTGAACACTGGTAGTCACAATCCATTTGGTGAACATACGGAAGAAGTAGTAAACAAGTTGGGTATTTTTTGCTCCCATAAGAAAACCTAACACAGAGTAACTTTTATTCAAGACTGGCACAGCCTTTTAAACTTGAACAAAGCCAGACAAATACATAGACGAACAATCTAACAGTGGGGGAAAAAACAAGCGCAGGCCAACAACTGAACTATCTTCATAGTAATGACTTGGCAAAGATTTGGACTTAAGGAGGGGGGGGGGGGGGGGGGGGGGGGTAATTTGAAGATGGAGAAACTGGGAACATGAAATTAAGAAAATATGTTACAGATATGAAAACTCTTCACTAGCTGCATAAGGGAACCATTGCAACCTCTTTTGAAGGCAGATATATTTGTATTGCCTCGGAGCAGGCAATACAAATATATCTGCCTTCAAAAGAGGTTGCGATGGTTCCCTTATGCAGCTAGTGAAGAGTTTTCATATCTGTAACATATTTTCTTAATTTCATGTTCCCAGTTTCTCCATCTTCAAATTACCCCCCCCCCCCCTCCTTAAGTCCAAATCTTTGCCAAGTCATTACTATGAAGATAGTTCAGTTGTTGGCCTGCGCTTGTTTTTTCCCCTACTGTTAGATTGTTCGTCTATGTATTTGTCTGGCTTTGTTCAAGTTTAAAAGGCTGTGCCAGTCTTGAATAAAAGTTACTCTGTGTTAGGTTTTCTTATGGGAGCAAAAAATACCCAACTTGTTTACTGTTTATCGTTTACTGTTCCCTGCCTCATTTCATTTCCGATACGGAAGAAGACTTTTCCGTACCATACAAATCAGTCTTCCTGAACACCAGTCCTGTTTCGAAAGTCTTACTGCCGGTTTTACAAATAAGCTATAGTCTCGAAAAATATTTGACTCAAATGATTCAGCAGAAGTTTCTACCAAACATACAGAATCAAAAGAAGAAATAAAGTGGTTTAAGTCCTTGTCGTGTAATTTATAAAATAGTCCACAAAAATACCAGTGAAGAAAGGACACACTATTCACAATTTTCTGTACAGAAAACGTCAAAGGGATGTGGGTTTGTTTTGGTGTCATGTTCGTGTTCAGTCGTACTGTCAACGCCATGACTGAAAGTTCCATCTTCCATAGCACTATCATTACCATCGTTCATCCCGTCATTAACACAAACAATACCATGCAAAGGAACAAGGTCATCAAGACTGTTAGCTACATCTGCACTGGAACAGTCAACACTTTTATTTATTTCAGCAGCAAGTACACAATCATCACCACAGCCTCCCCGCCCAGTCCCACGTGTTCTGTGAAAAACACTCTGTTGAGTTTCACACACACCAGTCTTTACAGTAGATAGCATAACATCGCTATGTACCATGGAAGACATATTGCACGAAACATGACCGTCAAAAATCAAATCCAACTTTTCCACAGTTAACACATTAACCCATCGTGTGTTATTAGCATCTGACCCATTGCCGTCCACACCGATGTCAGTGACAAACTGCACGGGATTTTCAACGCCTAGGCCAACCTGCTTCAAATCAGAATCGTTCACGGCCCCAGTTAAAGTGTCAGCACGTGGAGTCTGAATATGAATCTCGTGCGGTGGCACCTTAAACTTCGCCTACCTCTGACTTTGACAATGGGGCATTTTCCAAAGCGGCATTTTCCAATGATAGGGCCGGCCTGAATCCTATCTTAATTCCACTAGATTGCCACTGACACCCACACCAAACCTTTTACTGTCAACTACAAGATGGCCATATACCATGGACACTTTCTTGCCTTGTGACCGAGCGGACTAATAATGTGGGATAAGTTTCTTTCTTGTTTCTCTTACCCGAAAGGAAAAGTCTTCACTAACAAATATTTCTGTGCCCTTTAGTTTCTGTTTTGCTCTTAAAATTTTGTCCTTATCTTTGAAGAACGTACAACGCGCAGCTATTAGCGAGTCTGGCTTGGAGTTTACACGATGCACTCGGTCAAAGGGAACCTCACCTGCCAAATCCATCCTATCAGCTAGCGTGTCTCTTACCAACTCTTCACTGTCCTGCGAAGTCGCATTGCCCCTACGGGGAAATACCATGTATTATTATGTTTTTCCTTTTCGACCGGCCTTCTAAATCGTCCACTTTTCTGTCCAAGGCTTCCACTGTGGCTGCAAGTCTGGTGTTTTCATCTGTTAATCGGTAATTTTCCTGTTTTAAGTGAGACATTTCCTGCTTCGAACCAATCAGTTCACCCTGGAAAGTCACACATATTTGCTTCACATCTTCACTAACTCGATCGGACTTACAGGTTAAGTTGGTCAACATGGCCACAACGTCCCTATGAGTAGGAGCCGGTGGGAGCGTAGAAGCTGCAGGAGCAAAACCCGATCCCTGTCCACTGTCTCTGCAGGTACTTCCAGTGCTTTCCAGGCGAGTTTGCCGCTTGCTGTTGGTCTTAGCAGAGCCAGGTCCTGGGTTCACATCACCACACCGTTGAAGTAAATGTCCCCAACAGAAAAGAGACAGTAGTAGACCTAGGGTGACACCGTCCATGCCTGACCTCAACCCTGAAAATCGGATTTGAATGTAGCCCGCTTTGACACAAAATAGATAAACAACAGAACAAACGCTCCACATATAGCCATGAACATCAGGGGTGCAGATGGCATGATACCTTACAAATGTCACTGTTTACTGTGTAATCAGAACACCAAATATTTTCAAGGAAAAACAAACAAAACGTGCGGAGCTCAACAAACGTGTCCTGCCAACTTCGTGTACCACAGGAACCCAGAGAGAGAGAGACGTCACGCTGGATATAAAGACCCTACTAATTAAATATATATATTACTGAACAATTAAATATGGGGGGGGGGGGGAAGTGCAGATTAACAATTCTTCCAACATTATAGTATTGACTTGAAAAAATTTGAAGTTTTTAAAAACATTGAAGATGAAGAAAACATATCTTATAAATATTAACACCCTTCGCTAGTTGCCTGAAAGAACCGTCGTAATCCCTCTCGAAGGCAGATCTATTAATGTATTGTCTGCTCTTAGGCTCTTTGTCCGCTGAAACGGACTCATCAGAGAGGCACGGCTGACTGTGCCTGTGCTCCTGGCGTCAAATAAAGACACACCACAGTCCATAATTCTGTGGTGATCTCACCACCAAGGGTTCAAAAAAGAATCCAACAGCACCCCAAAAGCAGCCAGCGAAAGGTAGTAAATAAAACAAAACAAAAGTGTGGAGAGGAAAAAAGTTGTTGAAAAATAAAGACATTTTGCAAACAGTATAAAATGTAGGGGACAATCTTTGAGCCTATGCTTGAGGATCCATTTAAGGATGCAAGGGAGATCAAAAGATATGGAACAGTCTGAGTGGTTAGCTCTGCTGTTCAATAACCCAAGCATTGTCAGCGGCTAAGAATTGTGCAGAACAACCTTTACTTGGATCTCCTAAGAGATGCAATCGCCCACTGATTGACCAAACGATATAATGCTGAACAATTAAGTATTGGGGGAAAACAAGTGCAGGTTAACAATTCTTCAATCATTATAGTAATGACTTGGCAAAGATTTGAAACTAAAAAGAATTGAAGACGAAGAAAATGGGAAAATATATATTATAAATATGAAAACCCTTCACTAGCTGCACGAGGAACCATCGTTATCCCTCTCGAAGGCAGATCTATATGTGCATACATACATATATAATATAATATATATATATATAATATATATATATATATATATATATATATATCGAGATTGAGAGAGAGAGGGAGGGAGGGAGAGTGAGCGAGGAAGTCTGTGTGTGTGTGTGTGTGTGTGTGTGTGTGTGTGTGTGTGTGTGTGTGTGTGTTTCTTGCGTGCGTGCGTGCGTGCGTGCGTGCGTGTGTGTGTGTGTGTGTGTGTGTGTGTGTGTGTGTGTGTGTGTGTGTGTGTTTGAACGTGTGTATGAGCTTGCGTGCGTGCGTGCGTGTGTGTTTGTGTGTGTGTGTGCGTGCGTGCGTGCGTGCGTGTGTGTGTGTGTGCGTGCGTTTGTGTGCGTGCATGCATGTGTGCGTACGTGTGTGTGTGTGTGTGTGTGTGTGTGTGTGTGTGTGGTGATGATGGTAATAGTGATGATGATGCCAACGAGAAGGAGGAGAAGCAGGAGGAAGAAGGTGAGGGGAGGCTGGAGATATAATAATTTTCGTATTCATTTTTATTAAAGATAAATTAAAATATGTATGTATTCAAGACACATAATCCTGCATGTGCTGATGACGTTTCACTATCACAGTAGGAGGAGTTATAGCACTTAGCACTGACTGACTGCCGTGTGTTGTGACGTTGATCAAGCAGCCACCAAAAGGCAGACTCAGAAGAAACACAGTGGTACACAGCACAATCCTTTCAATGATGGCATCGTCAGACATTTTGGGAACCATTTTTTATTCTGTCTGCGGCCAGACTCAAGTGTTCCAGTCAGACCATGCCTCTCAACCAGGTAATGCCAAATCAGTTTAGTCTATGTTTCTTCATCTACTCCATAACGATGTTATGCCGTGACACTGGGTGCTATGTACTGCCATGCTGTTCTGTACCAACACTGTGACCTATAGTAAGATTATATTCAGCAGCAAGACTCTATTATTCACTTAAACTTATTCCATCATCGAGCGTATCCTGAACGTAGCCTGTGCGTTTTGGTCAGACATTGCGCTACATCTACAAACGTGTCTCCGAGGCCGAGCTAACAACAGCTGAACAATAGCTAGTGTTGGAAAGCATTCGTTCCTTGATATAGACTATGCCCTGTGGACTGCCTAAAAAGATCTTTTTTACCGAGGGAAAGTAGGGGATGGGGTGAAGGAGGGTGGGGTGAAGGAGGGTGGGGTGAAGGAGGGTGGGGTGAAGAGGCACGGAACCGAGGGAACAGGATCATTACATATAGTACACACACACACACACACACACACACACACACACACACACACACACACACTCGTAAGAACATACACACGAATGCACGAACGCATACATATATGCACTCCAAACACACACACACACAACACACACACACACACACACACACACACACAAAACACTCGTAAGAACATACACACGAATGCACGAACGCATACACATATGCACTCCAAACACACACACACACACACACACACACACACACACACACACACACACACACACACACACTTTCCCATTCAAATAGTTTATTTTCATCTGTAATAAATTTTCTGATTTTTAGATCATTTTGACGGTTTTACATTCGAATTTTTATTCACGATTGACTGTGTAACAAAAAATTATAAACAAAGGAAAAAAAGTAAAGGCAGCGAAACCAGCTCATAAATCAGAAGTTATTTTTTTTAAATGAAGAAAGAAAAGGCAGCGACACCAGCTCATAAATCAGAAGTGTCACTATCTCATCAATCATGTTCACCGCTTCGGAACACAAGCTGATCCGAGATGGTGTATAGTTACGTGATCTATTTTCGTTATGTTTGAACGTGTCAATACAACCGAACACGCCGACGACTAATTATAAAGTGGCTTTGATATGTGCATTTAAATAAAATTGCTTGCGATTATCAATTTATCAAATGTTCCACTAAAAGTCTTATTTTTCTATTCATTTGTTCATTTATGTATTTATTTATTTATTCATTCATTCAGTTATTTACCATTTTTGTTATTTCATTTGTTTGTTTATTTCTTTATGTGTTTGGTTATCTATTTAAATTTCATTTCACTTTATCTTATTTTCATCTCTTGATTGACATTGATGTTTGGGATTAAAGCAGAAACAAACAGGGAACATTACTGTACACATTAACATTCATGATGATGAGAGCGAGTGAGAAACGAATGGAAATTCTGGGCAATGAAACCATTGTGAGAGTGGAAGCGGCGTCCCGTCGTGGACAATGTTCAGTTGATTTCGAGTTATCTGAGGTGGGTAATGCATTCTGGATACTGTATGCTGCCACAGTGATCCACAATGCTTGAACATAGGGTGGTATTACAGTGATACTTTTCTTTCAATTCCCAAATGGGCTTTTCCTTAGGGCTGCTCGTTTAGTTCTGCTCCCAGAAACATAACAAACCTGTCACTTGTAGACATTGATCCTGACTCAAGTCTGTGACCAACATCCGTGCATTAGATTCCCTATTTAAGACAGCTAGACCGACTCTCTCTCTCTCTCTCTCTGAAGCAGAATCAGAGCGTAAGCAAATTATGATAAACAGCAATTATCTGTCCGAACATTGTGTGAACAACATGTCAACTATGCCTTGCAATTTTCGAAAGTAGAGATTAAAGGGTTTGGTGCTGCTGACAGGAATAAGGAAAACTTCGTACATACATTTTCTTTAGAAAGCCACACTTTGGCCAGCCCACTACCGGATGTCCTCATACCCTGATGACCATGAGAGAGAGAGAGAGTTTGTGTTTAAATAAGAAAAGAGAGAGAGAGAGAGAGAGAGGAGAGAGAGAGAGAGAGAGAGTGTGTGTGTGTGTGTGTGTGTGTGTTCCATCTGACATATGGGAAACCTTGACGATTAAAACAACAGACTTTCTGATTCCGGTTTTATTTTACATACTATAGAGAAAAAAAATGTCCGTTTTGTCAAACTGAAGCGATCATGGGTCGTGTTCAGACGGATCACACTTGACTTGTACAAGAGCGTTTCGGTTTGCTTCTGTCCGTAAATAACCTTGTGATGTGTGTTTTCCGTACAAAGATATATCTGAAAAGTCAGTGGGTATTTAATCTTTAAGTCTCATTGACTAAATTCTCCGGCGATGGCAAAACGATCTCAGGAATAAAAAAAAGTTCAAAAGTATGTTCTTCTGTCTCAGCCAAATACAAAAGGAGAGAGAGAGAGAGAGAGAGAGAGAGAGAGAGAGAGAGAGAGAGAGAGAGAGAGAGAGAGAGAAAGAGAGAGAGAGACAGACAGACAGACAAACAGACAGAAAGATACACACACAGGCACACAGAAATACACATCATACCGAGACAGACAGACAGACATACAGACAGACAGACCGACAGAGAGAGAGAGAGAGAGAGAGAGAGAGAGAGAGAGAGAGAGAGAGAGAGAGAGAGAGTATTTGTATTTTTCTGATCCAAAATATTATATGTTAAACATTACTATGGAATTTGTATGAATTGCAACAATACATCAATATAGGCAAAAGTAATCGGGACACACATTTATTACCGTGTAGTTATAGTGTTTTAAGAAATCAAAATTATTAGGACATCAATCAATTAATGACAATGCACCGATAAAATCAGTGACAGCAACATTCATTCATCATGATATAATTACAATAATTAATAAAGCCAAGGGTGAACATATCTCTCATTTATCATTTTCTGATTAAAATAATCAGTAGAAAGGAACAGGCTATTCAGTTTAAGTATGCAGTAAAACAGGTGTGCCCTGGTATATGTATTTTGTCCCTAATAGTAATGGTCTGCTGTGAAATGTGTAATTATATTTTCACTGAAGGATTCTGCATTTTGAATGCATCGGAAATGCAATGGAAGTGAATTCCAAACCACACTACCAGAGTAAGTTAAGCTTGGTTTAAATAGATCTATTCTAGGAATAGGAATCTGGAATTTGGTTGAATCCCTAGGGTTTATGTTAAATTTAGACTGAAGAGTTTGTGGTGCTACACCCGACGCAATTTTTTGCATTGGCAAACATTTGTTGACAGCAAACACTTCTTTTAGCTGAAGAGCCCCTGCTTTAGCATAATCCCCTTCACTAAGACTAGACGATTTTAAAAGAAATGCTTTAAGTGCTCTTATGTGGACACTGAAATTAGCACTAGCAGAATCAAACAGTGTTGAACAATAGTTGATCGAGGAGAGAATATGTGCGTGAAGGAATATTTTCCCAGCATGAAGGTTTAAGAAATGCTTAATCCTGCCCAGCTGATATATTTGTCTGGATATTAATTTACACAGATTGTGAAGGTGATAAGACCACGAAAGATTATTATCAATATGTACGCCTGAAACTCGATGGCTATCCACCACTTTAATTTTCTGATTATTGACAAAAACTGAAGGAGGCTGAGTGGTTATGTTTTGTCTTCTTTGCTTTGTTGTTATCAGCATTAGCTTTGTTTTATTAGGATTCAGTGACATGTGATTTACATTGCACCAATCATTTAAGATATCAGCATTCTTCTGTAATGAAGTGAAAACAGCTTCCAAGCTGGAGCTACTTGTATGGACAGTGGTATCATCACAAAAGAGTTCACATGAATCCTCAATATAAAGAGGGGGATCATTTATATAAACTTAGGACAGCAACGGGCCTGACACAGAACCCTGGGGTACGCCATGTTGGTGGATAGGTAGTTTCCCTGATGAACTGTTGTTGTCAAAAACAATTTGTTGACGGTCTTCTAGGAATGATGCGACTAGTGGGAAGGTATTTCCTGTTACACCATATGATAAAAGCTTCCTGCACAATAATTTGTTGTCAATTACATTTAAGGCTTTTGCAAAATCAACAGTGCTCTACAATATTTATTTTCATTAATACTTGCTACCCCATTGATTACTAGGTTTGTAAGTGATGTGTGACAAGAATGATTTTTCTGAATCCCGATTGATTTATATGTAGTAGGTTGAAGGAGTCAAAATGGTGGGAAAGATGTACATTTATGTGTTTTTCCAAAGGCTTGGACAAAACGAATATAGATCTGTAGTTTGATGGCTCAGAGTTGTCTCCAGACTTGAGAATGGGTATTACTTTTGCAACTTTGAACTGCGCGGGGAAGTGACATTTGTCATGCATAAATTGTAAATATAGGTAAGAGTTTCACATATAACAGTGACTGATAGTTTTAGAATTTTTCCATCAATCCCGTGACTTCCTGTCTACTTTAACTGGCATAAAGCTTGGTAAACATCACTAACGGTCGTAGTCGGAACAGGTGGAGCTGAACGAATGTTCTTAGCATTGACAAAGGTCTTCATTTTTTGTAGGTCATTTGATTCAGTATTCTTTTCTTTGACAATGTGTTCTGCAACTGTTGTAAAGTGTTTGTTGAGTTCATTCGGTGTTATGTTGGTTAATGGACTTATCTTTGACTGTGAAGTTTTAAACAGTAATAAGTAGGGTAAATCTAGCTCCCATAAGGAAACCTAACACAGAGTGACTTTTATTCATATATTATAAATATGAAAACTCTTCACTAGTTGCATGAGGAAACCATCGTAATCCCTCTTTAATGCATATTAATTTGTATTGCCTGCTCCTAGACCTTTCGTCTGCTGGATCGGACACATCAGAGAGACACGGCTGATTGGGTCTGTGCTCCTGGCGTCAAATAGAGACACACCACAGTCCATAATACTGTGGTGATCTCACCACCAAGGGTTCAAAAATGAATCCAACAGCACCCCCCAAAGCAGCCAGTGAAGGGTAGTAAATGAAACAAAACGAAAGTGTGGGGAGGAAAAAAGTTGCTGAAAAACTAAAGACATTTTGCAAACAGTATAAAATTTAGGGGACAATCTTTGAGCCTACGCCTGAGGATCCACCCAAGGATGCAAGGGAGATCAAAAGACAAACACAAAGACGCACAGAAACAAATACAAATAATCTCAGTTTAGTTGAAACGAAATTGAAAATAAATTGAGACAGGGAACGGTAAACAATAAACAATTTTTCAATTTCGTTTCAATTGAATCGAGGTTATTTGTACTTGTTTCTGACCGTCTTTGTGTGGATGATAAAATACCTGGTGAGTAATACCTGATGAGTGGCGAGATGCTAGCATTGTTCCTTTATTCAAAAAGGGTGACAAAACAAAAGCAGAGAACTATAGACCTGTATCTCTTACATCCATATCAGCAAAACTACTTGAACACTTAATATATAGTAGCATAATGGACCATCTTGACAAATATGACTTCTTAAATAACGCCCAGCATGGTTTTAGACAGTGAAGGAGTTGTGAGACTCAACTTATAACAACTCTCAATGATTTCAATAACTGTCTTAACAACAGACAGCAAATAGGTGCAATTTCATTAGACTTTTCTAAAGCCTTTGATAAGGTTGACCATGAGGGCCTGCTGCTTAAATTAGAACACATTGGCATTGGCGGTTCTTTGCTAAAATGGGCTAGATCATTCCTCGTTGGGAGAACTCAGAAAGTTGTTGTGGAAGGGTCGTCATCCCATTGTAAACCAGTCTTGTCAGGTGTACCACTGGGAACTGTTCTGGGGCCCTTGTTTTTCTTAATTTATATAAATGACATAAGTAGAAATCTCTCTCCTGGAACTACAATAAGGCTTTTTGCAGATGACAGCTTAGTATATAGAACAATCAGAAGCAAGAATGATACACGCATTCTACAAGAAGATCTAAACGGTTTACAAGAGTGGGAAAGAACTTGGAAAATGGAATTTCATCCCCAGAAGTGCCAAGTGTTGCGTATATGTAATAAACGCTCACCAACTAGATCAGAATATTCTATTCATAATACTATTCTTAAAGAAACAAATGCTGCAAAATATTTAGGCGTGATTATAGACAGTCGTCTCAAATGGAAAGAACATTACAATTTAGTATGTAAGAAAGCAAATAACATCTTAGCTTTCATATACAGGAATATCAACGACTGCCCCAAAAAGGTTAAAGACGACTGCTACAAAACACTGGTTAGACCAGTACTGGAATATGGTTGCTCAGTCTGGGATCCTTGCCATCTAAAGGAGATTGATAACCTCGAAAAGATTCAGAAGAGAGCAGCACGGTTCGTAACAGTGAACCATATCAGAGAGAAGGGGAATACTAGGAAGAACATGAGGAAATTAGAATGGAAACCCTTAGAAGAGAGAAGAGCTTTTATCAAACTTAATATCTTCTTCAAAGCCAGAGCTAAACTAATTGATATCCCAATGGAACAACTAGTATTGAATAAAAGTAGCACCAGGAGTGGCGGTCAATGTTATGCCATACCTGCATCAAATATTGACAGCCACTTACATTCATTTTATCCTAGTTCTGTACGGCTGTGGAACTCATTGCCGGGTGCCATCAAGATTGCCACAAATGCAGTCTCATTTAAAGATCAAATTGATACGACAGTCTCAAGATCTACATATTGACGACTTTTCTATTTTAACTTCCCCAGATATTTTATGGTTACCTGGGCCTGAATCTGGCCATTGCTTTTAACTTTTTGAATATCGTGTGCAACCCCTTGTTGCCGGGTTTTGCTCCGGGGGCCAACAGGCTGAGTCGCACTTTATTTTATTTTACTTTTTAACATGCGCACTGGTGACCTACTCATTTTTGAGTGAACCAGTATTCGAGGAAGAAGAAGAAGAAAATAGCATATTGCAGTACATACCTAAGTGGTATCAAGTGGATATAAACATATGCAGAGACAGTGATCAAGCAATGACAGACGAATATAAGGACGCGTACAGGGGCCATACTTACATGTCGTCGGTAAACTTTCTTCTACAACAAGATCACCTCCTGGGTACAAACCTTGTGGGTTCAGCGCAATCTACTTTTGTACCTATATTCTTTGGGTTTTGTCTCGGTTTCTACCTGCGAAGTGTCCAGAGAGCAAAGGGTGAAGGTCAGATAAAAAGAGGGATTCCCTCCTTCTGCGCATGTCTTGAATAACCGCAAACGTTCTGCGCATGTCCGTCGCCATCAATGTTGTTGACAAAATGGCTGCTAAACAGCGTGCCGTCTGCTTCTTCTTCTTCTGCTTCACAGATACGGAGGTTCTTGTCCTCTTGCAGGCCATTAGAGATTACTAACAAGTTCTATTGTGTTGGATAAATACTGCAACATGATCCATAAGAAGAACGAAGCATGGGGGAGGGTTGCAGCTGATGTGTCAGCCTTGGGGGGTGGCGTGGCGCTCCGTGACTGGAGTGCGCTACAAATGGAGGGATGTGAAGAAGGAGATGTTGGGGCAGAAGGCTGCTACTGCGAAGACTGGGGGTGGGCCGCTGCAGAAAATTCACCCGTTTACTGACTTAGTGAACGCCATCCTTTGTGAGGGCTCTGCTCTGACATCTGGCATTGCAGGTATGTAGCATGTACGATGGAATTGTGTGTGTTCCACTGATCGTACTCACTGTTTCATTGTTTGTGCCAATGATTTCGGTGTTAGTTACTGTTGTTCTCTGTGACCTGTATCACTGTCCATCTATCATTCTGTGCCATGTTTGAAATGTGTAACTGTTACTGTTGGCAATGTCACTAGTCAGTTTTATGTCAGACTGACATCTTTCATAATTATTACTATTTTCATTTGACAGGCTAATGTGACACTGTAAAAGTGTAATCAATGATCAGTGTGTAACTGAGTGTGAGACTGACACACTCTCTCTCTGGCTGTGTGTGTGTCATTGTGTCGTTTCGTGTGTGTGTGATATGAATGCTGCAAAGCAAGAAAAAAAATGTGGGGCTGCTGTTTAGTTATCTATCATTTATTTAACTTGCTTTCATAGTTTCAAAATCATGACATGATAGATGATAGACTACAAATGAAGTAGAAGAACATTAGTCCTTATTGATAGTAAGTCTTGACATCATACCCTTTATATAGCTCTAGTGTGCGGATCATTGGATTACTACCTCAAAAGCGAAGCGTGAACTAGTAAAACTACCAATGTTTGTGATGATTTATTGTAGTAATGATACTAACAGATACTAATGATGTTTTTTCCAGTATAAAATGAAGGTATTCCTCTACTGATATGCATAATTATAATAACTGAAGGACTTTAAGCAAAAAATGTTAGATAATGTGACATGCTGATACTAAAGTGCAGTTTCTTGTGTGTGTATTTTGTGTTTTGTTTGCCTGAACAATGTGTTATGATTGATACTATGTATTTTTTGTCTTTTTCAGTGCACAGAACAGATTCAAGCATCACCGAGACTTGTAAGTGTGAGTATTTTGACTTTTCCTTCTTTTTTCCCCTACTATTCATTCATCTACCACGATGTAGTGAAACAG
This sequence comes from Conus canariensis, assembly GCA_033310375.1. NCBI lineage: Eukaryota > Metazoa > Mollusca > Gastropoda > Neogastropoda > Conidae > Conus > Conus canariensis. The sequence goes on from CM065724.1 coordinate 78,602,496, forward strand.
AGGCACATGTCTTGTCGGTTTTTCCCTGTGTTGAACCTGTTGTTGTGTTAAGTGTGTTGAACTCAAATATTAAACTGAAGCACAAATAGCCTACACACATACACATACACAAACACAGGTGTATGGTGATAGTATAGTTATGTTTTAAGTGTTGTTGAGCCCAGGGGTGATAACTACTTCTTTCTGTCTCACTGTCAGTCTCCCTAGACTTCATTTCCTTTCATTGTTAGCTCCATTAATTTATTTTGATGATTTTATGCTGCTTCCAGAAAACATTCAGGCAAAAACTTGTATGATGTGAAGATGCAGAACTGAGGCTGTGAATGGAAAACATACAGTATACACAAACAGATTTCAGGTTTTGTTTTATAGCATAAGTTCAGTTTGTACTTGCACGCTTTGAAGCCTTTAGCTTGTTATTTTGTCACTGGCATGAACATGCTTAAAATTTTTCTGGCCTTGATCATTCTATGGTAAATTTTGTTGAGTAGATAATAGATATACTGTGACCAATGTTTGTCTAGTAGATATTTGAAGTTGTTGACCGTTTCCGCTTTAACAAAGTGATTAGATAGGCCTACTCTGTGATAGTATATACTATAGTCACAATGTCTTCTTCCACTATATCATACTGATTACAACCTTACTGTTTGGCCTGTTACATGTGATATTACTTAAGCAGTATAGATCAGCAAAAATGATGATTTACATACTTCCGAAATTGTCTTATTAATCAAAAGAGCAGACTAGTGTATTACTGTTCGTGCAATCATTGATAACATTAATCATTCACAAGAGGTGAAAGATTGTGCAGTAACTGATAAAATATATTTTCAATAGGTGAAAGATATTAGAAAGTTTGGGGATGACTGAGAGGGAGGTGGGGAGGAGGGGTTTGTTTGGATCAAATGATTTAATCATGGTGTCGGTGAGGTGGAGAGAAAGAGAGAATGTATGTGCACACCATGGCTGTGGTCAGTATCTGTGTGAAGTAAATAACTGAATAATTGTGCAGTTAAGCACTTTACTTCTGTATTATTTTTGTGTGTGTGTGTGTGTGTGTGTGTGTGTGTGTGTGTGTGTGTGTGTGTGTGTTTTGTTTGTTTGTTTGTTTGCTTGTTTTACTGTTACAGCACAAGGGTTTTCTCGACTTTTTTTTTTTTTTTAGAAACTTGCTTCATGTATGTTTCAGCGCAAGAGACTGTGGTGTCAATAAATCCAGTTATACCCACTGAGGAATATATGGCAACAGGTAATGAATACTTCATTTTTTTTTAACAATTCCTCAATAGCATATTCACGCTTTTTTGCCTAGGGTCAAAGTTTTCCCTGGATCTCTTAGGGCTGCAGTCTGGATGCTATGTGCCAAATTTGGTGTTGATTGGCTCAGAAATGTGTCCACTGTGGCTAACATAGCAAGTTTGAACCTGTCATATTATGTACAGAGACCTAAGAAACGGTCTCCTTTGGCATTTTGTTATTTAGGTGCGAGTATCCCTCTGTCTTAGTCCATCTGTGATGTAAGACTGAACATAAGCTTGCTCTAGCACTTGAATATTTCATGTAGTCCTTGCCACATAAAGCTGCTGTGCAAAATGCAGGTATGGAGCTCATTTAGTCACCATGGGATTTATTTTGTATGAAAAGTTTTTTTTTCCCTTTTTGTGTGTGTGTGTGTGTGTGTGTGGGGGGGGGTTGTTTGCGAATTTCTGTGGTTGTTATTTGCTATAGATGCAGTATGTCTGTTGCAGTGGGAGATGGTTGGGTGGCATCAAGTTCTGCGGTGGCATCAAGTTCTCTTGTCACAATACATGGTGTTGACCGCGTGACAGCAGGTAATGTTTCTCTTTTCTAATGTTATCAAGGCTTATTTAATAGTATACCCATCGACTTTTGCAAAGGACCACATTGCAAAACATTAAAAAAAACAACAACAAACCACTAACTTCGGTAAAAACGAATAACCACATTTCGTTCTTCTTCTCTTCTTCTTCCTCTTCAGTGTTGAGGGCCCACAATCAAACGTGATTATTCTGGCACATATTCTTTCTACTCCTGTTAGGTAATTTAGTAAATAAAAAGAAGAAAAAGAATCATGAGTAATTGTTTTACATTTCTTTTAACGCACTTCTTGATTTGGCAGTCTTTAGAAAAATGTTCAATAACAAATCTGAAACAAATGATCATTATCAATTTGACAGGATCTGATCCATGTGAGGTGCTCTTGGCAAGTAGCAGCCCCTCCCGACCAGCCTCGGCTAATGCCAACCTCTCCCAGGAAGGTATGTGGACATTGACTTCATTGGCTCAGTTGTGTTATGATGCCTAAAGCTTAGTAATTTTGAAGAGAGAGAGAGAGAGAGAGAGAGAGAGAGAGAGAGAGAGAGAGCGCACTAGCCATGAGACTACTTTTTCCCTTGCATTCAGTCAATGTTGCTAAGGAGATCCCTTTTACATTTTGAGACTGTATCACAGGTATGGTCTGAGGTTTTATGTTACTCAGCAGACAGACCTCTATCTGTTTTTACACATAATTTTTTGGAAATATTTGTGAATATAATAGTTTATTTTTTCAAAAATTGACCAAGAAATTTTGGACCAAGAGACAAAAATGGTTAAATCTTGAAACCAAAACATGACATCAACAAATATTTCTGTATAAAGCCAGATATTTGGACATGCAAATAGACATGCAAATAGTGTGTACAATGTAAAAGCTGTGTAACTTTTTACATGCAACTTTATAAAGGCAAACTTCAAGTGAGTCCAAACAACAATTGAAAAAATGTAATGGGAGAAACAAAGTTAGAGAATAAGGAAAACTTCTGACAGTTCACATACGCTTTTAATTCACATTTTCCACATCTATGGCCATTTTTTTTCCCAGCAAAACCTCAACCTATTGATGTGGTAAAATGTCCGTGGGATCTGTCACCTTTGTGACATAATTTATAACGGTTTTTCTTTTAACAGATGAAATGATCTTGGATTTGGAGGCGGCCAGCTCTTGTGTCCACACTAGCTTCAGGTGCAAGGAAGGCAGGTAAGAAAATACCTTCATAGTTGTAGGATATAACATGCAGGCATAAAAACCTTTACCAGAAAATAACCCATTTCTTTGAAAGACTTTGTAATGCAGTTAGGAACTGCTAATTGCCTTAAGGGAACCTTATGCTTTAAAACCACATGTGTCCAGCATGTTTTCAGGAGGTTCCACTTCACTATCACATTCTGTGTTGTCTCATTGGCTATTTTCTCTATTTTCTGCCCACCATGGTCTTCACTTTCATGAACAACACTACAAGTGCCTGTTTCTCTTAGGCCTGCTTGATGGCAGAATATAATACCGTCTTTGATGTGTTATGAAAAAAAGCAAAAAAAATCAGCACTGTCACATAGTCCTATACTGAAATTGAACTCCATAGCACCTAAATCACTATCATCATCATCATCATCATCATCATCCATAACTGCATTTTGAAATATGTCACATGATCTTTGATGCTACATATTGGAGCATGGTTTTGTAGCAGCAATAGGGGAAAAAGACATAAAAAGAAGACATAAAAAGAAACCAAAAACAACTCTGACACATATCCACCCTACTGGGGATGATCACCGGAGATAATACTGTTAATGTATGTTTATGTAGAAGAGAAAAAGACTTCTGTCTGAAGGAAAATCTGCAGTGGCACACTCTTAATGTCATTCCTCATTCTCAGTTCTGCCTTTCATGCAGTTAACTCTTGAATCTCATACACTGAGGCAAAGTCAGAATGTAAATGCATTTTGTACAGCGTTCAATGAATAGAAGAGGCACAAACTACTGTTTTAGAACAGTGGATACATGTTTATTTATCAACACAGCATATATAAAATTAAAAATGCACAAACACAAAAGAGTAGGTCAAGTACAAGGTATCTAAACTCACACACGCCAGTACTATGAATCAATAATCATGTTGATACAGAATCATTGAATTCACTGGTAATACGTTCCACACGCTTCTCATCCCAGCAATCGCTATCTGAAAGCACCCCTCCCATCAAACTTTCAGAAATTGTCGAAGTGGCTGCTCTTCATTCCAGCCATCCCACATAAATGCTCACAATCTGATCTCAAATATAAACACGACAGCTCTGCTGTATCTGTACTGTTCATGTTCGCACAAAAATCACCAGAAAAGCCAAATACTGGTGTGCATTAAAAACTTGTGCCTTCTCATTTCAGGCATAGCCATGACACCGACTACCCGGGGTGTGAAGAGGAGATCGGCGGCATCAGAGAAGCTAATGAAATATGATGCTGGCTTAGAACAGCTAAGTGACAGCCAGGTGGAAACTGACAAATATAGGAGAGAGTTTTATAAGAGTGCAACTGCTCTGAACAATCTCCGAATTGAGAGAGAAAAATTAGAAATACCAAAGCTAAAATGAGAGCTTGGTTTAGAGTAACGCTCGATTTCATGATTTGCACAACTGTAAGATTGCTCCTCCTCCCATTATTTTTAGAGAGTTGTGACACGATTAGTTCTCAAGTAATGCTTCACAGAAAGTTTTATGTGAGGGATTCTTGATGTGGTTTGACAAAATTCTCAGTATTTTTTTTCAGCAACTATGGATTGTACCTAATTTCTTGTTCCCTCATCTACCTTAAGAATTATTGTTTCGTCGAGTATTCCAATGTTTCTAGCTGTTGAAAAATGTTCTTCCCTTTGGAAGTTAGTTATGCTAAAAATATGGAGTCATGTAACCATTGTGTTTACGCACTTGTTGCCAGTGTCGGTCAAAATGTGAAACCATTTATCACAGGCATGACTATTTCAACATTCTGTTATCTTATTCACAGGGAGGCACTGTACAACAGGTCAGACCACACATGCTTTGGTAAAATTCTATGTGGTTTTCATGGGGATAGTTTTGATAACAAACAATGCATGAATTGGTATTAATTGAGAAATAAGACTGTGTGGAAAAGAATCTCATTTCTGGAAATGACATAATACAGTATTATGTCAAGTTAATGATTGGTCATGTATGACGTTTGTACTATGATCAATTTGGGTCAGTATGGCCTGCATCATTGGTCACAGCCAGCCGGCAGTGTCTGGAAAAGAATCTCATTTCTGAAGAGAGGTTTGTTTTCTCCATGGAACATCTGAAACTATGCAGCCGTAAAATAGCGCTCGATGAACCGCTGTCGAACTAACTAACCGGCAGCCCGTCGCCTTCTTTCATTGGCGTCGTGCGCCTGTGGGTTGGCCTGTTCAGCCTCTTCAGCTTGAGCATTCACTTCTGGACCTCTGTCTTCTTGAGCGTCTGGTGGCAGGTCAATGTCGTCCGATGGCAGGTTGATGTTGTGTCTTGCGAAGCTGTGCAGGATCAGGCAGGCAGTGATGATCTGGAAAACCAAACCGAACATGTACATGTTTCCATGAAATTTGCACATTTACATGTATGGCAATATGTGTGAACCAGCAGTCAAAGATACAAAAAAGCCCCTTTTGCTTTTTATCAAGGCTGTTAAGGTCAGTGACTTTTTTCTTGTGTGTCTAAGGCTTGCTATAGTGAGGTGGGGCCCAGTTCTCTCCTTGTAACATTTTAACCTCCCCCAATAATAATTTTTTTAGTCAAGAACCCATTTGCACCTGGTAGGATTTATGAAAATTTGACTACAGTACCTTTCCTATGGACACCCTTACAGTGCCAGGAATTTCGAACCCAGGACTTCTTGTTTGTAACTCCCAAATGCTGACCACTAAACTGTGGCAGCTCAAAAAAAAAAAGAAAAAAAAAAAGAAGAGAAAGATTAATTTGTTCATGCAATTTTTTTATGCATGTTATCAAAATGTGGCTTCTCGGGTTCCAGAAATCTGGCTGACAATATAGTGAAATTAGGACTGAATTCGTGTAACATGAATTTTTCAAATGTCTTACGTGCATGTAACAATTCTATTTTTGTTCCACATATTCTTCTTGGATGCCCATTACTACATCCATTGTATCATGCTGAGGGAATATGCAATGAATATGGCAGTGTTGAAAATATTCTGTACAATCCTGTATTTTCATTTTTTTTTTATAATGGGTGCTGTTCTTAGTCAATCACAAACTTATAGGCAAGCTATGGTATTTTTCCTGAGTAAGGTAGTTACATTATTATTTTGTTAAGATTGGCATTATGTTTATTGTAACACTTTATTTAGGGGAGTTTTCTGTTTGTTTCTTTGTTTGATATTTTTCTTTCACTTCAGTCCAATATCATGTTTGATGAAAAGCCTTCAAATACACTACTAAACTGAACTGATTATGAGTTTGATCCTGGTGTTGTGCGTTGCTGGCTGTGCACCTATAATCTTCTTCCTGTGCCTTTCAAACTTTGATATGTTGGAACTGAGTCATGCAGATTTTCAGTCCCATTGCTAGGACTAGCGTCATGGTCTCATGGTGGTGGTTTCTGTTTGGGACTTGTGATGGCAATGTGCATGCGTGAGATCAGTGCCCCTTTCCATTCTTGCTCTTATCCTCACCATGGATTAGGATTAGGGTTTTTTGGGGTTAAGGCAGATGTCGATCTCTTCAGCACTGTTTTTCAACGTTACAGTGTGAAGAAACTTAAACTAGAGAACATTAGGCATGAACAAAAGCGAAAGTCCCAATATGAACCACCCTCCATTTGAAACTGCTAAATCGTTAAAAGTCAGTACAAAAGACTGGTAAGAAGAACAGACTCTCGACCGATGATCAGCTGCCCCAACTACAGCAACACCACAGACCACATCTTCATACTGGCAACTGAATCACAATGGTTATAATGCAGGCTGACCAATCAGCATATATGGGTTTGAATCCAATAGGCCCACAATGGAATTTTCCGTAATAAGGTCGACAACTATTCAGAGAGCTATGGGTCCCATGAAAAGACTGATACTACATTATAACAGACAGCGAAGGGAACGACCTTCTATGTAGCCTCAAAGCTAAATAGAACTCCATAGCATCATCTTAGTCATCCTCATCTTCTTCAATCATGCATTAGAAAACTGAGTCATTATCCATAGACTTACACATGCTCTTTGGAATACCCCACTGTGGAAACATACTTAGCCTCCCCCCCAAAAAAAAGATATGGGCCTATGATTTTTTTCTTCCACAAAATGCAGATCTGTTACCATTTTGTCATTAGTTTGTGCCTATGACAATATTACAAAGATTTCTAGTGGTATCTTTGGAATGATTACTCCAAAGATGGAAACACAGAAGCACTCAAAATAACACAAACCTGGGGAACTCAAAATCCCGGAAAATGGCACACCTGTGAAGAATCGGTGTATCATGCACTGATCCCAGCCAGCGAACAATGACGTTGATGAACAACAGGTCAGCATCACAGATCACCTGCAACATTTATACCACTGCCAGTAATGGTCACAATAAAGGGTCTCTGAAAATCACACAGTGTGTGTGTGTGTGTGTGTGTGTGTGTGTGTGTCACTGTGTGTGTATGTGTACCTCATGCACAGCCAAAGTTCTCAATCGATCAACACCGGGTAATCACTATCAAGCATCCTTCGATTCCTTGGCACCTCTTGAGTATCACACCCGGGACGAGGTTGTTGAGCAGCCAGAGTGTGCAGTGCTTAGCTACCACTGGAGAGAGAGACATGCACCCCACAGCCATATTTAAACACCTAAATTTGGCTTCATTTTTCGCCCACAGTCACTTTATTTTGAAACCTTACTAAGCAGAACTTAAAATTGTCTTATACGCTACGTATCACCACCCTTTTTTTAAAAATGAAAATTAGCAAAAATGCTACTAGATCTATATCTGTTCTAAACAACACAACACAAGCCACCCCCCAAAAAACAACAACAAAACAACAACAACAACAACAACAAAACAAACAAACAAACAAAAAACAAAACATAAAAGGCTTGTGAAGTCATCAAAAAGGGATTTGTGATTCTTAGTCTGTTCAGTTCAGTTGCGTGTTACATTTCAAGAACAAAAAAACAATCTTATCTGCACATTGATTGAATGAAACCTTTTGCGGTTGATGTATTCCTGTTCCCCTCCGTTGGAGCTTGGAATCTTCACGTGGGTTCCGTCAATGCACCCGATGACGTTAGGAAAACCTGGGTTCATCCTGAAAAAACAACCTAACACTTAATTTGATGAAAGGTCAAACACACACACCCCATACTCAAACAAATGAAGAATTAAAAAGGGTCTTTTTTGGCAACTGTCCCCTAATGGACCCATTAAAATAATTTAATTTGTTGTTTGTATGGAATGGCCCTGGACCAAGGCTGATGGTGGTGCAGACGTTAAACCCGAAATAACATCCCATACTCTCTCAGACACACACACACACACAGTGACACAGACACAAACACCCTGACACAGACACACACAAAGACTGAAGAAGCACTTAACTAAAACAAGTTTTATAAAACTATTAAAAGAACATAAACATGATGAAGTCACACTCACACGAGCGCACACACACACACACACACACACACACACCCACACTGACACTAAGTAACAGTGACACACACAAGCACAAAGACAGATTTAGCCTACACACACACACACACACACACACACACACACACACACACACACACACCAAGAGCTAAAGCCAACTATCGTAGCAGACGAACTTGGGAGCTACATCTATCTGCTTGTCCGAGAATGAACAGACGTCAGACAGATCACGCACACACATACACAGACTGTGACGCACACAAAGTGACAGTCATAGACAGACACAAACACACACATCACATATATTTTGGCCACAATTTTACGAACTGTTCTATTGTGTACTAACCCGTAGAATTTCTGGCTGATCGCAGCAGCCTCGGCATCTGTAGCTGTCATTTTCACTTCCACGGGCAAGCGACGCAACGTGTGTGAAACCAAATTCAATGTCTTCTGGAAGGGTATCTGTCAGCTGGATGATGTTGTGACGACGAAATCGGAACTTTGCGTGAATTTCGTCGTCACTGAACGCATCCAGTGGATTGTTTCTGTCCCGTAAAATGCGGTTTCTCCTCAATTGTTGCCCTCCTCGGTGGAAAAACACAAAGTTGGCAGCCATCTTTGTTTTCATCTAACCCACGGCCTTCTCCTCGTTGTAGCTTACTCGCCCGTCGTCCACTGCTAAACACGAGGTTAAAGGTTACTCTCGTCATATGGATCCCCAAGTAACGGCCCTTCGAGCTTACAACGAGGTGTGGAGGTCACTTCCCCATTGCCCACGACATGTAAGTACGGCCCCTGGTGACATATTAATTTAATTAAATGAGGACATGTGGAGAGGAGCTGATTGGTGTTGCTGTGACAGGAACTGTGCAGTCATTGTGTTCAGCAACTGAACAGCAAATGGATGTAGTGGGCTAGGAGGTTGTGCTGAATGCAGTGGGATGTGTGTGATGGTGAGGAATAATAATAATAATAATAATAATGTATAATACTTATATAGCGCATTTCTTGTTACACAACTCAATGCGCTTACATCCACCATTTGCACTTATTCATCAACACTCGTTTACACAACGGGCTGCCTACCTGGGTAGTGCCGACTGAAGAGCTGCCAGCTGGCGCTTCATTCAGTCGTTTCCCGTGTCATCCAGTCAATATCGTTCACTCAGTTTCTTTACTTCCTTCATTCTTTTTTTTTCATTTCTTACGCAGGGTGCATGCTGTGTGTAACGTGTCATCCATACCAACGGCCAAACTGGCCTACTCTTCCGAAAGTTGGTGATGGGATTTTACGTGTGTGCAAGATATTATGCGTGCGTTCACACACGGAACCTCGGTTTATAGTCTCATTCGAAGGACTGTATGGGAAATGGAGTCAGAACTAATGTTAACTCCGAGGGAAAAATCCCCTGTACCGAAACGCCCCGGCAGAGATTCGAACCCGCAACCCCGTGATCACCAAGATTACGAGTCAGGCGCTCTACCAACTGAGCTATTCCGGAAGTGTAATGTGTTGGGTGGTGGCAGGAGTGTTCTGTTGGGAAGTGTAAGGTGGGCATTGTCTGGAGTTGGTGGATTGTATGGGGTATTAGAGTGTAGTAGTTGTGCTGTGCTGGGAAACTGTAGCCAAGATATGTTGTGAGGTTGCAGCTGAGATGTGTTTGGAGGTGGGGTGTGTTGGTTGCTGCTTGTGTATGGTTTGGACATGGAACGGGGTGATGTGCTATGTGGGTGGAAGGGTCACGTTTCTGTACTCTTTACATTGCTGTTTGTCATTTCTATTCACTGGGGAAGAAAAGGAATACATGTGGGTGGGGGATTGTAGAAGGGGTTGCTTTTTAGGGCGTTGATGCCTAGTATATCATACACACTGCGAGAGTTGGGATTTTGAGGAGTGTTCGCTAGGAAATCAGTTTCATAGTCATAAGTAGGGGGACTGTTAGTAGTCACTGGGGCGTCTTGTGTTGCAAGACGGTCCCTTCTTGCTCTTTGTGTGGTGGGCCTGATGCAGTTGGAGGGTTGATTCTTGTGGTTATTAGTGGGACAGGTGTTGGAAGCAAGGGGATTTTGCAGCCATATGAACTGGGATGTAGTCTGTCTCGATACATGGCTTTCTTTGTCAGTAGTGGAAAGAGTGGTGATCATAAACAACTTA
>CM065724.1:78618144-78620644 GCA_033310375.1 Conus canariensis
GACATTTCATTCGATGATTCATCCTTCACCTTGTGGTGTCAAATAGCAGAAATGTATCACTCACTTCCTGACTCTAATTCTTCTGTCCACAACCCTCATGTCTGCATTAAGAATTCCATGTCAGGTATGTATCTGATTAGAAATAGGCTATTTAAAGGAATCTTTAGGAATTTTACATTTTATTTCAACTTATGTATGTAGACCTTCTATACAAATCTGACAATAACAGTATCTATCAAATATTTTTGGACGCACTATAATCCTGTTTTAAATACCAGAAAGAATGGAACAGAGGAAACGTGTATTCATTATTATTATTTACTTCCATGATTCTTGTGAAACAGTATCGATAATTTTCTGCATATTGACGCAGATAATCCAACCTATATCTAATGGACTCCATGAGTTTTACATGATTTTTCTGAAACTCTACCGTCAGATTTAGGCAGCACATACATAAATATAATATAATAAACTTAATTCCTGGATTCTTTAGAAGAAAACTAAAACTTCCTCTTGGTTCGTATTTCAGTAGTGTGCATGCTGATAAATTCTGTGGCAGTATGCCTGACTGTGTTAGAAATAAATGTATTAGAAATAATTGCTAGAACATTACAAACATGCTATTTAAATTTTTATCAAGTGGTTGCATCTATTATTTTATTTTCCTATCTTACTCATAAGTCCTTTCAAACTGGCACAAGCCACCTGCTTTTCTTTCTGGACCTTTTTGTGCATGTGTCTTTCTGTCTGTTTGTCTGTCTGTCTGACGAAAATGTGAATCATTCTTAGAGTAGTCGACGAAGTTCACGTCTCCAATGAATGATGCCCAATACTTCTTTTAAAAGGGGGCGTGTGAATGCACAGAACATGTATATTTGCTCAGTATCGGGTACGTCAAATCTGGATTATTGTTAACATTCATATAATTAAGAAAGTAAATATACTCCTTTGTGAATGATTTGGACTGGTGATGTCCTGTGGTTTTCCAAGTGTTTGTAAATTTCTTGTGGGATTGATTCAGTTAACAGATGTCCATCCTGAGGAACTTATTATTATTATTATTAATATCATTATTGTTATTATTAATATCATTTGATATTGTGTGTGATCCATTTGCTTTGCTGAAGCTCAGATACGAAAAGCAGAGATCCATTTTGATCAAAACATGATGAATAGTCCAGCAAAATCGAAAAGATGAGCCATTTGGAAATGGGTCACACAAGTGTGTCTACTTCCAATAACAACGTCTCATATTTCGAGGGTTGACTGCCAGAACCTAGTATCTCACCTTTCTGTCGATTTTCATTACACTGCACTATCTTTTTCAATGTGCACTATCTTTTTCAATGTGATCTGTCGCCTTATAAACTTTTTTTGGGTCATGGTATTGATTTTTGATCAGTCATCAATAAAATGAAAACCCAGTATCTCCAAATGTAGAGACAGCTTTCCCTAAAACCCATTAATTCGACATGCTATGTTCTGCCCAGTTTGTAGGAGCAGCACTTTTCACGCACAGTGATTGCCAGTATCCCATATCTTGAACGAAGGGATTCTGGCTGATAGAAAACACCAATGATTTGGAATAGTAAGCTACCACTTACCTGGAGATAAGTGTATTTTGGTGCGATTCCACCAACAAAAGCAACGTAACTGGGCCAGGGAAAACCCAGTGTATCCAGCTGCTGGGCTTCACAAGGGGAGTATTGTGCATGTTTATGTCTGTATTGTTTGCCGCTGAGGAAGGCATATTGCCGAAAATTTCTTGTCCTGTTTTGTGTCGTCCATTAAAACTGCGTTACTTCACACTTTGTTTTGTGTGCTCTTTTGCTTTTTTAACGAGTCAGTGTCTTTAAAACCACTGTCATCAGCGCCATGAAAGACGTAGACCTGGTGGACATCTGTTTCCCTCCTCCCACTTCCACCTCCCCCTTCCCCGCCAATCCACCCTTATCTCCCACCACACCAACACCTTCTCCCCCCTCCCCCACCATCCTCTTTAAAGAGACGTAAGGCGTCTTTGAACCACTGTCAATGTTAGAAAGTGCTCCGTTTCATGATTTAATAAATGGGGAGCATGTGTGCGCACGCGCACACACACGCACGCACGTGCATGCGCGCGCACACACACACATATGTGACAGTGACAAAACGTCATGGTGGCATACCCTTGTGTGTTTGATTGGAGAAATAAACTATCCAAAACATCCCCCCCCCCCCCTTTGTTTGGGTGTATTTTTGTTGCTTGTATCTTAAAGAGATAATTGCCACAATATCAGGGAGATATACTGGATCGTGTCGATAAAACTGATTTTTATTTGAAAAAAAACAACAGCCGAAATCGGCCATGCCGAAATGGGACATCCGCCGATATACCGCAAACAACATGTCCCTACAGCCCTTGCAGAATCGTAACGAAAACTTGAACACATGAAATGATAAAACTAAATTTTCGTCAACGTTTTTGTCCTGAAACCACATTCACTTGCTCTCTAGT
>CM065724.1:78623144-78648144 GCA_033310375.1 Conus canariensis
CTTTCAAGAATTACAGAAATTCTCACCTGTTTCCAGTTTTGAATTTCTATGACCCGAGTCCCATTGTTTGCACGACCTTTTGTCACTGTCACATATATACATGTTATGATAAAGGCTAATTAAAGATTACTATTTTGTGCATGATTTACAGAAAAATTGGTGGTATTCAAGTAAAAGGGTTTCAATGGAAAGAAAACCTTATATTGTCAATCTTTCAAAATTTGTCGTTCAGAGATACATGGTTGTAGCTATGATGTATTGATGTATTTTTTTAAGAGACTCAAACATAAGATATGAATTTACAACATTATAGATTTTATTATGTATCTGAAAAAAATACAGTTGCTACTGTATTGGAGAAAAAAGTCTTAAGTATAAAATTCGGTATTCTACATCTTTTTCATCGTTGCTTCTTATATTACTGGCCGGAATTGTTATTATCACTGTGTTATGGTTACTGCTGTCATTGTTTTCGTTGCTGCTACTGATATACTACATGCTGGTTGTACATTAACCAAACAAGCATCAGTCGATGTACAGTGAAATATACATTTAGCTTCTATGATACCACAGAAATTTGAGAATATCACATACAATGATAATTGAAACAGTTATTGACAAATTAAACTCTGGTTGTATTGTACTATAAATCAGTGAAAACAGTTTCTACATAATGAAAAATAGTTTATTAATACATCTTTACACAACTTTTCAGCATGGATGAAGATACTGATGGCAGTGTCTACCGTCACCTTGCCAACTCCCTGACTGCAGCTGTTGAATACGAAATTGGTTCATGTGAGGACCTCAAGTGGTGCCAGTCTGACTCCTGGTGTTAATCAACCAGCAGCCAGTTCTTGATGGAGTCTACAACAGCTGTGTCTCTTGCCAGAATCCTCTTATTCCTGGAGGTACTTCTGAAAATCAGAGCAATCAACAACATCCAGCCATCAGTGCCTACAGCAGCTGAAACAGTTGCTGATGATGATACCAGCTGGTGTCAGTCTGACAATGAACCTCTGAATAAACAAGCCAGAATAAAGGAAAAGACGCTGAATAAAGACACAGATATGGACTGGGGTCCGCCTGATGATGAACCCCTGATTCGGCAGAATGGAAGGCAGAAGACTGCAGTCCCCTCCAGTGACACAGACAATGAACCATTATCCCGTCTTACTGGGAAAGCCAAGACCGACTCTTATGGTCACTCTGACAGTGAACCTGTGATAAAACAGGCTTGGACATCTTTTTTCTTAGAGGAATCAGAAACTGCCACTGACACTGAATTTGACAACATTTCTGAAGATCCCAGCTACTTTCCTCCAGTAACTCAGCTTCAGAGCATAGGATCATCTTCTGAAGGAGACACGTTTGAAAAGGACACATCACTTCCACGCAGTCACGCAAAACAGGAGTGTAAAAGAAACTGCAAGAAAACCAAGACAGCTGCTGACATAGAAATGGCATGAGATCTAAGCATACAAGAAGCAAGAAAACACACACACACACACACACACACACACACACACACACACACACACACACACACACACACACGCACGCACGCACGCACACACACATGAGCCCATGCCAACACATCCATAGACACACATGTGTACATTCACTACATACACGTGCATAAAAAAATGTTAGGTAGGCACTCAAGGTCTGAGCAGCGCGTTGCTGACTGCAAAATCCCAGTAGAACAAAAAACAAAAACAAACAAAAAACAAAAAAACCCCTCGATTTAGGCCATCCCATTTGTTAAAAAGAGATGCCTTTCATGTACCTACAAAGTCCAGTGCATCAAAATACGATGTTCCTGTAGTTACATTCTGAGGAAATGCTTTCTGTACAAACTTTTCCCAAAACTCGGTACTTTCAGATACTGTTTCTGGTTGCCCTAGATCATGGCGCTTTAAGCTTGTAAAAACCAAGCATCATCAGTCACTTTGTTCTTGCTGTGTCAACTGGTGGAAATGCTTTCAGTACAGTTTTGGCAAAAACCCGTATCTTTGAGATACTGGCTTCTGGTTGTCCTTGATCATGGTAATTTCAGCTGTAGTCAGTCAAGCATCTTCTGCATGTTTTGAATTGTATTGTTTACACTTAGCACAAGAGATAAATGGAAGTTCAAGAAAATGCTTTCAGCAGAAATGATATTGATGTACGTTGTGTAAACGTTTAGAGGCGCTTACTTAATTTGTTTTCATGCCACAGTAGCTGAAAGTTTAAAAATCGTCTCCTTTAAACTATCAGAAAATTGAGATGCTTGGTTCTGGCTGCCAACCCTTGATTTTGTTTTTTAAATATAAGCATGTACATGTGAGAGAAAATGTGTGTGTGTGTGTGTGTGTGTGTGTGTGTGTGTGTGTGTGTGTGTGTGTGTGTGTGTGTGTGTGTATGCGTGTGTTTGTGTGTGTCTGTGTATGTCATTGTGTGTGTGTCTGTGTGTGTTTGTGTGTGCATGTGTGTGCTGGTTATAGCTGAGCAGTCTTTATCCCAGAATGGAGAGTGGGCATTAAAGTCTCCACCAACCAGCCACTTTTCATCAGAATTTTTAAACGAATGTAGCCACTCAGTGTTTCGATCATGCGGTCCTTTTGGCAAATAAACAGAGACGACGTTTAGAACATTCTTGTTATTAATTCTAACACTTGCCGCGCAAGAATACAAGTCCGGTTGATCTGATGGAACTGGTGATGGGCATAAAGAATAATTAAAACCTTGCCGGATGTAAATAGCACTGCTTATTCTTTCTTTTACATTAGAAACTTGATTATGTACTGGTGGATAATAAAAGTTAGGCAGTCTGGGTAATTTTGTTTTGCACACATTTAGAGATTGCAATATTAAAATGTGATACTTAAATTTTGCAAGATGCTGAATAAGATATGATTCATTTGTAATTATTGATCTGGCATTCCGCTGTAAAATGGTAATCACATCAGGTGATCTATCAGGCATGTCTTCAAACAACACCAATAGAATACAAACTTCTAAATAACTACAGTGCCAAGGACATCCACGCTGTTGGTTCGGATGAGGAATTTGCACAGGCCCTCGATGCCAGGCGCCTGAAACTCAACCTGCCACGAGCAAACGAAACTGAAGATTGGGAGAAACTGGATGCAAAAATCGTCCAAAGACTCGATGCACTGATAGGGAAAAGCACCCTGGAACACAAACTAGCCACATATGGGGACATTGTGTATGCCACATGTAGAGACGCCTATGGAGCAAAACTACCCAAAGAGAAAACACCTCCAAAGAAATCCAGACGCCAAGAAAAGATGGACAAGATCAGGGTCCAAAAGAAAAACCTCAAGATGCAAATGAAGACCGCACTGCCAGCTGAAAAACAAGGCTTGGAAAAACTGTGGAAAGACCTGAAAGAAAAACACAGTGCCCTCAGCAAAGCGGAATCTGCGAGGAAGAGGAAGAGCAAAAAGAAGAAGACACAAGAGCGCTTCTTCAGAGACCCCTTCCAGTTTGCCAGAACACTGTTTGAGCAGCCAAAATCTGGGACCCTAAGTGTGGACAAAGGAGTTCTTGAGCAGCATCTGAGGAAAACATACTCTGACCCACAGAGCAAAGCACCACTCGACATTCAAGGTCTGGTGTGGCCAACCAACCCTGAGGAACAGTTCAATGGCAAGCCTCCAACGTTGGCGGAAATCAAGAAGGTGGTCGACAAAGCCAGAGCCAAATCATCACCAGGGCCAAACGGAATACCTTACCAGCTTTACAAGAAATGTCCCAAGGTGCTGGAGTGGCTCCACAGGCTGCTGCGATCGGCTTGGAGAAACCAGAAGATCAGCGGCCAGTGGATGACGGCAGATGGTGTGTACATCCCCAAAGAGCAAAACTCAACTGACATTAGCCAGTTCAGGCCAATATCACTACTGAACGTCGAAGGGAAAATCTTCTTCTCTGTCATGGCAGCAAGGCTGACCAAGTACCTGATGGAAAACAAGTACTTGGATGTGTCAGTCCAGAAAGGTGGCATCCCAGGCGTGGCTGGCTGTGTAGAACACGCCACAATGGTCTGGGACGCAATCCAAAAAGCAAAAACAGAAAAGAGAGACCTGGACGTAGTGTGGCTTGATCTGGCAAACGCATATGGATCTGTGCCCCATGAGATGATACAGTTGGCTCTTGAGATGTACCATGTGCCAAAGAACATCCGCGACATGCTCAAGAAGTACTTCAATGGCTTCTCAATGCGGTTCTCTACCAAGGAGTACACAACAGACTGGATCAACTTGGAAGTGGGTATTGCAATGGGCTGTGCAATTTCCCAATACTGTTCGTGCTGGCAATGGAACTCATCTTGAAAGCAGCAACAAACAACGCGAGACAAACAGACCTTGGCGATGGATACAAGATGCCTCCTCTCAAGGCCTTCATGGATGACACTACAGTGATTTCATCCAGAGAAGACGAGACACGTCATGTGCTGGAGAGGCTGGACGACATAGTTGCCTCATCCAGAATGAAGTTCAAGCCAAAGAAATCACGGAGTCTCTCACTGAGGAAAGGAAAAGTGGCCGGATCTGTGGTCTTCAGTGTTGCCAACCAGGCCATTCCAACAGTCACAGAAGAACCAGTCAAGAGCCTTGGAAGATGGTATGATGATACGCTGAAAGACACACAAAGAGCAAAAGAAACCAAGCAGATGGCGGAGGAAGGCTTGGAGACCATTGACCAGTGTGGGCTCCCTGGCAAATACAAGGTCTGGTGTCTGCAGTTCATGCTGATACCAAAGCTGCTATGGCCTCTGATGATATACGACATCTGCACCAGCATAGTGGAGGCAATGGAAGCCAAAATCAACAAGTTCACAAGGAAATGGCTTGGTGTCCCACCCTGTCTGACTGACATAGCGCTGTACTGTCGCCAAGCAAAGCTGAAACTACCCCTGAAATCCATCCTGGAGGAATACAAAGCAGGGAAGATCAGACTTCAAAGCATGCTGGAGGACTCAGGAGACAAGGTGGTAGAAGCAATTAAGCCCCAGCTGAAGACAGGCAGAAAATGGAAAGTTCAAGAGGCGATGGATTCTGCAAAAGAAAGTCTCAAGATCAGAGAAATAACAGGACACACACAGACCAACAGACAGGGACTGGGGGTGACCAAAACTGAATGGTGGTCAAAGGCCAAAGGAAAAGCCAAAAGAGACATGATGATTCAGGAGATGAGAAAAGAAGAAGACCAAAAAAGACTCCAAAAAGCAGTCCAGCAGAGCCAGCAAGGGCAATGGACAACGTGGGAGAATGCACTCCAAAGAAGTCTCACTTGGAATGACATTTGGCACATGGCCCCTCTCAGGATCAGCTTCATTCTCAGATCTGCATATGACCTTCTGCCCTCAAATGCAAACCTGGTGAAGTGGGGGAAAACAGACGATCCTGCATGCCCCCTCTGCCATGAAAAACAAACAGTGGAGCATGTCCTAAGCTCATGTAAAGTAGCCCTGGCTCAAGGAAGGTACACATGGAGGCACAACCAAGTGCTCAAAGAAATTGTACAAGTAGTCTGGGCTAGTACCAACACCACAAAAGGGAAAATCAGGACTCCAAAAGCACCCGCAACATTCTTCACGGCAGGAGGCAGCAAATCATGGCCAAGAACAACAGTGACACTCGAAACATGCAGGCAGAGTCTGCTGGACGGGGCAGATGACTGGGAGTGCACTGCAGACCTCCCAGAATGGAAGAGTCACCCAGAGATCATCAGCAAGAGTGGCATGAGACCAGACATAGTAGTCCACTCTAAGTCAACCAAGCAGCTGATCATGATCGAGCTCACGGTGCCATATGAGAACAGAATGGAGGCAGCTCAAATCTACAAGACTGAAAAGTATGCTGATCTGGCAAACAGCCTGAGGAGAGAAGGCTATCAGGTCAAAGTCCTCACTGCAGAAATCGGAGCTAGGGGGTTTGTAGGAACGTCTGCATACAGCCTCATGAAACAGCTCTCAGTTGCAGGGAAGGAAAAAACCAGAGCCCTGAAAGCAATGGCAGAAGCGGCAGAGAGGTGTTCAAGCTGGATCTGGTCAAGGAGGAACAAAAGTGAACTTCATAAGGCTTAATTTCCCTACAAATATCAGGTGTCCCTGTGGCTCAGTGGTTAAAGCGCGAGTCATTAAGTGGAAAATGAGCATGTCCAGAGGGTCATGGGTTCGAATCCCAGCCATGGCTCGTCCCAAGATGGGAAAAAAAAAAGGGGCAGCAGAGGGACATCCGGAGTCATGAACCGGGTGTGGCCCAACCCCCCTAGAGTGTCAGGAGATAAGGGCCGAAACACTTGCTTGAAGGGGGCTTCTCTTCTGAGGACTCTCTGCTGCCACGCTCTCCACGAGTTTCTTTCTACTAACTACACAAAAACCTGTATGCAGAGGAGAAAGATGACGAAAGAACAAAGTAATAAAAAATGATCGTGCAGAACAATATCAGATATAAACAAAATCAAAATTATCAATAGGGGTACAACAGTCCACACTATTAGGTGTTCATCAAAAGTATCTGGCTGACGGTAACGTAAAGACTGCACAGTTTATTTGCTCTGTATCAGTACCAGTCTCTTAAGCAGTCGTACATATTCCACCACCGACCCTGTCGACTTTCAGCAAAGAAGGGCTGTCTTGAAGGGGGCAGGTAACGCTGCATGGATGGTGGGGCCAGGGGTCATCTGGCTGTTTTCCTGGGTCTGCTCCAAAAGAAGTGCCGTACGTGTCTGCCCAGGTTGCCTGCTAGGACACTGGCTCCTCTGGTGTTGGAGTGTAGACCGTCCTTCAGTGTTGTGATCTGAAGATTGTCGTGACTTACGAAGGATACATTCTCTATTTTGAACAAATCATTGGTGATCAAGGCATTGAAGAGCTGACGTCTAACTTCAGTATCAGGATCCTGAACAGGAGCGATTTTACTTATCACGATCTTGGTCTTTGGATGTTTGCTGAAAATATCTTGAATGCACTGAACGAAAGCTTTGCTGCACACTTTTGGGTCTACTTCTTCACATCATTTACTCCACAGTGAACAATTATCGCGTCCACTGATTCCTTAGTTGAGGGCAAGGCCACTCAAGCGCCACTGGAATGTCCTTTATAGAAAAGGTCTTGTGCAGATCTGCACTGAAGCCGTAGGAACGCCCCAATCGGTTCCCGTTGATACCTTTCATCACGGAGTCATGCAGCATCACGATCTTAGGAAGATTATGTTTATTTTCTTCGTGTTCCAAGGCATGACGAACTTTGTCCGGGTCAGATTTGACGTCAAGTCTGTTGTTTGCGTCATCTTCCTTTTTCTCGACTGCGTTATTGAGTTTTCTCTGTTTCTTGTTTGGTATGTCTTTTACGGTCTGTTTTGACTTTTCTTCCATCGATGTTTTCTTGTCGGCATTTGACGGACTGAACTTGGTTGCCTCGGCATAACTACGAGACCCAGAAATGTCTGAATTATTCGTAAAAGCTGTCTGGGTTTGAGCGTTGACAGCAGTAGCCCTGGTCTCGATTGACTTTGTCATGCAGGTAAATTTAAGCAATTGATCGTTCTGCTTGGCAACTGTACTTTCAAGCAGAGAGATCCGTTCACACAAATTTGAAATAATTGCATGAAGGTCTTTTGTTTCACTTACAGTTGCTTGTTCTTATTCAGGTTCTTGGTCTTTGCGCGAACGTACTTTATCCCGTTCGCCATATTTATCACGCCGATCATTCTCCTCCTCACGAATGGAATCTTCTTTTTTTTCTAAAACTCATAAGAAGAAGACTTTTTAGTTGACTCATTGTAATATTTTTACTTGCCGTGGTGTTAGTTTGGCTTCCCCGACTTCTTGATCTTGTCAGTCTCGTCATTTTCTTGGGCAGTCTTTCAAAACCTCAGCAGACTCTGAGCTTCAGTTGTTTACTGTTTCCGCCATCTTGTTTGTCCTCTGTGTGTGTGTGTGTGTGTGTGTGTGTGTGTGTCTATGTTTGTGTTGTGACATGACACTTGACAGCCACACCATCCTCTATGAGCCCCCAGCCCCCCTCATCCCCTTTTTAACCTCTCTCTCTCTCTCTCTCTCTCTCTCTCTCTCTCTCTCTCTCTCTCTCTCTCACACACACACACACACACACACACAGAGATTCAAAGATTTAATACTGTGACCCCTTTTGGGGCATGGAGGACTTAAAACAAAAATAAACAAACGTAAATGAAACACATCAAACATCCAAAAATTTTCCCGATAATTAACACACTGGATATAATGTTACACAAACCTACTAAGTTTTAAAAACTTCGCTAAGTTTAGCAACACTTTTTTTATTACCACAGAGCAAACGACAATAGTTAAATACGGACTTTACACATGTAAATTGTTTTGGTTTAAACTTATTTCTAATATCATCATATTTGGTGCATTTCATTACAAAATGAAATTCGTCGCCAAGGTCATTCTGGTTGCAGTCCCGACAGAATCGTTCATCATGAGGTATTCCAAGTCGTCTGCCAGTTTCGATCATGAGTTTATGATTACCACAGCAGAACCGAATTAGTAGGTATATATAAACATCAGGCAACATTTCAATATATTTTTCACGGCAAAACTCTGTTTTAAAATTCCTATAAAATAAACACTTATTACTAGATTCTAAAGCATCGTCCCATGCACATATGTAAACATCTTCTAATGAATTACGAACACTTCTACAGATACTGTGAACAGACGAAAATTTTTGTGTCTCCCACACAAAGTTGAATCCTGTTTCGATAAGGATATTCCGTATACACATCAACCACTTAGATGTAAAACCCTGATTTCTGTATAAATCATATAATACTTGATACAATCTAGATGAATATTTGTTTGTTTGTGGTGAAAGTAAGGATGACCAGAATTTTCTCATTCGTGCATATACTTGAACTGAAACAGGATACATTCCTAGTTCTCCATATATTAATTCTGTTTTAGTAGAACGATTTAAATTAAAAAGATGCTTAAAAAAATTAAGCTGAAAACTTTCCATTAGCTTTAAATCACTATATCTCCAAATTTCACAGCCATATAAAAGTACAGGCAGAACCATTGATTGGTATAAGTCCAGTACAATGTTTATAGGCAAATTTTGAATATCTTGCCATCTTTAGTAAAGAAAACATTGCACATTGCGCTTGGTCATACAAATACTTCTTACATTTATAAAAATTTCCTGTTCTGCTAAAGATTATACCTAAATATTTGAAAGTGTGTACTATTTCTATGGACTGGTTTTTGAACTTTACTTCTTTTTTTTTTTCTAGGATTATTGCGTCCATTAAAGACTACACCCTTTGTTTTTGCTACATTAACATTAAGCTTCCATGCGCTACAATACTCGCTTAATACATCAAGAGCATGCTGTAAACCACAAAAAGAATCTGCAATAACAACAATATCATCAGCGTATAAAAGTGAAAGTAAACTAATGTAACTTAATAAATCTGAGTCAGGGAGATTTAAATCAATATTCAAGAAAGCACAGTTACAATCTGTGAGATATAGTTCAAGATCATTCAAATACAAAGAAAATAGCAAAGGTGAAAGATTTTCACCTTGACGAACACCTCTAAAACTGCCAAAATATCCAGATTGACTCCCATTTATAAATATACAAGATTTTATTTGCTGATACACATTCATGATTACTTGCAAAATCTTTCCATTTACACCTTCTTTGATAAGCTTTTGCCATAATCCCTGCCTCCAAACTGAATCGAACGCTTTTGTGAAATCAACAAAAACACAAAACAATTCTTTTTACGACTATTGAAAATATCAATTAAACTTTTTAAAACAAATATATGATCTGTTGTAGAATGATTTCGTCTAAAACCAGCTTGATTTTCCGAAAGTGTGTTGTTATTCTCAATGAAATCTGTCAAACAGTTATTCAAAATTGTTGTGAACAGTTTTCCAACACAACTCAGAAGTGTTATACCCCTATAATTGTCACAGTCCAATTTACTACCTTTTCTTTTGTATATTGGCAGAATAAGTCCAGTTAACCATTCTTCTGGTATGGTCCCTGTATCAAGAACTTTATTGAAAAGTTTACAGTAACTTCTTTTGAGAACTGGAATGCTTTGTTTTATATATTCATTTCGTATTTTATCTATCCCACAAGCCTTTCCATTCTTAAGTTGCTGTACAGCTTGTTCAACGTCTTCGTCACTTATTGGTGCATTTAAAAATTCAAGATCATGTTGCAAGTCACAGTCAATATCCCTTTCGTTCTCTGGTTGAACATTCAATGATTTAAAATGTAAGAAAAGATCATCCATACTAACCAGGCATTCATTTCTATTTCTGACTTTAATATTTTCCCAATATTCTCTTGGTCTGTTAGCTTTAAATCTACGAATCTTCTTATGCCAATGCTTTGTGTAAACTCTATACGATTTTCTGAGAACTTTTTTGTATTCCTTACTGCTAATTTCAACCTCTCTATGGTTGGGACTAGTATCATTTAATTTAGTTCTATGTTTGGCTGTAAAATACTTTTTTCTATGTTCCGTGCATGTGGCATCAAACCATGGTTTATTTTTGCTACTTTTCAACACACACACACACACACACACACACACACACACACACACACACACATACACACACACACACACACACACACACACACACACACACACACACACAAACGGCAATTCAGATTACCATTCCACATCAGTCTTCAGTCTCTGCCATCACACCCACCCCCACCTCCTTCTTTTGGCCCCTCCCCATGGTCTGTCAGGTGTTTCCTTTTAAGTTAGCCAGCTCCAGGCGACTCGCCCACTTCGCCCACTCTCCCTCTCCCCTCCCCCTTGCTTATCTAGTTTGGCCAGGATTTGCCCATGGTTGAGACAAGGGGTATGTTAGCTCTCTCCACTGGTTCAGAGAAGCTCCCACCCCCCTCCTCTCTCCCCCACAGTCCCTCACCATGGCGCGGGATAGACAGCCAGTTGTACATGAGTTGCACAAGTGGAAACAGCATTGCTTCATTTATTCGCATTAAGGCTGAACTGGCTCCCAACATCTAAGAGATAGCGTTCTCAAATCTACTACACAAATTCTCACACTGTAGGTGGTGGGGGATGATCAACCCACCCACCCCCATCTGCATACTAGCCCACCCTCCCCTCTTTGTCTTAGACAACCTGTCAATCAGATGGACATCAGAGACAGGATGTGTAGCTAATCACACAAAAAGAGGACACCAGGTCTCCTCACTTCACTGCTCTTCTAAAGGCTGTAAGACTGATCACCACCAGTGAACAAACTTCACTGCTCTTCTAAAGGCTGTAAGGCTGATCACCACCAGTGAACAAACTTCACTGCTCTTCTAAAGGCTGTAAGGCTGATCACCACCAGTGAACAAACTTCACTGCTCTTCTAAAGGCTGTAAGGCTGATCACCACCAGTGAACAAACTTCACTGCTCTTCTAAAGGCTGTAAGGCTGATCACCACCAGTGAACAAACTTCACTGCTCTTCTAAAGGCTGTAAGGCTGATCACCACCAGTGAACAAACTTCACTGCTCTTCTAAAGGCTGTAAGACTGATCACCACCAGTGAACAAACTTCACTGCTCTTCTAAAGGCTGTAAGACTGATCCACCAGTGAACAAACTTCACTGCTCTTCTAAAGGCTGTAAGGCTGATCACCACCAGTGAACAAACTTCACTGCTCTTCTAAAGGCTGTAAGACTGATCACCACCAGTGAACAAACTTCACTGCTCTTCTAAAGGCTGTAAGGCTGATCACCACCAGTGAACAAACTTCACTGCTCTTCTAAAGGCTGTAAGACTGATCACCACCAGTGAACAAACTTCACTGCTCTTCTAAAGGCTGTAAGACTGATCACCACCAGTGAACAAACTTCACTGCTCTTCTAAAGGCTGTAAAACTGATCATCACCAGTGAATGAAGTAACGAAGTAAGAAAACAGGGGCAGATCAGATAAGGGCACGATCATCTCCCTTTCCTCTGAGATACAGTGTATGGTTTCACAGATCAATCCAGAAGAACTGTAATTTGAAACTATGATTCTAAGTCTTGAGACTATGCATTGCTTGGATGTATACCATATGTTTTAACAGTATAACTGTATGCCAATACTTGGTGATATCTATCAAGATAATGACTGAGCATTATATTGTGTCAATTTGTTTGACACAATTTGGTAAAAAAATGTTATGATGCTTGATTAACATTCAATGTTAACAATATGTCTTCTTGCCAGTATTTGATACTATCTGTTAAGATGATCACTGACTGTTCTCTTTTGACAGGAAAAACAGTATGCCTATACTAGGTGAAAACTGTTAAGTGGATTTATGGAAACTGTTGATTGTCTTCATTTCTGTAGTAGGTGACTCTAAGTCTAATCAGCATGCGTGCTTGGGCTAAGTGTTTTCCAAGTTACTTCAACTTGTTATATAAGAAAAATTGGAGGGATGTTTGCCTTCAATTGCTTAGCATTATATTGCCGACTCCTACCCTTTGTTAAAATCCATTCAAAATCTGAATGAAGATCCAAAGTGCAGACTGATCATTATGGCAGATAGATTTATGCCAGTCTAAACCTTAGTTGGCTGAGATCTCACACATTTACTGAAAGCCAGAGGGCAAGTGAGAACTCGACAAGCCGGATTCTCAGCTACTTAACTACAAACCCGGTTCTGTTTTAGGAGCTGATCCTGGGTTTCCACCTCTGCCCCCATGTCTGCCTGCCATCAGCCATCCAGATCAGTCTGCCTATAGAGAAGGTGGACCAGTCACTGGCAACTGGAGAGAGATCCACAATCCTCTCCATCATATCAGTTTAAGTTGTGATATTCCAAGTGGACTTCAACTCAACGCATCCAGTACTTCCTCTCTCTTGATGATGAGATAATGAGGGAAAATGTCAACCTGAATGAAAACTTGACTGAAATTTATTTGTATATTTTACCCTTGTATATACAAGTAAAGCTGATGTGTGAAAGTACACTTAACGTGTGTCACTTCTTTCTTGTTCATTCAGTATTGAATGTTTGAACTTGCCTTTAATTATGTCTCTCGGAACTACAAGTACTTTTAAGTGCACGAGCCTAAAAAGAATTAATCCTGAGCTATTCTTGAGTATCTCTAACAGTCTCGAGAAAAATAAGATTTCTGTCAGTGACTAGTACTGGAAACGTGCTCCTTCCACCACTAGTAAGAGAGAGAGAGAGGAGGTGAAATTTCAATATGACTTTATCAAAGAGAGACAGTTCCTCGTCCTTCCCCGAGAGGACAACACCTACCCACACTTGTGTGTTGTGTGTGTGTGTGTGTGTGTGTGTGTGTGTGCGTGCGCGCGCGCGTGTGTGTGCGTGTGTGTGTGTGTGTGTGTGTGTGTGTGTGTGTGTGTGTGTGTGCGTGCATGCGTGCACTTGTGTGTGTATGTGTGTATGCACACGCGCATGTATGTGTGGGCGCACGCATGCATACGCATATGTGTGTGTGTGTGTGTGTGTGTGTGTGTGTGTGTGTGTGTGTGTGTGTTGTGTGTGTGTGTTGATGTGTGTGTGTGTGTGTGTGTGTGTGTGTGTGTGTGTGTGTGTGTGCGCAGGTTCGAGCGCGCGCGCGCACGCATGCGCGTGTGTGTGCCTCTGTATGTGTGTGTTTGCTTGTTTGTGTGTGTGCGTGTGTGTGCGTGCGTGCGTGCGTGAGTGTGTGTGTGTGTGTGTGTGTGTGTGTGTGTGTGTGTGTGTGTGTGTGTGTGTGCGCGTGCGTGCGTGCATGTTTTTTCATGTGTGTGTGTGTGTGTGTGTGTGTGTGTGTGTGTGTGTGCGCGCGCAAAGGCACTTGCTTATTATTATTATCTAATATTTGTGGAAATCACTTTTTATCCGAACACTTAGTAGATGTTTGTGGGAGTGATCTCATGTAACTACCTAGTAACTGACGTTTGTCGATGCTGTTATCATGTTATATTGTGACCCACCCGAATTTCTCAATCTTCAGAAAACAAAGTATTGGTATTTATTTGATGTCTTTCCTTTCATCCCATTTTGATGGCTTTTCAACAACAACAAAATAATAACAATGATAATAATGTTAATTAATATAGCGCCTATTTTCTAAAAATTAGGGCTCTAAGCGCTTTACATAACCAACAACACAAACACAGACACACACACAGACACACACACACACAGACACACACACATACGCGCACCCGCGCAAGAGGGTGCAGGTACACATGCTCACGCATGACCATACACCCACGCTCACAGCCACTTGAACGCACGCACTCATGCACTCACATCACCACAGCCTGCACTTACAAGCAACACAACCACCAGGCACTCATGCGTGCACGCCAAAACCCACTCAGACACTCGGAAGGTGGATTGGGAAGTTAGGTGTGTGTGTGTGTGTGGGGGGGGGGGGGGGGGGGGGGGGGGGAGGGGGGAGGGGGGGTACGACTGATGAAAGAAATTTGTTTTAACAGCAGATTTGAAAGAAGAGGGTGACAGTAGGTGTCTTACACTGATGGGAAGTGTATTCCAGACAGTTGGTCCTTGGAAGGAGAGAGAACGTTGACCAAAAGATTTTGTTCTGACAGAAGGAATGTGCAAGAGGCGACTGTCGGCAGAGGAACGAAGTTGACGGGATGGTGTGTAGATGTGGAGGATGTCGGAAAGATATTTTGGTCCAGTACCAGAAACACAAGAGAAACAGATAGAAGCCAGCTTGTAGTCAATTCGACTCTGAATTGGAAGCCAGTGGAGGGACTGCAACAGAGGAGTGACATGTTGACGTTTAGATGCTTTGCAAACAAGCCTGGCAGCGCTATTCTGAACCTTCTGCAGTTTATTGAGTAAGTACTTTGGTGAGCCAGCCAAGAGACTGTTGCAGTAGTCCAGCCTTGAGAGAACTTGGGAACAAACCAGAGTTTTTGTGGCTTCAGTGGAAAGGAAGTGTCTGATTGAACTGATCCTACGTATTTCCAGATATGATGCCTTACAAACATTAGACACCTGGTGCTTGAAAGAAAGGGTGGAATCAAAAGTCACACCAAGGTTACAAGTCTGGGATGAGTGATGAATATGTCAATGTAACTCTCGGTATACAAATATTTGGTGGGTTTTTAATTTGTGTTGTGATAGTTTGTTCTTGTACATGTCCTTGAGTTTCTTTTTCACTCCACTTTGGGCAAGGTGTCAGTGTTTTACCCCGACCAAAACTTTCCTGTTTATGTTGTTTATTTATTTTATTTATTTATTTATTTATTTGCTGTCCCAACCTCTGCGCCACCTCAGAGGCATTGCACCCACGCCGCTCATTCCGACACCCCATCCACAGCCACAGCCCGGTCAGTCCCGCCACAGCCCCGGCACCGGCAATCCACAGGGAGCAGTCAATGTCAAGTTGTCAAGAGGCAACCCACCGGAGGAGACACTGCATTGCTGCCGAGTCACTTCGGTGGTGTTCAGTGGCGCCTGTTCTGATCTAACATACGCAGGACACCACCTACTAAGCCCCCTACTGACGACAATAACTGCTTAGTCGCGGAGCCGGCGCGAGTGAGCTCTCCCTCCGGAGGACGCCACCACGTCCGTCCAACGACAGCCCCCATGGACTCGCCGATACCGGTGACCCCGACGGAACCAAACCAAGACCACAGACGTGGAGAGGACATCGAAATTGAGGTCACCATGAGAGCAGGGCATGAAGGGCCACAGAATTTGAGACATTTTTTTTATGCTGATCGATGAGAATGAGGATGATTAAGATGATGCTACAGATTTCCATTTCGGTCTGAGACTATATGACAGGGCTGTACTCTACGCTTCCTTTCATAATATATCCCGGCATCAACCAGGCCCGAGAGATACAGGCACCTGCAGTGTTGGTCAGGAAATTTGAGCAACACTCTCAGAAACGCATCCATTGAGTGGATGAAACTCGACTGTGTTGCCCCAGTCTTCCCAACTGAGTCTGCAGCAACCTCAACTCTGGGTAGGAGCCGGTCGGGGCAGAAAAACTCACATGACTCTGATGGGATTCGAACCCACGACCTCCCATCCGGGAGTCCGCGACGCTAACCACTTTGCCACGGCAGCTGGTGTTTATGTTGTTTACTTTTTCTTCTCTCTTTGTTTCAGAAAAGAGAGGGAATGAGCTGTCACAGGTGATGAGGTGGAGTAGAGAGACATAAAACTTGTGTCAACTTTCCGTGAAAGTAAACAATAAGCGCCTTAATTCTAGGCTGAAAGCCAACAGTATGGAGGGGTTGGAGGCACCTGCAGATGTGAATCGCTTTTTTTTTCGCGCAGCTTCACTGCACGTGAACGAGATCCAGACAAAACCTCCGTAGTTTCATGACGGAGAATGTTGAGGATTATATCCAGCTTCTCAACATGACCAAAGGCACAAGATCATCATTGAACCCGTACATACTGGATGTGTTGGAACATGGCGATTTCTTTGACTCAAAACAGGTGGCATCTTCAACACTGAAAAATACAAAAGATTCAAAGGGAAAGCAGTTAAACTGGCTCACAATTTTGTAGACTGAATATTTGAAATTGGAAGACGATACAATGTTTTTCAAATATAGAATGTCAGAGGATTTCAAACAGCTAAAGATCAAAGGGAACAGCAGGCAAAAGAAAACAGCTGTCGAGAATTAACCAAGCGTTATGGCTCCCGCCAAGCAATCTCAGAAGCAAAGAAGTGTGACCTGTTGGACTTGTGTGACATGGGCATTGTGCCTAAGAAACATCATCACTATTATCACAATATCCCAAGCAGCAGCTCTGTGTCAGACTGGTTGCCTGAACCAGACAGAAAAGAAAGCACAGATACTGATGATGACTTGCTTCTTTTTTCATACTTCAGGACTGACAGGATTGTGATCTTTTATCTAACACCTTTGTATTTCTCAAGGTCGCAGATACTTCCTGTTTCATCCGCCGGTGTGAAAGGAGTGTATCTAGAAAACCATATTTTTCTGACGTGAAAGGAATGCCATCATCAGTGTTATTCCTTTGGTAGTTCATACATCATCATGTTACCTATTCTTTGAATGACACTGTCAGTACAGCCTGAACATGAACAAATTCGACCGACTGATTCAGTAGTACACACTGACAGAATTATTCTTTGTAAACATTGTCAAACACTGTGGACTGTGTTAGCTATTCACAGTATAAAAAATAACACTAAGCTACACTTTAATATGAACTATGAACAAGCCATTCCTATGGATATAGGTGAAGACTTCCCTGTGAAAGTTCTCACTTTTACATGAGTATTACATGCTTGAAAGCAAATTCCCTGACTTAGACATATAACCTTAACAATTGATGAAAAAGGTGTGAACTGGCTGTTTGTAGTGTCAGCTGCAAGGAGAAGACTGTTTCCCTGATCTGTATAAACATGTATGGTCAGGTTGAATGGTAGTGTGATAATAAAGCGTGAAGGTGGGCGATTGAAAGTCCTGTCTGTCTGGATCAAAGTGAAAGGAGAAAACAACGATGAAAGGTGAGAAGATTTCTTGTATCTCTGGATGTCATTGTGTTTTTATCAGAATGAATGAACAACTTGCTGGGCTTCAGTCTTTTTCCAATTTGTTTTTTCTTGAAACAAAAACAAACAAACAAGCAAAAAATACAACATCAGTAAAATACTGTTTACTGCAAAACTATTTTTCAGTCAAAATAGCAAAGAAGTGTGACAATGAGCAGTCAAAAAGGTCACAACATAACTGTCTAATGATGCACATATCTATATGGCAGACTTGGTTAAATGTAGCATGCTCAACTGTAGCCCAAGGATTGACACAGGAAATTTGTCTACATTCATGCCACAGCAAGCTTAGGGAATGATAGTCCACTGTTCCTCAAATCAACAAAGCCAGATATCATGCAGAGTGTGTGGCACCGCTGTTTAAAAGAAGGATATTCAGCTGTGGCTTGTGCTGCTGTGGAGGAAAGTCTGATAAAGTGCACAGTACAGCAAGCTTATCGTAGAAAGTCTGGTTTGCTTCTAATTATGGACAGCTCTAGCAAGGCAGTTTTCATGCAAAGAGTGACTTTTTTTTTTGTAAACGTGTGTTTGTATTTTTTTTTTAAATACGGTTTGATGCTGCTCAGAGCATTCGTGCATTACTACTGAAACTTCAAGTACTGTGAGTTTTGTCCCTGTAGAAGTACTCGTGTGATTTCTGCCGTCATTTGAAAACATCAGGTGGGCATTTCCCAAATCAACCATTTTGGAGATAAGCTGGTGTGGCCTCTAAAGTAGCACATAGGGGAATGATGCACCATTCCAGAGACGTCTGTCCTGCCCTCTCGTTGAGGCAGCCACTAGCAGCACAGAACCATCGCCACCTGAGCATGAAGAAGGCCGGCCTTTAGCCCTGAAGACAGGCCGTTTTAGGAGAAGCAAAGGGGGAAATGTGTAATGGGGGAGGCGAAGAATACAGACGCCCACAGTCGGTCGACCAACACCAAACAGTGGGCACAAATTCACACGGAACCAGAACCAGGCACTGGACGCAGTTCCGTAGGAAGAAAGAAAAGGACCTGAACCAAGTTTTGGACGAAAACCGTGTTCCGTCGTCGAGCGATGTGTCCACCGGTCAATCCGCGCTTGTGCGACGAAACGATTGACGTTATGGAACATTTGTTTGGCGACAATCTTGCATCCACACACAGAGATATAAATGAAATGGAGAAGATAGACCACAAGGCCTTGTCTGCTGGGAAAAAGGGAAACAA
Organism: Conus canariensis; assembly: GCA_033310375.1. Taxonomy (NCBI): domain Eukaryota; kingdom Metazoa; phylum Mollusca; class Gastropoda; order Neogastropoda; family Conidae; genus Conus; species Conus canariensis. The sequence goes on from CM065724.1 coordinate 78,641,923, forward strand.
TCCAAATTTAGTCGCTTCCAGTATGACGGAAATGGGGGCAACAGGAAAGGGTCTTTTTTTTAGGGGCCGTCTCAAACAAGCATTTCCCAGCCAGACGTGGGGGTTATCAGTACCCCAAACCACAGACACAAGGGAGCGCTACAACAGCTTTCCCAAAGAGCGCAACCAGAGGAACAGCTTCTCTCAGTCTCAGTAACTGTGGTAAGTGATTTTGATGCACAGTTAGATAGCATTGTTCAGCTGCTGACACTGGAAGCAAAAGAGTTTGAAGACCTCATATTCATTCAGAATGAATGCTGCAGAAACAGCTGTTATTGGTGAAGAAATTGACATATTGCTTAGGAAAAAAAGTTGTAACAGAATGTGAGCACACTCATGGAGAAGTTTTGTTACCAATCTTCACTCGGCAGAAAAAAGATGGATCTCAGAGTATGATTCTAAACCTAAAAAGTCTAAATGAAAAAATGTATCACCATTCAAAGATGGATGCTTTGACTACGGCCTTGACTTTGGTTAGCAAAAACTGCTATATGGCATCATTGGACTTGAAAGATGCTTACTGTTACGGATGGTGTGCGGTGCGTGTTTTGTTGTCTGACTCGCTCTCAAAAGTTTGGATGCGTGTACGACTTTTCGCCTACACACACCCACACCATACGAACATGGATAGCCAGGCAACACACGAGTTAAATTTTCTTTTTTTTATATGCTGCCTGAACCATCAATATGAATTGTTACAAAATCAATACATGCCACTACATAGAATACAGATCAATGCACGTCAATTAAGACATCAATACATAAGACACTTCAATTATCATATATCAGCGTATCATATTACGTATCTTGATATAACTCACAGATCTCGCCGGCGCCGTCCACAGTGTCTCATATATACAATCAGCGCACTTGGTTCCACAGTACCCAAGCCACAGTCAACAGCACTAAAATTAGACGAAGAAGGATAAGCAAGGTCCCCACACGGTAAACACAGCCGTTCACAAACACAAGCAATGAAGAAGAAACAGGGTCTTAACACAGCAAGCACAATATATTACGTCGAACTATCAGAAGAAGGACTGCAGATTCACAAGGCACAGTAATCCATATTGAATCCCTGGTGAACACGATTTCAGCAAAGTCCCATAGAACACAATAAACTTCGATTCGACGTATTGTTGATCTAAAACACAAGTTAATTAGCTTCTCTGTGTATTGATATTACAATGTTCACATCAATAAACTCAGCCCACCGACACACATGAGGTGGTACAATTAGAGCACATAAATATTCTTGCAGGAGTTTTAAGTCACTTTCGGCGACACAGCATTCACAACATTTTTTATAACAAATAGATTTCCTGGTACATATTTCGCTGGTATCGTCATCAGAAGTATCGCACATACACAGTGAACATCGACGCACTACTGACTTGAAAGTCAGCCTCTCCACATAGTATCACTACGGAGAAAACGACGATTAAAACAAAATAAAGTAGGCTGGACACCAAAGCCTCGGCCGTTAGTTCTTGCTCTCCTCTCTCGTCAATATTATTATTTTCGTCATGTTCCTATGTCATTTCAAGTTGACGTCATAATTTACGTTGACGTCGCACTTACTACTCTGTACCCACTTGCAAGGAACACAGAAAGCTGCTGAAATTTGAATGGAAAGGAAAAATTTTCGAATACAATGCGCTCCCAACTGGATTGGCACTGGCACCACGTTTGTTCACGAAAATAATTAACCCAGTTTTTGCTACCTTGAGATTGAAAGGACATATCTCAACAGCTTTCTGGGATGATTCCTTGCTTATGGGCATTTCAAAGAGACAGTGCCAGGACAATGTTATGGTCACACTGGACACATTACATAAGCTAGGATTCATTGTACATCCCACAAAGTCACTTTTTCAACCAACTACTGTGATTCACTATTTAGGAGTGATCATTGACTCAGTCTCAATGACGGTCACTTTAACCTCAGAAAGGAAAGAGAAAATGCTTCTAAGCTGCAAGAACTTGCTGAAGGCAGCTGAGATATCTTTTAGAGATTTGACAAAAGTCATTGGGTTAATGGCGGCCAGCTTTCCCGCTGTTAAGTTTGGGCCCCTGCATTACAGGCAGTTGGAAAAAGATAAATGTAGAGCTCTGAAGAAAAGCAAAGGACATTTTGACCAGGTGACGGAGATATCTAAAGCTGGAAAAAAAGGAGCTGACATGGTGGATTGACAATATTTCTGATGCTTTCAATGATGTCTGTTGCAGAGATCCAGACACTGTGATCCATTCTGATGCAAGTCTTTATGGCTGGGGCTGCATGTGTGCAGGAGTGTCTTCAGGAGGAGTGTGGTCACCAGCAGAAATTTCATATAAATTACTTGGAATTAAAAGTTGCATTTTTTGCCTTGAAATCTTTTCAGATGCAGCTTTAAGGGAAACATGTAAGGCTCAATGTGGACAGTACCACAGCCATAGCATGCTTAAACCACATAGGTACATCTCACTCTGACTCCTGTAACGATTTAACGTTTCAGATCTGGTCTTGGTGCATTGAACATAATATCTTTGTCAGTACAGCCCACATACAAGGAGTGGAAAATGTGGTGGCTGATGCAGAATCCAGGAAGGTAAATCTGGACAGTAAATGGAAGCTGAAAAATGATCTGCAAGCTGCTCTTAGACAGCTGAATGCAGCAGCTGACATAGATTTGTTTGCTTCTAGGCTGAATGCGCTAATGAAAATATTCATCTCTTTCAGGTCAGATCCAGATGAAGAAGCTATTCATGCTTTCAGTGTAACTTGGAGAGACAAATTTCTATGCTTTTCCTCCTTTCAGCGTTGTCACCCGATTCCTCCAGAAGGTGCAGAGGGATCAGAGTTCGGGTGTGCTGGTGATCCCAGATTGGCCAACTCAGCTGTGGCATCCAATACTGTTACGACTGTTGACAGCAGAGCTAGTGCGACTGACCTGCAGAAAGAACCTGTTGCATCTCCCCAGCCACCCAGATGCAGTCCATCTCCTGATTCAGCGGAAGAGGCTTCACCTGCTAGTTTGCAGGATCTCAAGTGTTCTTTAACCAGCTCTGGTCTAAGCAGTGGGGCCACTGATTTGGTTCTGAGCTCTTGGAGAAACACTACCCAGAAAGCGTATGACTCTTACATAAGAAGGTGGAAAACGTTTGTAGATAGCAAGGGAATAAAAACACCAACTTATGTCCATGTAATAAATTTTCTGGCAGACACGTATGCTTCTGGGGCTAGTCACAGTAAAGTGAATTTAGCCCGAAGTGCCGTTTCAGCTTATTTGCACAGGCTAGGCATCGAGGCAGAAGGCAGTCACTCATTAGTGTGTCGTCTGGTGAAAGGGGTGTTTGAAGAAAGACCCTCCATTTCCAAATATCATGATACATGGGATGTGGATAGTATACTACAATACTTAGCTGGTTGGCCGGACGTAGGAAAGATGACTCTTAAGCAGTTGACCCTTAGACTGTTTATGCTGTTAGCCCTGCTGTCTGGTCAGAGGGGTCAAACAATCTACACATGAAAATGTGACGATGTAAGATTTAAAGATGACAAGTGTGTCTTAGTTTTTAGTGCTGTGTTGAAGCAAACTAAACCAGCGTCACATGTGCAACCGTTTGAACGAGAGTCTTTTGTAAATAAAAACTTGTGTATTGTTACCCACCTTAGACAGTGTTTAAGAGTGACAAAGACTCTGAGAAAAGGGAAACAACTTTTCATTTCGTTTGTCAAACCCCACAGTGAAGTCTCAAGAGACACTATATCCAGGTGGATTAAAACTGTTTTGAGGTTAACCGGGGTGGATATCAGGCGTTTTTCAGCTCACAGCACCAGAGCAGCTAGCACTTCAGCAGCATTCAGCAGAGATGTGCCTATTCACTGCATAATGAGAGCGGCTGGGTGGTCTAGACAAACTTTTACCAAGTTCCACTGCAAACCTGTGCTTCAGAAATCTTTGGGACAATCAGTTCTGGACAGTTTTGTAAATAAGAAGTAGGAATGCTGCAGGGTCCAGTTTTGACCCAGTGACCGACTGATGCTTCATGGTACAGTCTGACCCAGTGACTGATTGAGTGATCGCATGCCAAATTACAAATTGTTTTTGGATTACAAGAGACTTTACAGCTCTTGTGTAATTAAATGTAGACAAACAAAATCCATCCACTTGTTTATATTGCTTTTATGATTGATTCAGTACTCATGACCTCTAACTCTGAAGTCTCACGTCATTGTAAATGACCGATCGCTAGACGATTGATAATTAGTAAATTTAACGATACTTACCTGTAAGTTGAGGTTAAATTGGAATTACCTAGAGTCTAGTGATGGGAATGAGCAATTACGTCCCCTCCCATCTCGGCTCTGGATGATTCTCGATTACCCTCCCAGGTATTGTCTGTTGAATTTATTTTAGAGGTCATTCGTGTCTAAATACTGGCTAGATGCGCGCCATCACATCTTACGTAATTGCTCATTCCCATCACTAGACTCTAGATAATTCCAATTTAACCTCAACTTACAGGTAAGTCTCGTTAAAGTTACTAATTAAAGTCGACAGCTTACAAGAAACGAACAGTTGTGGAGTGGGAATGGAAGGTCGGATTTTACTTCTTCCTGTGTTTTTAACTAATGACTACATCCAGCTCTTAACGTCTTTGAGCGGTGCTCAGCAATCAGCAGGCTTTACTTCAAAGAGTTTTATACACACACACACACACACACACACACACACACACACACACACACACACACACACACACACACACACACAGAGACATATATATGTATATATATATATATATATATATATTGTTCAGCATTATATTGTTTGGTCAATCTCCTAGGAGATCCAAGTAAAGGTTATTCTGCACAATTCTCAGCCGCTGACAATGCTTGGGTTATTGAACAGCAGAGCTGACCACTCAGACTGTTCCACATCTTTTGATCTCCCGTGCATCCTTTAATGGATCCTCAAGCATACAGGCTCAAAGATTGTCCCCTACATTTTATACTGTTTGCATAATGTTTTTAGTTTTTCAACAACTTTTTTTCCTCTCCTCAGTTTTGTTTTGTTTCATTTACTTCCCTTCGCTGGCTGCTTTGGGGTGCTGTTAGATTCTTCTTTTGAATCCTTGGTGGTGAGAACACCACAGAAATACGGACCGTGGTGTGTCTCTATTATGCCAAGAGCACAGACACAATCAGCCGTGTCTCCCTGATGAGTGCGATCCAGCGGATGAAGGGCGTAGGAGCAGGCAATAGATATAGATCTGCCTTCGAGAGGGATTAGGATGGTTCCCACATGCAGCTAGTGAAGGGTTTTCGTATCTATAATATATTTTCCCATTTTCTGCATCTTCAGCACCCCCATCCCTTTTTTTTCTAATTTCAAATATTTGCGAAGTCGTTTCTATAATGATGGAAGAATTGTTAACCTCCACTTGTTTCCCCCCTCTACTTAATTGTTCAGCATTATGTTGTTTGGTAAAGGTTATTCTGCACAATTCTCAGCCGTTGACAATGCTTGGGTTATTGAGCAACGGAGCTGACCACTCAGACTGTTCCACATCTTTTGATCTCCCTTGCATCCTTTAATGGATCCTCAAGCATACAGGCTCAAAGATTGTCCCCTACATTTTATACTGTTTGCATAATGGTTTTTTTTAGTCTTTCAACAACTTTTTTCCTCTCCACAGTTTCGTTTTGTTTCCTTTTACTACCCTTCGCTGGGTGCTGTTAGATTCTTCTTTTGAATCCTTGGTGGTGAGAACACCACAGAAATACGGACTGTGGTGTGTCCCTATTTGATGCCTAGGGCACAGACACAATCAGCCGTGTCTCCCTGATGACTCCGATCCAAAGGTCTAGGAACAGGCAATAGATATAGATCTGCCTTCGAGAGGGATTAGGATGGTTCCCACATGCAACTAGTGAAGGGTTTTCATATGTATATTTTCCCATTTTCTTCATCTTCCACCCCCTTTTCTTAAATAAATTTCAATGACAGAAGAATTGTTAGCCTGCACTTGTTTACCCCAACTTCTTAATTCTTCAGCATTTATATATATATATATATATATATAATGCTGAAGAATATATATATATATTATATATATATATATATATATATAAATAAATTCCAAGGGTAAGTGACTGAGCACCATTCCAGCAACTGTCAGAGCAGCTTGGTGTTG
>CM065724.1:78653144-78680644 GCA_033310375.1 Conus canariensis
TTTGCTCATCCTTCCCACTCACAATTTTCGAATATCTACAAGTATATTTAACAGATAATAATGGAAAAAAAAACTCTCTAGAGTATTGGCTACAAATATTCAACACTGTTTATGATCGACATCTGTTATTCAAAATAAGAAACGTGAAGCACACTCTTCAGGTTAAATGTATAACTGAGAATAAATAAACTGCAATATTCCTTTGTGACGATCTTTCCTGAGAAAGGAGGATAATCAGATAAATTAGAAAGGAAAAGAAACAAAACTCGAAATAAGATTAATTCGCTGAGCCAAACTGCAGAGAAGAAAGTTGTAAGAAAAATTAGTATGCCGCCGAACGAAAGAAACATAAAAATTACGAGACAAACACGTGTTTCGACCTCTTTGGCCTTCTTCAGGCAAGACAACATTCAAGAAAATGGGGAAAAAAATCGAAAAATCACTTATGTCTTCAAACTGGTCGCAAAATGGATGTGGAATGTTAATTTCATATACATTTTGCGCCCAGCCTGAGGAGATAAGTGATTGTTCGTTTTTCGTTTTCATTCTCTTGAATGCTGTTTGTCTTACCTCAAGGAGGCCAAAGAGGTCGAAACGCATCGTGTCTATCTTGTAATTTATTTGTTCTATTTCAGTAAACAAGTTGGGTATTTTTTGCTCCCATAAGAAAACCTAACACAGAGTAACTTTTATACAAGACTGGCGCAGCCTTTTAAACTTGAACAAAGTCAGACAAATACATAGACGAACAATCTAATAGTGGGGGGAAAAACAAGCGCAGACCAACAACTGAACTATCTTCATAATAATGACTTGGCAAGGATTTGGACTTAAGGAGGGGGGGGGGGGGGGGGGGGGGAACATGAAATTAAGAAAATATGTTACAGATATGAAAACTCTTCACTAGCTGCATAAGGGAACCATCGCAATCCCTTTTGAAGGCAGATATATTTGTATTGCCTGCTCCGAGGCCTTTCGTCCGCTGGGTCGGACTCATCAGGGAGACACGGCTGGTTGTGTCTGCGCTCCTGGCGTCAAATAGAGACACACCACAGTCCATAATACTGTGGTGTTCTCACCACCAAGGGTGCAAAAAAGAATCCAATAGCACCCCCAAAGCAGCCAGCGAAGAGTAGTAAATGAAACCAAACGAAAGTGTGGGGAGGAAAAAAGTTGCTGAAAAACTAAAGACAATATGCAAATAGTATAAAATGTAGGGGACAATCTTTGAGCCTACGCTTGAGGATCCACCCTAAGATGCAAGGGAGATCAAAAGACAAACACACAGACGGACAGAAACAAATACAAATAACCTCAATTTAATCAAAACAAAATTGGAAATGAAATGAGGCAGGGAACAGTAAACGATAAACAGTAAACAAGTTGGGTATTTTTTGCTCCCATAAGAAAACCTAACACAGAGTAACTTTTATTCAAGACTGGCACAGCCTTTTAAACTTGAACAAAGTCAGACAAAAACATAGACGAACAATAGTAGAAAGAAACTCGTGGAGAGCGTGGCAGCAGAGAGTCCTCAGAAGAGAAGCCCCCTTCAAGCAAGTGTTTCGGCCCTTATCTCCTGACACTCTAGGGGGGTTGGGCCACACCCGGTTCATGACTCCGGATGTCCCTCTGCTGCCCCTTTTTTCCCATCTTGGGACGAGCCATGGCTGGGATTCGAACCCATGACCCTCTGGACATGCTCATTTTCCACTTAATGACTCGCGCTTTAACCACTGAGCCACAGGGACACCTGATATTTGTAGGGAAATTAAGCCTTATGAAGTTCACTTTTGTTCCTCCTTGACCAGATCCAGCTTGAACACCTCTCTGCCGCTTCTCTTTGCTTTCAGGGCTCTGGTTTTTTCCTTCCCTGCAACTGAGAGCTGTTTCATGAGGCTGTATGCAGACGTTCCTACAAACCCCCTAGCTCCAATTTCTACAGTGAGGACTTTGACCTGATAGCCTTCTCTCCTCAGGCTGTTTGCCAGATCAGCATACTTTTCAGTCTTGTAGATTTGAGCTGCCTCCATTCTGTTCTCATATGGCACCGTGAGCTCGATCATGATCAGCTGCTTGGTTGACTTAGAGTGGACTACTATGTCTGGTCTCATGCCACTCTTGCTGATGATCTCTGGGTGACTCTTCCATTCTGGGAGGTCTGCAGTGCACTCCCAGTCATCTGCCCCGTCCAGCAGACTCTGCCTGCATGTTTCGAGTGGCACTGTTGTTCTTGGCCATGATTTGCTGCCTCCTGCCGTGAAGAATGTTGCGGGTGCTTTTGGAGTCCTGATTTTCCCTTTTGTGGTGTTGGTACTAGCCCAGACTACTTGTACAATCTCTTTGAGCACTTGGTTGTGCCTCCATGTGTACCTTCCTTGAGCCAGGGCTACTTTACATGAGCTTAGGACATGCTCCACTGTTTGTTTTTCATGGCAGAGGGGGAATGCAGGATCGTCTGTTTTCCCCCACTTCACCAGGTTTGCATTTGAGGGCAGAAGGTCATATGCAGATCTGAGAATGAAGCTGATCCTGAGAGGGGCCATATGCCAAATGTCATTCCAAGTGAGACTTCTTTGGAGTGCATTCTCCCACGTTGTCCATTGCCCTTGCTGGCTCTGCTGGACTGCTTTTTGGAGTCTTTTTTGGTCTTCTTCTTTTCTCATCTCCTGAATCATCATGTCTCTTTTGGCTTTTCCTTTGGCCTTTGACCACCATTCAGTTTTGGTCGCCCCCAGTCCTTGTCTGTTGGTCTGTGTGTGTCCTGTTATTTCTCTGATCTTGAGACTTTCTTTTGCAGAATCCATCGCCTCTTGAACTTTCCATTTTCGGCCTGTCTTCAGCTGGGGCTTGATTGCTTCTACCACCTTGTCTCCTGAGTCCTCCAGCATGCTTTGAAGTCTGATCTTCCCTGCTTTGTATTCCTCCAGGATGGATTTCAGTGGTAGTTTCAGCTTTGCTTGGCGACAGTACAGCGCTATGTCAGTCAGACAGGGTGGGACACCAAGCCATTTCCTTGTGAACTTGTTGATTTTGGCTTCCATTGCCTCCACTGTGCTGGTGCAGATGTCGTATATCATCAGAGGCCATAGGAGCTTTGGTATCAGCATGAACTGCAGACACCAGACCTTGTATTTGCCAGGGAGCCCACACTGGTCAATGGTCTCCAAGCCTTCCTCCGCCATCTGCTTGGTTTCTTTTGCTCTTTGTGTGTCTTTCAGCGTATCATCATACCATCTTCCAAGGCTCTTGACTGGTTCTTCTGTGACTGTTGGAATGGCCTGGTTGGCAACACTGAAGACCACAGATCCGGCCACTTTTCCTTTCCTCAGTGAGAGACTCCGTGATTTCTTTGGCTTGAACTTCATTCTGGATGAGGCAACTATGTCGTCCAGCCTCTCCAGCACATGACGTGTCTCGTCTTCTCTGGATGAAATCACTGTAGTGTCATCCATGAAGGCCTTGAGAGGAGGCATCTTGTATCCATCGCCAAGGTCTGTTTGTCTCGCGTTGTTTGTTGCTGCTTTCAAGATGAGTTCCATTGCCAGCACGAACAGTATTGGGGAAATTGCACAGCCCATTGCAATACCCACTTCCAAGTTGATCCAGTCTGTTGTGTACTCCTTGGTAGAGAACCGCATTGAGAAGCCATTGAAGTACTTTTTGAGCATGTCGCGGATGTTCTTTGGCACATGGTACATCTCAAGAGCCAACTGTATCATCTCATGGGGCACAGATCCATATGCGTTTGCCAGATCAAGCCACACTACGTCCAGGTCTCTCTTTTCTGTTTTTGCTTTTTGGATTGCGTCCCAGATCATTGTGGCGTGTTCTACACAGCCAGCCACGCCTGGGATGCCACCTTTCTGGACTGACACATCCAAGTACTTGTTTTCCATCAGGTACTTGGTCAGCCTTGCTGCCATGACAGAGAAGAAGATTTTCCCTTCGACGTTCAGTAGTGATATTGGCCTGAACTGGCTGATGTCACTTGAGTTTTGCTCTTTGGGGATGTACACACCATCTGCCGTCATCCACTGGCCGCTGATCTTCTGGTTTCTCCAAGCCGATCGCAGCAGCCTGTGGAGCCACTCCAGCACCTTGGGACATTTGTTGTGAAGCTGGTAAGGTATTCCGTTTGGCCCTGGTGATGATTTGGCTCTGGCTTTGTCGACCACCTTCTTGATTTCCGCCAACGTTGGAGGCTTGCCATTGAACTGTTCCTCAGGGTTGGTTGGCCACACCAGACCTTGAATGTCGAGTGGTGCTTTGCTCTGTGGGTCAGAGTATGTTTTCCTCAGATGCTGCTCAAGAACTCCTTTGTCCACACTTAGGGTCCCAGATTTTGGCTGCTCAAACAGTGTTCTGGCAAACTGGAAGGGGTCTCTGAAGAAGCGCTCTTGTGTCTTCTTCTTTTTGCTCTTCTCTCTTCCTCGCAGATTCCGCTTTGCTGAGGGCGCTGTGTTTTTCTTTCAGGTCTTTCCACAGTTTTTCCAAGCCTTGTTTTTCAGCTGGCAGTGCGGTCTTCATTTGCGTCTTGAGGTTTTTCTTTTGGACCCTGATCTTGTTCATCTTTTCTTGGCGTCTGGATTTCTTTGGATGTGTTTTCTCTTTGGGTAGTTTTGCTCCATAGGCGTCTCTACATGTGGCATACACAATGTCCCCATATGTGGCTAGTTTGTGTTCCAGGGTGCTTTTCCCTATCAGTGCATCGAGTCTTTGGACGATTTTTGCATCCAGTTTCTCCCAATCTTCAATTTCGTTTGCTCGTGGCAGGTTGAGTTTCAGGCGCCTGGCATCGAGGGCCTGTGCAAATTCCTCATCCGAACCAACAGCGTGGATGTCCTTGGCACTGTGGTTTAAATCCTGGCCTTGGTCTTCCGACGTCTTATCTGCTGATGCAGTGCGCTGCTGCTCATTCAGATGAGTCTTCACACATCCCATCTTTGTTCTGTGGATCTTCATGCCACGGGTGGTAGCGAAACGCTTTCCACAACAATCTAATAGTGGGGGAAAAAACAAGCGCAGACCAACAACTGAACTATCTTCATAATAATGACTTGGCAAGGATTTGGACTTAAGGACTGTCTGCCTGCCTGTCTGTCTGTCTGTCTGTCTGTCTGTCTGTCTGTCTGTCTGTCTCTCTCTCTCTCTCTCTCTCTCTCACACACACACACACACACACACACACACACACACACACACACACACACACACACACACACACACACACACACACACACGCGTGCGCCCGTACATTTGCTCGGTTCTACGCACACACATATGCACATGTGTGCATGTGCACATCCACACCCACATGCGTGCGCACATACACACATACACATGAATGCGCACGCGCATACATACATGCTCATGCGTACACGCCTACATATAAAGACACACACATGCACGCATACATGTACACGTACATATGCAGATACGTGTGTATGATCACACAAAACCAAAAATCACACACACACACATGCACATGCACTTCTGCACACGCACACACACGCGTGCACACACACAGGCGCACACGCGTACACACACATAAACACATATATGCGCGCGCATCATCCCACAGCATTGTTTACTTTTTTAAACAACACTATTTATATGAACCTCCCAATCTCCCACCCCACCCCCACCCCCCACCCCATAGTGGATGAAGAGATATGAGCTCTCCTTCTCTTGCCCCCCTTCCCTCCCCCCCCACACAAACACATTACCCTCCTCCCCACCAACCACCACCCCTTTTTTTCCTCACCCCCCCCATCATATCTTATCATCCATTTATCTTCCATCCCCTTCCCTCCCTCATTAACATTACCCACACACCTTTCACAACTACCCACGCATAACTACCACCACCTCTTTCATCACCCAGCGAAATCATTTATTTTATTCACCTAAACCCTTTTTTTTTTTTTTTTTAAAGTTTCTTCTGTTCATGTACTTATTTACCCCTTCTATATATATAATTTTTTCCCCAGTTTCCCTCCCCCCCCCCCCTTACCATTATTATCAATCCACCATTACCACAACCGTCACATAGATATCACACCACCCCACTAAACTAGACACACAACCCTATCGTATCACACACACACACACACCCTCCCCCTCCCCCCACGCAACCCCCCCTCCTTTTCCTCTCCCATAATCCCCCTTGTCGTTTCCGCCTAGCGGCTATTCTCCCCACCACATGGACAACAACAGATGAGTCAGTTTTCGTTCTTTGTTTGTACTGTCCTAAATGTTAAATGTGATTTATTTTTTCGCCTGAAGAAGACCCAAGAGATTGAAATGCATCGTGTCTTGTCATGTGCTTTGTTTGTCAATGTCACTGGCGGTAACTAACACCCTCTCTTTCTAAATTTTGCTTCGTTCGCCGCCGTCAGTCACTCCATTTTGAAGCCAGTCAAAGACAAGAACGGAAAGACCCTCACAACAACAGAAGATCAATTGAAGCAATGGGCAGAGCACTTCAAGGAACTACTAAACCGTCCCGGCCCCGAAGCACCACCTGACATCCCACCAGCATAAACAGAACTTCCCATCAACTGTGAGAAGCCATCGAAAGCAGATATCAGAAAGGCCATCCTGACACTGAAGAATGGGAAGGCAGCAGGGCCTGATGAGATCCCAGCAGAAGCCATTAAAGCGGATGTTGATACAGCTGTCAACTTGCTACACAGCCTCTTCGGCAAGATATGGGAAAAAGAGAACATCCCAGCAGAGTGGAAGGAAGGCATTGTTATCAAACTGCCAAAGAAAGGAGACCTTAGCAACTGTAGTAACTATAGAGGGATCATGCTCCTGTCAGTGCCAGGCAAGGTTCTAAACAGAGTGTTATTGGAGAGGATGAAGGAAGCAGTTGACCCAAAGCTTCGAGACCAGCAGGTGGGCTTCCGGCGAAACAGATCCTGTGCCGACAAGATCGCCAGCCTCAGGATCATCATCGAGCAGTCCTTGGAGTGGAACTCGCCCCTTTTCATCACCTTCATCGACTATGAAAAGGCCTTTGACAGTGTAGATAGAGAGACACTATGGAAGCTATTGAGGCACTATGGAATACCAGAGAAGATCATCTCTCTCATGCGATGCACATATCAGGACATGAACTGCAGGGTGGCTCATGCAGGCCAGTTGTCAGACGGTTTTGAGGTGAAGACAGGAGTGCGCCAGGGATGTCTGTTGTCACCTTTCCTCTTCCTCCTGGTCATCGACTGGATCATGAAGACCACAACAACAGGCGGGAACAACGGGATACAATGGACACTCTGGACGCAGCTAGATGACCTTGACTTTGCTGACGACCTGGCACTCCTCTCCCACAGTCACAGACAGATGCAGGACAAGACCACCCGCCTTGAGACAACATCGGCAGGAACAGGGCTCAAGATAAACAAGAAGAAGACCGAGCTGATGAAGATCAACACCACAGACAGCAGCCCAGTCACAGCTGGAGCCCATTAGGGAAGTAGATTCCTTTGTCTACTTGGGAAGCGTAGTTGACAAGCAGGGAGGCACCGACCGAGACATCATAGCCAGGATGGGCAAGGCGCGAGCAGCATTCATCATGCTAAAGAACATCTGGGCCTCAGGAGAGATCAGAAGGAAGACAAGATTGCATATCTTCAATTCCAACGTGATGTCAGTTCTGCTCTACGGTTGCGAGACTTGAAGAGTGACCAAGACAATACAGAAAAAGTTCAAACCTTCATCAACACCTGTCTGAGGCGTATCTTCAAAATCAGATGGCCAGAGAAAATCAGTTGCCAAACAGATTCTGCGGAGGAAGTGGGGCTGGATAGGACACACCCTCAGGAAGCCAGCATCCAGCACCACACGCCAAGCCCTGACATGGAACCCGCAGGGGAAAAGGAAGAGAGGCCGACCTCGCAACAGCTGGAGCACAGCTTTATTTTTCCGTCCTGCATGAGACACTTAGTGAAAGGGCAAACAAACAAGGCTTTACACATTTCTAATCCAACATTTTTGTTACTGTAGTCTGAGCAGAGGCGTGTATCAAACTTGTGTACTAGTTAACTAGGGAAAATTAACTTCCCAGAAAGTGATGACGTCATTTTTGCACAATTTTGTGTGTGTTGTCATTGTTCTAATATTGCCAGACCACTTGCATGCAAGCTTTCATGCCGCACCTACGTTATCTACAGGAAAATAAACCTAGTCGAGTGTGGTATTAAAAGAATTGTTGGGAATTCGCCAATTCAGTCATCTCAAGAGCGCAGATATATTACATTTTTCATGACAATAACTAATTATCAAACCTATAGCCCATTTGTAATGGCCGCTCAACCATGCCGAACACATTGCTGCCAGACCAGCTATACACAGATGACATGCAGTTGGCCGAGTGCAGTGCGGTTAGCTGGCTGGTGGGGAGCGGCCTGCAGAAAACACCCCTTTCCCTCACCTGCATTCACAGCTTGGCCTCTGCAGCTGTAAACTCCCCTGCGACTCAAAACTAAGTAACTTGCTCTGAACAGCCGTGGGAGACGAGACACAGAGGCAGAGATGAAAAGGCAGGGGACCAACTGGACAGGCATTCAGCGAGCAGCCCAGAACCGAGTGCAAAGGCGGAGTGTTGTCGATGGCCTATGCTCACCCTTGAGCTATGGGTCTAACTAACTAACTAATGATCTTGTGACAAATCGGAGCCTCTGTCCATATGTAAGTGATGTAATGCTGAAAATGGATTAAACAACCGTTAAAAACCGTTATTCTGCCGTTATTTCTTATATATAGGTGGATTTTAATGAAATTTGGTATATAGAAAGGTTATCACACACAAATGGCACTTCTATATAGTGTTTCAAAATTTGACCGTTAAAAACCGTTATTCTTGACATATTGTCCGATTTGGATGAAATTTGATATGTACACAGGCTTTAACCCAGTGAGGACTAAAATACCGGTTTCAAAAGTGTATACCGGTTATATAACCGTTAAACCGTTATTTTGCCCTTATTTTTTTATATATTGGTGGGTTTTAATGAAATTTTGTATATAGAAAGGTTATCACACACAAATGGCACTTCCATGTAGTGTTTCAAAATCTGACCGTTAAAAACCGTTATTCTTGACATATTGTCCGATTTGGATGAAATTTGGTATGTACACAGGCTTTAGCCCAGTGAGGACTAAATACATTCAAAGTGTACATCGCATTTTTTTATTTTTAAGTATTTTTAGTTTCAAATGTTGTACCATCGTTAAAATAACCGTTAATGAACGTTTATTTTTGCTTGACATACGATTTATAAACGGTTTGAAAACTGGAGTACGTGTATATGCTCGCATCTTGTTTTATCTACATAACGATCTCCTCTTCATATTGAAGAATCGTATATATCTTATTGTGGAGACACGACGATTGAACAAACACTCTAAACTTGTTCTGTATATGCATCATTACAGAAGTCTATGGATCATCCTAAAAGTGAATGATTCAGCTGATTTATATGTCACTATACAGAAAGATTCTAACGTTCTTTCTTGATGTTGTATTCAAGCTGTGATGGGAGTCACTAAGTTACAATGTGTTTGTTCCACTCCCCTACAACATGACTCAGAATATCTTGTGGCTGCTGAGTGCATGATGTTTACCGTTCAACTCCTTTTGAAGTGATCCACTACTTCCTCCTCTCCTCCAACTACTACTTCTACTGCTGCCCCTGCTACGCTGCTACTACTTTACTACTACTACTATACTATACACTAGTACTATACTATATACTGCTGCTGCTAGCTGTCGCTGTCTGCTGTACTACTGGTATAATTCTACACCTAATACCACTGCTGTTGCTGCTACTACTACCACTGCTATTACTACTACTACTATTGCTACACACTACTACTATTACTACTACTACTAACACTACCGTTACCGCCTCCATTGTTGTTGTTGTTGATGTTGGAGTTGCTACTGTTGTTTCTATCCTCCTCCTCCTCTTCCTCCTCTTCCTCCTCCTCCTCAGTTGTTGTGGTTGTTTTTGATGGTTATATTGTTGTCGTTGTCGCCGTTATAAGTTTTTAAGCACCAGAAAAAATACTAATGTTAACATGTTTGTTATTTGCAGGATACATTCAGTCGCCATCATGGGATGGACAAACTGTGTTCCCAACAGGTCTGAACCTATGGAAATCTTTGACTTTGTCCCCGGCCGTGTCTGCGTTCTTAAAGTTCTTGCACCTGTCTATTGGCAGATGTGACGAAGAGTACCTAGAAATTTATCAAAAAGGAAAGAACACAACGCACCTTCCAGAAAAACACTGCACACCAAACACTGAAGTAAGACCAGTGTCCACTCCTGTCCCTCCAATGCGGCGATACACATCCAGTCTGCAGTTTCACTTTGTCAGTAGCACAAGAAGTCACGGAGCTCAGGGGTTCAGAATTATTTTCTCCATGGGTTTGAAGATTCCGGTAGCCGTTGGAGACAGATGGAACTGCTCAGTGCCTTCATTCCAACAACGGTTCCAGCCATTCTTCCCCTGTAACGCCAGGTGGGATTGTCTGGAAGGAGAAGACGAAGACTTGTGTCCCTATACAAATCTTGACAGGTATAGTGAGTGCTTGAGAACTATGTGTGTGTATGTATGTGTGTGTGTGTGTGTATATATATATATATATATGGTCAGTTTCTTTTACACACACACACACACACACACACACACACACACACACACACACACACACACACACACACACACACATATATATATATATAAACAGGGAGTTTAAAAACCACAACAGACAAGATAAAAAGATTTCCAAAATTTTCGGCTTTAATGTCTTCCTCAGTGGTGAGTTGACTGGCCGGCGAGTCACACAACATTTATACATGCATAAAAAGAAAGTGAATAACATTCACTATCTTAAAACAAGAAGCTAAAAAGGATTTCACGTACAGGCAAATCGTTCAAATGGAAGGGGAGCAAAGGGACGTTGTAGTATGAGGAAGAGGGGCTGAGTAAGTGTGTGTAAAAGAGTGCGCGCGTCACGCACATGTGGGAGTGTGTGCGTATATGAGTGTGTATTAGTGTGAGTGAGTTTGTGTGTATGAGTGTATGTGTGAGTGTGTGTGTGAGTGTGTGTAGTGTGTGTATAGGGGGGGGGGGGTCGGTGGGGGGAGGTAAAAGGAGTCCAGCGGCGTAGAACATGAACAGTTACTGTAGTGAGTTGAGTCCGAAAGGATGAAGAGTTTTCAATTTTCTTATCCAGAATTTTCCCCTACAAGTTCTGTGCGTGTGGCTGTCTCAAAAATTTTTTTTCTATCACCATGCATTTCATGTTGGCCAGGGTGTGGTTGGGCAGGTTGAAATGTTGCGTGACTAGAGTCCCGATGTTATTCTTGATGTGAGATCTATGCAGATAGAAACGTTTTCTGAGTGAATTTTTTTGTTTCACCAATGTATTGAGAATTCTGACAGAGTTCGCAGAACATGAGATAAATGATGTTATTGGTCTGACAGTCAGTATGGTGTCTTAGAGTAAATGTTTCTTTGGTCTGGTGGCTAATGAAATTGGTGGATTCCAAGGCGTGCTCTCTACAAATAATACATTTGTTGGAACATTTGAAAAAACCATTAGGGTCTTTAGGATTTAATTTGATGGGGATGGCTGAGGGCATAAGCAAGTCTTTGAGAGAATGGCTGTTTCTTTCTTCTAGGATGGGTGGGTGAGGTATGGCCTGTTTAAGTTTGTCAGTGGTGAAAACTGTCTGATATAATTCTTTAAACCATTGACGGAGATTGGGGGGGGGGGGGGTTGCTAGGGTTATGAGTGACAATAACGGGTGTTGTAGGGTTGGACAGCCTAGGTTTGTAAGTAAGAGTATCATGTCTGGGTGTCTTTTTTGCCTTTTCAAGAGCAGTGCGTAGAGTTTGGGGTTTGTAGCCTCTTAGTCTGAGAAATTCGAACATCTGCTCTGAGCGGGTAATGAAATCTTCTGGTTTAGAGCATATACGTCTGATTCTCAAAAACTGACTGTAGCGTAAATTCCTTTTGCAGTTTGGGGGGGGGGGGGGGGGGGGGGTGGTGGTGGTGGTGGTGGTGGCTAGACTTGTACTGTAAATAAGCATGTGCATCAGTGGGTTTAGTGTACAGATCTGTTTGGATAAAGCCATTCTCTAAGTTTAATAATACGTCAAGGAAAGGAAGCTGGTCAACAGAGGTATTGTGAGTGAATTTAATGGTGGGATGAACTGTACTGATACACATCAGGAATGTTTGTAGGTCAGTCTGAGTCCCTGTCCAGGGTAGCAGTATATCGTCTATAAATCTTTTCCAGAAGTGCTGAACACAGGCCGCACGTGCAGCAAATGAGATCCGCCTGCACACACAGAGTTGAAATCAAGTCCCGCACGCCATAAAAGACCGTTGGCGTGCCCCAAAAGACATCCTGAAGATAGCAACGCTAGAAACAAGCTTGCAGATTTTACCACTTCATTTTAAAAATATTTTTTAATTAATATATATATATATATTATATATATATATATATATACATGAAAAATGGACTACAGAACCGCTTGGTCGACTCCTTTGTTTCTTGTCCAATATTTCGGTCCCAACAGGGCCTTCCTCTGGGACAGGAGCTGCAGACATATATGTACCATGTCATCCTACTTACGTATGAAATAAAGGTTTCATACTATCGAATACAGTTTACTACTGATTATTGATTAAAACTATTGATTGTAACAGGGCAGAGGAGGGATGGGAGAGGAGGGTGGTGGACTCAAATGGAAGGGAATATCCAAGATATTAGGGCAAGATGATGAGATTGTACAGAGGGGTGAGGTGGGGGGATCGCGAGGAAAACAGAGGGGGAGAGGAGAGAGAGAGAGGAGAGAGAGAGAGAGAGAGAGAGAGAGAGAGGAGAGAGAGAGATTGAGTGAGAGAGGGGGAGATTAGGACAGAATAGAGCGCATGGGAAGGGAGTAGTGTTGAGATGGGAGTATGGTGGTTAGTAGGGGGGGGGGGGGGTTGCAGGTAGGGGTGGGGCAGGTGGTGGAGGTGGGTGTGTGGGTGGAAGACAGTATAAAGGGAACGGGGAGGGGGGGGGGGCAAGACAAAGGGAATTATAGAAAGAGTTAGTATACTCGTGCATTCACACTATCCTCAACACTCATAACATTAAGGTTTTATATCGAATAAAATTTTTATCGTGTCATGGCGACAGGAGAACGGACCTCAGCAGTGAGAAAGGGGGCGTTCAGGATTTTAATCGTACACATTTTAATTTTATACGTGTTATATATATATATATTGTTAAAAATATTTTTAAAAAAATGAAGTGCAAAAATCTACAAGCTTGTTTCAAGCCTTGCTATCATCAGGATATCTTTTTGGGGGGCACGCCACCGATCTTGGCGTGCCCCCCCCCCCCCCCCCCCCCCCCCCCCCCCCAAAAGATATCCTGATGATAGCAAGGCTTGAAACAAGCTTGTAGATTTTTACACTTCATTTAAAAAAAATTTTTTAACAGATGTTGCTCCCCAAGGGGTTGAGCATTTTAAGATTTTTTAAGGACATTTTTATATTGTCCATGATATATATATATATATATATATATATATTACAGAGAGAGAGAGAGAGAGAGAGAGAGAGAGAGGGGGAGAGAGAGAGAGAGAGAGAGAGACAGAGACAGAGACAGAGACAGAGACAGAGAGAGACAGAGAGAGAGACTGACACTGATATTGACACTGACACTGATAGGTTTTATTGCCAATAGCAAATAAGCCCTGTTGGCAAGGGATTACAGTTACTGCATTAACAGATTGCGTCAATTATCTACTATCAAAAGACATAGAATTCGAACAATTTAACTAGAAATTAGATAGATAGATAGATAGATAGATAGATAGATAGATAGATAGATAGATAGATATGAATATAAAAGACCAGGCTGAAAAAGGACAACGTATAAACAATCTTTATCTTGTTTTGCTTTTTCTCTTGTACGATTTAAAACCTCTTTAAGACTTAATATTGAAAAAGAAACTGTTTTCTCATTATGTATTGCCATCGTTGTTCCCATGCATCATAAACTGGACCGCTACATTGATGGTCCTTTCACATGTGCACAAATGTCTGCAGGTGTGGGAGGGGACAGTGGTGGATCAGGGCAACGTGTTACGAGAATTTGAAGGAGACATTCCTGTCTTGGGGTCAGGCGTCCTCTGCATGCCGAGCCAAAGGTGGGGAGCTGGTCAGTCTGAACTCACCTGGCGAGTGGCAGGCTGTTGGGGAGATGTTGTCGAAACGGCAAAGTGGATTTGTGTATATTGGTCTCCGGACATTTGAGAGCCATGTCCACATGATGTAAAAACTCTCTCTCTCTCTGTGTCTCTCTCTGTCTGTCTCTCTGTCTCTCTGTTTCCATCCCTCCCTCCATCCTCTCTCTCTCTCTCCCTCATTTATTTATAGTATTTTTCTGCAGTATGTTGATGCATTGTAATGACGTGGAATAAAAGCTCAAAGTACCTAGGAGGGACAGTACACAATAGACGTGTTTGACAAGTGGCAGTGGAACTACAAATCTGAGTGCAGGGCAAGATGCTAGTGATTAGGTAGAAAAACAGGAAGACAGCAGAAAAAGCCTATTCATGAACGAATTTACCCCGTCCTATGCGATGGCTACACTGACAACCATGAACACTAACTTCCAGGACTTCAAGGAAGAATGAATAGAAATGAAGGAATCCATATCTTACCTGAAAGAAGACAAGCGTGATGTGGAAAAAAGAGATCTTCTCTGAAACAAACCAAAGAACAGTTGCAGCAAGCCAACACTGAAGAAACTGACATAGAGCTGCAACAAGCCAACACTAAAGAAACTGACATAGAGCTGCAACAAGCCAACACTAAAGAAACTGACATAGAGCTGCAACAAGCCAACACTAAAGAAACTGACATAGAGTGCAGCAGGCCAACACTAAAGAAACTGACATAGAGCTGCAACAAGCCAACACTAAAGAAACTGACACAGAGCTGCAGCCAGCCAACACTAAAGAAACTGACACAGAGCTGCAGCAAGCCAACACTAAAGAAACTGACACAGAGCTGCAGCAAGCCAACACTAAAGAAACTGACATAGAGTGCAGCAAGCCAACACTAAAGAAACTGACACAGAGCTGCAGCAAGCCAACACTAAAGAAACTGACATAGAGTGCAGCAAGCCAACTCGAAAGAAACTGACACAGAGCTGCAGCAAGCCAACACTAAAGAAACTGACATAGAGTGCAGCAAGCCAACATTAAAGAAACTGACACAGAGCTGCAGCAAGCCAACAAAGAAAGAAACTGACACAGAGCTGCAGCAAGCCAACACTAAAGAAACTGACACAGAGCTGCAGCAAGCCAACACTAAAGAAACTGACACAGAGCTGCAGCAAGCCAACACTAAAGAAACTGACACAGAGCTGCAGCAAGCCAACACTAAAGAAACTGACATAGAGCTGCAGCAGGCCAACACTAAAGAAACTGACACAGAGCTGCAGCAGGCCAACAAAGAAAGAAACTGACACAGCTCTCAGAAGAAGACACAGCTCATATCTTCAGTCTCTTCCAGGACAATGTCGATGAAGGCTAGGTGCCAGACGACTAGACACACAGTTACCGGAAGGCTGTGCCAAAACCAGGAAAAGTTTATTGTCGAAGAAGTTACTATCGCAAAAAAAAAACCACTTTGCAAAATATAGTCGTTTCAGTTTAAGTTTCAGTTTCCTCAAAGAGGTGTCACTGCGTGTGACTAGTCGATATATGCCACAGCACATCTACTACATTTATTGTTAGAGAAGTGACCACCGCATAAACACTATGCAAAATTTAGTAGTTACAGTTTTCAGTTTCATTTTCCTCAAGAAGGACTCCTGGGCATCACTTGGCAGGGCTGCATCACCAACAAGGGCGTTGTGACCCAGGCAGGGATGCCGAGCACGTTCACCCTGATGACACAGAGACGCCTGCGCTGGCCTGGCCATGTCAGCCGCATGGACGGCGGTCGCATCCCAAAGGATCCACAGGACGGCCCTATGCTACTAGGATGTATCCAAGCGCGACCTGAGGGCAGGCAGCCTCGACCTAGCAGTCCTGGAGGCAGCAACTTCCGACCGGATCAGCTGGCGGTCCACCATCAAGGCCGGCATCAAGCAAGTGGAGCAGAGTAGTGAGGCCCCATGGGAAGACCAGAGGCGCCGAAGACGGCAAAAGAATTGTGTCGGCACCAGCAAACAGTCATGACCGAGACCACCTGCAGCAACTGCAACAGAGTCTGTCTTTCAAGGATCCGGCTTTTCAACCACAACAGGCGCTGCAACTCCACAGTAGACCGATCCACAGCGCAACACCATTGTCTCTCCACACAGACGGATGCCATCATCATCAAATCTACTTGGCCTTTTGCGCACAATTTATAGCTGATGGATAAATGAATTAATGGCTAAGATGACAGAATCTAAGAAGAGGGTTTCATGGCTACAATTCAGCAGTTGTGTCTGACCTGTGCATTAGCCCAACGTGCTGATCAGACATTGGGTACCTGCCGAATATTGTCCATGTCATTAATATCATTGTATATGTGTGGGCAGTGCACATATGTACGTGTGTATGTGTATGCGTGTGTGGGTACTGGTCCGTGTGTGTGTGTGTGTGTGTGTGTGTGTGTGTGTGTGTGTGTGTGTGTGTGTGTGTGTGTGTGTGTGTGTGTTCTAATTATGGTTACAGGACAAACACTTTGACCACATTGAGTCTGGCTACGAGTTTCCAGTTCTGTATTTGTGTTGGTGCCTTGCTTTGTGACGTTGACAGCAGCAATGGCGGTGATGCTGGCCTGCTCCTGCAGGGAAGCCACTGACATCTAAAGATGTGACTGAATATGAGTGATTTTGATAATGATGCGCCTCTGACACACAACCAGACTGCTAACTTTCTGTTTGAATAAAGCTTATTCATTTCTTCACTGCAGCATGTATGGCTTCTGTCCTGGTTTTATTTCGTATGTATCTTCCTTTGACTTTGTCCGCCTGGTAGACATCTTTTTTTTCTTGAAGAAACGGGCAAAACTTAATTCCCTAATCATACATTGTTTTAATATAAAACTTCTGCAAAATCTACTGACAGGAACAGACGTTCAGAGAAATGATTTGTTCGATGAGGCAGACATGGGCAAATTGCGTACGACAATGTTTATGTAGTTATGCTTTTCTTTGTCCAGACTGTTACGAAGAACGCGTTAGTGATTATAGGTGGCACGGCTCGCACTGTCATACATATACAAGCGAAAAGGTTTCATGTATGTATTATTCAAAACGGACCTTTTGACAGAATCATACTTTTACTCACAATGTACAGTTTTGTTAGAAATGCTTTAACAAACATAAGAATTGAATTATCTGACAGAATCATGTCTTTCTGTGATAATATGTCGTTTTGTTAGAAATGTTTCAACAAAGTTTAGACTTGGAGTGTCTGGCATCGCTGTCCACTTGAGAGACATACGCGTAATGAATGTAAAGATCAAATGTGCACAAGCGACAGAAGATGACGTCCATTTTTTCATTGTCTAGAGCTTAAAGATCTAAGATTGAAATGATCTTCTCCTAGCATTATAGCAGACCGACACGATTCAGAGATCTAAGATTGAAATTATCTTCTCCTAGCATTATAGCAGACCGACACGATTCAGAGTTGCGTTATTTAGGTCAGTCATGTACAATGTTGTCATCAAGCTTTTTTCTCAACCAGTAGATATCAATGATTTCAATACATACATTTTGTACATTTTATGTACTTCAAAAACTCACCTCTTCAAAGAGGGCTGTTGCCTTTCTGCATACAGCATTGTATCGTGTCGTTTTACCATCCGTCGGTAGGAAAGGGTGGTGAAAGGTGTGTGAGTGAGGGGGTGTGTGGGGAGGGGGTGGTTTTGTGTTTTATGTTGGTTTGGTGTGATTGTTTCTGTGATCTGACACGACCTTATGTGCATCTTTATCAGTGTATTCCATTCCCGTAAGAATGTTCGTTCTACTTGAACCCCACCCACCTGCCACACCTACACCCCCCAACACACACACACACACACACACACACACACACACACACACACACACACACACACACACACACACACACACACGCATGTCAAGGGAAACAACTTGGGAATAGGAGTTGTCCCCCGTATATCTGGGAGCGACGAGTAACGTTCTCATCAAGACGAAAGGAGTGTCCGGCTTAACGATAGTTATCCAGAACCGCATACACGCCCGGCCAATCTGAATTGGTGTCAGAAGTGGGATTTTAATGCCTGTAAGTGTTGACTTGAGTTTGATTGACTGACTTTGCTTGCTGATCAGTTTGAGCATCATTGTTATTATCTGTGTATCGTAAGTCGAGAGAAGAAATGGCGATGAATCGTTACGATCCCCCGCAACGTTTCTCATTCCGTGCAGCGGATTGGGAAGAATGCAGCGAAGAGTTTCAACGTTTTCGCCGATGCTCAACTCAAGGTCACAGCATGAAGGTGAAACTGTGGAAGAATTTGTTAGAGCTCTGAACATTTTAGTGAAGCATTGTAACTATGCTGACGCAGATGATCAAGTCAGAGATAGACTCGTGATAGGCTTGTGTGATCGTCAGCTGAAAGAAAAGTTACAGCTACATAGTGACCTCACTCTGGAAAAAGCCATCGCCACAGCACGTCAACAGGAGCAAATGAAGCAGCAGATGAAAGAACAGACTAAACAGTTTGAAAAACTTGTTATAGAAGAGACGACCAGTCATCGGGGCACAGGGTTCCATCGTGACTCAGGTTACAGTGGAGGGCGTGGCCGAGCACGGACCATAACAGGTAGCCGACGACGGAACAATGCTACTGATTATAGCCCATCAGTTCATCGCAGCAAGAACCTTTGTGAGAAGTGTGGCTATGATCATGGAGACAAAACCTGTCCAGCCAAGGACCAGCGCTGCAGGTGTTGTGGAGGTCCCAATCATCTTGGTCATATGTGCAAGAACCAGAGGTCAGCTATGAATTTGGTGGATGAACCAGAAGCTGATGTCGAGTATTTCCTGGATGCTGCTACAGTCAATGTCCAAGAAAAGCGAAGTGTTTGGACAGTGGAATTGCCTTTTTATGGCAAGTCTGTATTGAAGACTGACACAGGCGCAGATGTGAATATCCTGAAAGAATGTGACTTCCAGAAGTTGCCAAGACAACCGCCCCTGTCTGCATCCTCTGTTCCATACTTGAATTCTCCAGGTGGGAAAGTCGACACTGTAGGAGAATTTGTGGCTAGAGTGAACAGAAATAAGGATCGTAAGAGTGTGACATACTGTTTTTGTGTCATTGTGGTACCAACATCGGTGGGTGCCAACTTATTGGCAAGATCCGTCTCAGAAGACATGGGACTCGTGAAACGTCTTGAAGAAACTAGAGTCAGTGACAACATATTTGGCTCAACAGGACTTCTCAAGACAGAGCCGGTGAAGCTGGTACTGAAGGAGAATGCAAAGCCCTACTGCCTTCACACAGCCAGGCGTATCCCCTTCCCACTGCAAGCAAAAGTGAAGGAGGAGCTTGATAGAATGGAGAGAGATAGCGTGATTAAGAAAGTAACGACAGCCACTGACTGTTGTGCCCCCATTGTCCCAGTTAAGAAGAAGAACAGGAAAATTCGTTTATGTGTTGATTTCAAGAAATTAAATCAGAACATCAAGAGACCACATCTGATTTTGCCCAATCTCGAGGACATAGCCCCAAAATTGTCAGGATCAAAAATATTTTCCACGCTTGATGTTTCAAGCGGATTTTGGCAGGTGCCTTTACATCCTGACAGTACGCATCTGACCACGTTTATTACAAACTATGGACGCTACTGTTTCCTGCGTGTTCTTATGGGAGTCTGTGTTGGGAATGAAGAATTTCAGTGCAAGATGTCAGAGACACTGAATGGACTTCCAGGCTGCGAAGTCATCATGGATGATTTCATTAGCCACGGGTGCAACACAGAAAGAACATGATGAGAGACTGTCACAGGCATTACATCGGATTGAGAACTCTGGACTAAGGCTGAACCGTGACAAGTGTCACTTCAGCAAGTCGGAGGTGTCTTCTTTGATCAATTGATCAGTGCCAAAGGCATCAGAGCTGATCCTGCTATGGTCGACGCCATCATGAAGTTGGAGCCACCAAAGAATGTGACCGAGCTCAAGCGTGTAATGGGCATCTTCAGTATCTTGGCCGATGCACCAAGGATCTGTCAACAACAATGAAGCCGCTCACAGATCTCCTGAAAAAGGATGTGCAGTGGCAATGGCATGGTCCACAGGGTGACGCATTTGATGCTGTGAAAAAGACTGTCAACAATCTTCCATCCCTGAATTTCTACAACACTGAACGTCCCACTGTAGTGAGCGCCTACGGGCTTGAAGCAGTGATTCTTCAGAGAGACGACAAAGGTGAACTCCAGCCCATTGCCTTCGCTTCTCGTACACTGCCATCATCAGACCAGAAATACAGTCAGATCGAGAAAGAATGTCTAGCAAGTGTGTGGGCCTGTGAAAAGTTTTACAAGTACCTAGTGGGACTAAGTTCATTCGAACTCCTCACTGACCATCGACCACTTGTTCCACTGATGTCCACAAAAGATTTAGACCAAGCACCCCAAGGTGTCAACGACTTCTTATGAGGATGGCACGTTTTAACGCAGTTGTACGCCACGTACCAGGCAAGGACTCAGTCGTTGCTGACTGCCTAAGTCGCAGCCCTTTACCGATGCAAGAAGAAGACATGGAAAATGCTGCAGAAGTGGACTTACACATTGATTTGGTACAGTCATTGTGGCCAATCACTGATCGGAGATTGAAGTTACTGCGAGCTGCAACTGATGGAGATAAAGATCTTCAGAAAGTTATTGAGTTCAATCAGGAGGGATGGTTCCATCGACACTGCGACCGTATGAAAAGGTCAAGAGTGACCTTTCTGTTGTAAATGGACTGGTGGTTTATCAAGACAGTCATGGTTCCAGCAAGCCAGCGAGCAGAGGTTCTGCAAAAACTCCATGAAAGCCATCAAGGTCTATCGAAATGCCTTGAATTTGCTAAGCTGACTGTCTTTTGGCTAGGTCTCCGAGGTGATTTGATGCGCCTCGTGGAAAACTGTCAAATCTGTCAAGAAAACAAGCCAGCACAGCAACACCAACCGCTACGTCCGACTGAACTTCCGCAACGGCCATGGTCAAGACTTGGAGCTGACTTTGGCAGATTTCAAGGAAAGAGCTACCTGGTTGTGATTGACTATTACTCAAGATGGATTGAGATTAAGCAAGTCACATCACTGACCAGCACGGAAGTCATTCTATGTTTCAAGCAGATTTTGCCACACAAGGAATACCAGATGTTATGGTAAGCGACAATGGCCCACCATTTAACTCTTATGACATGGCTGAATTTGCAAAAGACTTTGGTTTTGACCACCATACATCAAGCCCACTCTTTCCACAAGCCAATGGTGCTGCCGAATCTGCTGTGAAGACTGCAAAGAAAATTCTTGCCCAGGCAGATCCAAATACGGCGTTGATGACCTACAGAACAACTCCTCACTCTGCCACTGGCACTAGTCCTTCCGTCATGCTGATGGAAAGACAACTCCGGACCAAGGTACCAGATCTTCAGCCCGTGCTACATAAGGACAGAGACATTCGCATTTCTGACCAGAAAGTGAAAGAGAGCTACAAAAAATTCTATGACAACAGACATGGTGTGCGTGCGTTGCCAGAACTTCAGCCAAATGATGCAGTTCGCATAAAAACAGAACGTGACAAGAACTTATAAGACTATGGGCAATTTTGGGTCCTGCTGATTCCAATGGAAGGTCCTATCTCATTGACTCTACTCATGGTATCATCAGCGCAACGGTAAACATCTCCAGAAGATTCCAGAATTACCAGATATGCTGCCAGAGCCAGAGGTGGATCTACCTGATGACCCTGACGACATGAGTCCAGCTGCTCAAGAACCAAGCAGGAATTCACCAGTGCATGTTCACAACCAGAACATTTCTCGATTTGGACGCACTATCAAAAAACGTGCAAGATACATTGAAGAGTTTTGATGGTGTACATCACTGAATTGGACACTGATTTGATATTGCTAAATAATGACAGTTTCTTGTACTTTATACAAATTCAGAGTTAAGCAGAGACTGATGATTGCTTGAATCTTTTATGCATGTTGTTAGGCAAATTAGCGGAAAATTTTGGGAAATAATTTAAATGTTTTTACAAAAAAAGAAAACCTTTAGAAAAAAAAAAAAAAAGGGGGGGGGGGGGGGGGGGGGTGTCAAGAGAAACAACTCCGTAGACGTTTTGTAAGTTGGGAATAGGAGTTGTCCCCCGTGTGTCTAGGAGCGACGAGTAACGTTCTCAACAAGACAAAGGGAGTCTCCGGCTTAACGATAGTTATCCAGAAACGCATACACGTCCGGCCAACCTGATAACTATCACAACACACACACACACACACACACACACACACACACACACACACACACATATATATACACGCGCGCGCGCGCGCGCGCGCACACACACACACAAACACGCAAACGCTCACCACTAAACAGCATGAAACATCTGCCATTCATTTGGAAAACTCATTTGCCATGTATCTACATTTTCAAAATCTCAGTAACTGTCCAGAATCGTGTTTCATCGGTTCAGCCTGGCCTATAATGATTTCACGAGTATAAGTGGACAATGTATATGTCAACAGGTACGCGTATCACTTTAAGTGGCAAGACGGAAGCACAGCATATTACAGACACAGAATCATGGGCCCGGATACTTATTCCACAAGCCTAGCAGTCTGCTGTTACTTTGTGCAAATGATTTTTATCATAATCGGTGAACTGTGCAGCAGAATATCTCGCTATACACGTGGTGCACTGTGTGAGTTTGCACCACTAAAAGGTAAGCTTTCGAGAGTGTTACTCCGACGGTTAAAATTAAACTTTTTAAATCTTTCTTTGTATCATTCAAAGTAAACTTCCTCAGATTTAGCAGATGTCGTGGCCAAGTGGTTTCCATCGCAGATTTATAAATCTGGGTTTAGTTTCCATCAGAGCTATCTAGTCAAGATTTTCCCTACCCCACTGGCTCCTACGTACAGCTGAGTCTGCTATGGGCTGAGGTAAGAAGCTAGGAACAGCACATTTGAGGTTCATCTTCTTGATAGGTGCTTTTCTGGGAGTGTTGCTCAAATTATCTGACCAACACAATAGACATCTATCTCTCAGACCTGGTAGATGCCATAGT
Source organism: Conus canariensis (assembly GCA_033310375.1). Taxonomy (NCBI): domain Eukaryota; kingdom Metazoa; phylum Mollusca; class Gastropoda; order Neogastropoda; family Conidae; genus Conus; species Conus canariensis. The sequence goes on from CM065724.1 coordinate 78,676,490, forward strand.
GTATTATGAAATAAAATGTAAAATGTAGCCCTATCACCTACTCTCAGACCAACATGAAGCTCCATGTCTTTATCGTCCCTAACCTTATTTTTCACCAGAAAAAAGTCTGAAGTCCTGCAGACTTGTATACCCTGCTCTCATGATGACGTCATCTTGGAAACCTTCTCCACGTCTGTGCCCTTGGTGAGACCTCACAGAGGTCATCAGTATCAGCTGGTTTATGGGCACAGTCTTTGGCCGGACGTGGTGGCGCCCTCGAGAGGGGCATGCTCACTCATGCTGGCTCTGCAACTAAGCAATTTAAGTCATTGGTAAGGAGCATCATTCATGCTGGCTCTGCAACTAAGCAATTAAAGTCATTGGTAAGGGGCATCACTCATGCTGGCTCTGCAACTAAGCAATTAAAGTCATCAGTAAGGGGCATCACTCATGCTGGCTCTACAACTAAGCAATTGAAGTCATTGGTAAGGGGCATCACTCATGCTGGCTCTGCAACTAAGCAATTAAAGTCATCGGTAAGGGGCATCAGAGTTGTTGTCCTGCATATGTTGAATCGGAGCAGGCAGCACTGACCTCCACAGAAGGCGATGGCTGAATTGCAGCTTCTCCTGTGTTGGGTTGCCTCGTGACAACTTGACATTGACTGATCTCTGCAGACTGCCAATGCAATGGCTGCAAAGGCCAAGTGAGGGTAAGACTGTGAACGAATGAACAGTATGAACAGCGAAAGAGTAATGCCACTGAAGTCACATAGGAAACAAAACATTGAAAAAATCTACTATACCATCTAAACGATTTCCAGTGGAATATTTTCATGCAAACAGTAATCTTCCGAAGGGTTTCTTGTTACTTTTCAAAGGTGAACTGACAAAAGACTTACTCCTGCCAGTGAAAGGTATGAATTTTAGGAGGCTGACTCTTTCCCGGCAGAATGTGAAAAACAAATGAATAAAACCTTCTAAAGGCTCTACTCCCATTCGGGAGAACATTTCTTCCAACAGATTAGTTGTACAGCCGAAATCAATGAAAACAGTATTAAAACGCTATCGTCACGAAAGGAGTAAAGGGGTAAATAACATCCTGATTCATCAACGCAAAACGCAACCAGAATGATACTGATACCAGTCCTGACATCGTCACTAAAAGTGATTTCGGTCTGTAGTCTATGGCCACAATCTAGTGGCCTTGACATAAGACTTCGCAGGAGCGCACTCATTCACGCAAGATGTTATCAAGATGTTATCTGTTCAGTATTAACATGTGATCAAAAGCCATAAAATTGGTCCGAAGTAATCCTGCGCTGCACAGAACATTATCATGCAATACTGGTAAACTTGTTCTTAAGTATCCCGAAATAAAACCTACAAATGTAACGCAAGAAAAGAATACCAGTTTCAGTTTTTACAGCTAAATTCAGTCCCAAGAGGAAATCAAAAGAAAGGGTTTCTGATTCGATTGTATCATAGCATTATTATCATCAGTATTATTTTTCACATTAATGTAGACGTAAGAGATGGTATCCGCTTTCTGTAAATGAGAGAGACAATGTTCAGCATAATATCTGTCTTCATCTGTCCGTGGGCAGGGGTGGTTGGGTCTGTGGGTTGTGCTCGGCAGCTGGAGGGTGGTGTCTATTGCCGGTGGGCTCTGCAGTCATGAAATAAGGGCTGGTACACCCATGGGGACGCTGTTTTAAGGCTGTTATGAGTTGCATCCTGTAGTCTGATTTACCTCTGTTCAGGAGCGGTTATGTCCCTTGATATCTTAATGGAGTGTCCTGCGCGTGCCTGTACCCATCGTCAACACAGCGCAGGCCTCCAAGGGTGGTACAGGACTGCTCCAAAGGCACGTGAAGACAGTGCTTCTCTGGGTCCTCCCCAGCACCTTCGGGTGTTTCTTTTCCTCAATGAGAGAGACAATGTTCAGCATAATATCTTTGTTTAAGAATGTCAAATTCGAATCCCCCTGTCTCAATTAGAACGAATTCTGGGTGAAAACATGTAGCTTTTTTCAGATTTCAAATTGAACAAAGTACTTGAACTCTTTAGCTATGCTTAACTCTTTCATCCCTGCAACCCGGTTTTCCGGTTTGCAGAAATCTTACCCTTCCTTCCTGCAGCCCGGAAAACCGGGCAGCACAAAATCCCTCCTTTCCTTCCTGCAGCCCGGAAAATCGGTTCTCGCGGTAAGCGCTTTTAACTTCGCGCGAGTCACGTCATCGGTACACGTCACGACCGGGTCGCTCGCGCGGCAGTGTTTACGAATGGAATGGATGCCAGACGGCCCCTACAGAGTGGGAAAGTGGTCGCCGCTCTATTCTGGCTGGCTTGCTACAGCATACGTGGCAGTTCTTACTTTACACTTCTTTGTTTTTCTCTATAAATCCAGGAATGAAGGGAATACTCGTATTATAAGAATCTAGGAACAAGAGGAAGTAATGGTTCATAGAAAAGTAGGAATGAAAGAGTTAAACATTTCAGTTGAATAATAGTTATTCTGATTCTCAGTTAACTAATCAGCAAAATTTTGTTTCATTTACCAGTATAAAATAAATGCAAGGTGCTCTGTTCCTGGGCGGCACTTAAAACCAGTCTTCCTAAGTGAGGAACATATTGCAACAGGTAATTGCGATCATGTTAAGGTCGATGGTGGTTTGTATTTTTTAGACACCGCTGTTCTTTGATCGAATTGTTTAACACATGATAAAGTTAATTCTGGTTAGGGTATTTGTAAAACAATGTTAACTGCACTGCAAACTTCAGACAACATACAATTCAAACGTAACAGTCCAAAGCAGATTTGTGTTTTCATTTGTTTCTGAGCGGTTTTTGGTCATCGTCAGCAAGTTTTCTTCCAGTCTGTCAAGATTTGCCTCCTTGGCGTCCATGATCAGAATAACTTTTAACTGACTTCAGATTTTGTATTGTTGTGCACACTTTTCCTCCTTCCGACATCAGGCCTTTTCTCCGTCTTGCAGAACTGAAAGAGCACGGTTTGATAATTTACCAGTTACCTTTTTTTTTAACCATCTGGCATGGTCTTCTTAGACCGTATTTACAATACCCGATGTGCCTTTGGATTCACAAACATCACACGACGGTTCTGAAAGACCGTGCCCCACGACTTCCGAAAAAACGCCTTGCTGGTACCAGAAATATTTGACCTCTGAAAGTGTCGATCAGCCTGATTGCCCAAACTCAAGGTTTGTGTTTTAATTTGAAAGTCGACTAATTCAGGAAAGGCATGCAGTCATTACATCAGTCCATAAAAACAAAGCAGTTACTGGCATTGAAGGCTGAGCGCACATCACACAAGTTGATTTACAGGACTTAACGTTTTTATCAACTTCTCGAGTATATAGAACATGGCTGATTGGTATGAAAGCAACTTCTGGTATGTGTACGACTGACCAATGAGCAAACAAGTAAGATTATTCATCCAGCGCTTAAGGGATTTTTTTCAACAGAATGATCTGCAAGAACGTGTGCCTGTTTTCTCTGTTATTGTTTATTTCTTCCCAAATCTAATCAACTGAATAATCAAGAACAACTTCCGATAATTAGTTAATGAATTTGGTTAGGCCTCAATCCAAAGTACAACAGGAAAATGCGGAATATAGCAGTACTGTTTCGTTTGTATGACCCGGATGTTGTGAGCAGTACAGTCTATATTGTGGCGTTGCCGTTTTGGTGCCTTGGTGGTGCCATGAACGTGGAACTTCTTGTGGAAAAAAAAGGCTTCCAGAAGGTTTCCCTCTACCAGCGAAAGATAAGGCCTCCAAAATATTTTCTTCTAAAAGTAAGAGGCAAGACTCTCCCAAGGCTCTCTCAAACAAGTCAACACACACACACACACACACACACACACACGCGCGCGCGCGCGCGCGCGCACACACACACACAGCGCCCCACCCCTCACCCCCAAATATAAACAAATAGAATAATACGTCAAACACGTCAAATCAATTGAAGCCCATCGGGAAAGTCCAAATGCAATTTTAAAGGCTAACGAGTCAATACTGGTTAGCTTGTATAAATCTGTCTTTCCAGCTGTTTAAAAAAACTTCTTGTCCATACGACAGAATTTAACGAATTAGCCCAGTTAATCAGAGGAATAGCAGAAAGAACACGTAATAATCCATTTTTTCCCCAGCCT
>CM065724.1:78685644-78735644 GCA_033310375.1 Conus canariensis
TTCATCCCCTGAAATAAACTGATTTAAAAGAAGGTCCAATTCTTCGAACAGATCGACGTCGATATCAATCTTCTCATCGTGTTCTTCGCCGCTTGTTTGAAAAACACTCTTGAAATGCTTCAAACAGTTCGGTCTGCCAACCAAAAGTTATATGCCTCTATGACTGAAACAAAGAAGAAGAAACTACTGGCCCTCTCAAACAGAAAGTGTCCTCCTCCTTCCAGTGCCCCTGCAGTGAACCCCCATCTGGTTGTCACCATCCCCCCTGACTTGGAGTTGACAGAGGGCCAACCAGTTGTTATCGAGAGGACTCAAATTTGTGCCCCTGCAGCCAACAACCAACCGGGCCAGCACACTGTTCCTCTGCAAGCGTTTTTTTTTTCGGCGACTGCGTCTGGCAGCCCATTTTGAAAATGCCTCTGTCTGTGACTCCCCACCCCAAGATGTTAGTGACATTGCTTCCCTTTTTCACAAACCTCCCAGCCATTGGACTCCCAAACCTGGTTCCTTTCCCTCTCTAGACTACTATATTGACGTCTGCACCAACCAGATCTGCCAGTTAAAACCTAAGCCCCTTCGCCATTCCAACCTCAGCCCTGCAGAACAGACAGCCCTACAGGAACTTAAGGACCGGACAGACATTGTGATCAAGCCTGCGGATAAAGGTGGAGCAGTTGTGGTGTGGTGGAGAGACTTGTACATCCAGCAAGCCAGGTCACAGCTGTCCAACACCGCCTTCTACAGCCCAGTCCCCAGATGTACAACCAAGCCGGACAACGCCTTGGTTAGAAAAACAATCAAGGCCTCTATCAACGAAGGCCATCTTCCATGTGGGGCTCAATTTGCTGTGGTCCAAGAACCCAGAGAGCCCCTGCTTTACCTCCTGCCCAAAATCCACAAGGCTAACACACCAGGACGCCCTATCATGTCTGCCTTCTCCTGCCCCACAGCACTCACCTCTGACTTTCTGGACAATGTGTTTCAGCCACTCGTGTCAGCACTGCCCACTTATGTGAAGGACACCACGCACGCCCTCAATCTCCTAGAGGACTTCTCCTTTCCAAACGGCTGTACATAGAGGCATGTGTTCACCATGGACATTGTCTCTCTGTATACTAACATCCCCCACAATGACGGCCTACAGTCAGTACGCCATTTCCTCCAAAGGAGTGCTCTGAACCTCCACCATCCTGCGCCTCACTGAACTGGTCCTCACCCTGAACTTGTTTGCCTTTGATGGGGACCACTTTCTGCAGCAGAGCGGAGTGGCCATGGGGATCAAAATGGGTCCTAGCTTTGTGTGTCTGTTTGTGGGCTATGTGGAAGAAGAAGCCTTGAGCCAGTATACAGGTGAGAAACCCGATTTTTACAGGCGGTTCATTCACGACTGTCTCGGACTGGCCTCCTGTTCCAAAGATTCCCTCAATCAGTTCGTGGACTTCATGTCCAGCTTCCATCCAGCTCTGAAACACACCCACTGCATTTCAGATTCTTCAGTCTCTTTTCTCGACATTCAGATCACTATCCTTTCTGACTCCAACAGCCTTTCTACCAGCATTTACTACAAGGACACCGACTCTCACTCATACCTTTTGTATACCTCCAGTCACCCTTGGAAATGCAAGGATAGCATTCCCTTCTCCCAGTTTCTTCGACTTCACAGGTGTGCAGCACTGATGCTGACTTCCAGCACCAGGCTGAATGGATGAAGTCCTTCTTCCTGACACGCCAGTACCCTCAGCAATTGGTCCAGACTGCCTTGGAGTGTGCCATTGCCATTCCTCGCAGTCAGACTTTGACTTCTGCTAATCGTTCAGACGATCAAGCAGTCCGTACAGTGGCTGTGATCACCTTTCACCCTCACAACCTCCCTGTCCGCAACATCCTTCTCAACAACTTCCACCTCCTCCAACTTGACCCCAAACTGAAAGAAACCTTCCCAAAACCACCCTTGATAGCCTTCAAGAGAGACACAAATTTGAGGGACCATCTAGTGCATGCCTCTGTCTGCAAGGCGAGAGCACAACCCCTGGGCACACACCCATGCACTCGCAAAGAGTGCAAGACATGTCCATTCATTGACAGCTAGAGAATGTCAATATCTGTGTTCAAGACCACCCATTTTGCTCGCAAACCCCTCTTTTAAAAAAAAAATTCTTCATTTTCTTGCCACTTTTTACAAAAACCCACACCTTTCTGCAAAAAAATTAAAACGTAAAAAATCCAAAAATTGAAGGAATTATTACCTTAAAGTCGGGCTTGCGTGCAAAAATGAAAATCTTGAACCCAGATATTTACATTCTCTCCTGGCATAAAATATAAAGCACCTCTATCAACCAGGCCAAGTGATCACACAGGGTCGTTTGACCCAGTTTACTCTCTTACCAGGACTGGCAACTAGGCCAAATGGTCACGTAAGGTCGTTTGACCTGGTTTTGAGCAGTTGATACTGCTGAAAACACATAATGACTTACAGTTACAGTTAACAAGACTTACAAAACCACACACCCACATTTTCAATAGTATGGATTCAACAGTTATATATAAACCCAGCACACTGGAAGCTTTCACAATTCTATGGTGTTAGTGTGACTGTTGTTAAAATTTTTTTTTATTCAAATAGAATATTTTTAAAGGCTAAACACAACTGTACTTTAAAGTAATTTTTAGTCACTACTTTCTACAATATTCATATTAAAAGCTTTAGCGAATTAAACACAAAAACACAACCTTTGTTAATCAAATCTTTCTTAATTAAAGGGAGACATTCACTCTAACAAAATGGAGACAATAACTCAGAAAGGGAGGTAATTACTCAGAAAGGGAGGTAATTACTCTGGTGTTTAGTTAAAGGGAGGTAATTACTTTAAAGCTTATTGAAAGATTACTACAATTATTAAGTTTATTATTGATGTTTAAGTTTGCGGGAGATAGATGGGGTTAAAGCGGAGGAGAGAGGTATTGCGGCACGAAAATCAATAACGCTTTCTAGCCTTCTGCCATCGGTCGCGGTATTGATTGTTACCCCTCTCCAGCCAGCTTCTGCAGTGTTGATTGTGTTATGCGCCTGCCTTGCTATTGATTGTGTTATTCACCCTTTCTCTCTTCTGATTCTTCCGCAAACAATAGGAACAGATTACTTAATTTTTTAATTGGTGTTTTTAATCGGTTTAAAAAATGAAGCCTGAAGTAGTTGCAGAGCTTACTAATATATGCCGAAGTTGGGAGTTGGAGGGGGGGGGGGGGGGGGGGGGCTGATAGAGAACAGTTAAAGAGCGTGTTTGAAGAATTAATTACGGATCTTTTTGAGCACATAAATATGCGGGAAAGCGTAAAGCACTCCATCAGTAAAATACCACATTCTTGGCCCCAACCAGTTATAAAGTTGTTTGCCATTTTAGTTGATAATATGGCTCCTGAAGATGTTAATCTGACTGTTTCTACTGACCCTGAAGGAGTAACTATTCACTTTCATCCAGATCAATTTTTACGACCAACAACAAATACCCACTGAATCCATCTATTTTTTATATTACATAAACTTTTTTGTTTAAATTTACATAAATATTGTGGTTTAGAAAAATGAAGCCAGTTCAAACCCAACTTGAAAAACTATCCAACAACATACTGTTGGAAGGTAGTGACAAACAGTTAGATAATATGTTTAGTGAATTAGACATGGACATTATTAACCCCACAAAAGTTCATGAAAGCGTAACACATGCTATCTCTAAAATCCCAGAGTCTCTTCAAATTGACCCACCAGTAAAAGTGTTGTTGGCCATTCTGATTGATTATACCCCCGATGATAAAAACATGCAAGTCTGGGTTTCAACTAAACAGAAAGAAGTCATCAGCTATTACAGCTTTAATTCTGAGTGGGCTGATAACATGCTTACACAGTTTAAAAATGCTTCTGAGGAGGCTGCCCTCCGCGGTTCTGGTTGGAGCGAAGGAATAGCCCTTGAAATCAAATTAAGGCAAACAAAATTGGAAATGAAATGAGGCAGGGAACAGTAAACAATAAACAGTAAACAAGTGGGGTATTTTTTGCTCCCATAAGAAAACCTAACACAGAGTAACTTTTATTCAAGACTGGCACAGCCTTTTAAACTTGAATAAAGTCAGACAAATACATAGACGAACAATCTAATAGTGGGGGAAAAAACAAGCGCAGGCCAACAACTCAATTGTTTTCATAGTAATGACTTGGCAAAGATTTGGACTTAAGGAGGGGGGGGGGGGGAGTGGGGGAGGAGTTTGAAGATGGAGAAACTGGGAACTCCTCCCTCACTCTCCCACTCTCTCTTTCTCTCTCTCTCTCTCTCCTCTCTCTCTCTCTCTCTCTCTCCCCCCCCCCCCCTCCTTAAGTCCAAATCTTTGCCAAGTCATTACTATGAAAACAATTGAGTTGTTGGCCTGCACTTGTTTTTTCCCCCACTATTAGATTGTTCGTCTATGTATTTGTCTGACTTTATTCAAGTTTAAAAGGCTGTGCCAGTCTTGAATAAAAGTTACTCTGTGTTAGGTTTTCTTATGGGAGCAAAAAATACCCCACTTGTTTACTGTTTATTGTTTACTGTTTCCCTGCCTCATTTCATTTCCAATTTCGTTTCGATTAAACTGAGGTTATTTGTATTTGTTTCTGTCCGTCTGTGTGTTTGTCTTTCGATCTCCCTTGCATCCTTGGGTGGATCCTCAAGCATAGGCTCAAAGATTGTCCCCTACATTTTATACTATTTGCATAATGTCTTTAGTTTTTCAGCAACTTTTTCCTCCCCACACTTTCATTTGGTTTCATTTACTACCCTTCACTGGCTGCTTTGGGGGTGCTATTGGATTCTTTTTTGCACCCTTGGTGGTGAGAACACCACAGTATTATGGACTGTGGTGTGTCTCTATTTGACGCCAGGAGCGCAGACACAACCAGCCGTGTCTCCCTGATGAGTTCCGACCCAGCGGACGAAAGGCCTCGGAGCAGGCAATACAAATATATCTGCCTTCAAAAGGGATTACGATGGTTCCCTTATGCAGCTAGTGAAGAGTTTTCATATCTGTAATATATTTTCTTAATTTCATGTTCCCAGTTTCTCCATCTTCAAACTCCTCCCCCACTCTCACCCCCCCCCCCACTCCTTAAGTCCAAATCTTTGCCAAGTCATTACTATGAAAACAATTGAGTTGTTGGCCTGCGCTTGTTTTTTCCCCCCACTATTAGATTGTTCATCTATGTATTTGTCTGACTTTATTCAAGTTTAAAAGGCTGTGCCAGTCTTGAATAAAAGTTACTCTGTGTTAGGTTTTCTTATGGGAGCAAACGTTACCCCACTCTTTTACTGTTTAAGGCAAACAAAGTTTTATCCTATAGTTGGCAATTCTTACCTTCCTCTCCCAAAAGAGTAAGAGTTAAAACGAGCGGTCTTAAACATACAAAATTCAGACAACTTGTGTTTTATATGGTGCGTTTTAGCAAGTTTACATCCTGTTGAAAATCATGCAAACAGAGTCACCAAGTATGAACAATATATAAATGAGCTGAACTTTAATAACATAAACTTTCCAGTAAGTATAGAAAGTTTAAGTCAGTTTGAAGAGCAAAACTAGCCTATAACTGTAAACGTAAACAAATGGTCTGTAGTAAACAATCTACAGCCTCTATGGATTTCCCCCAAAGCCCCTGCTTTTGGCGAATCACTTAAGAATCATGTAGACTTAATGCTGGTTACAGACGGCCCCAAGAGCCATTATGTATTAATCAGATCAATAAGCAGACTTATAGCCTATACTACAAAGGACAGCTCTAAACAAGAGCTTTGTAGAAGGTGTTTGGTCAGAATTCCAACTATAGCAGCATCTGCCAAACATAAAAATCATTGTAAAAGTATTGTAGACTGTAAAACTAAACTGCTTGTACCTAAAGCAGGGTCTAAAGTTAGGTTTAAAAATGTACACAAAATGCAGATGAGCCCATACGTGGTTTATGCCGACTTTGAAGTGATCTTGCCACAGTACTATGGCCCACAACAACTAGAAGAACAAAAAACAACCTTATTAACCCACCATCAGATTTGTTCTTATGCGTTTACTGTTGTTAGATCAGACGGCGCACACACACAACTAGAGATTTACAGAGGCCCCAACGCAGCTAGTAAATTTTTTTTTTATATCAAATGAAACAACTTCGTAATCAATTCTCCAATCAACTGAATCTCTCAGAAATTGTTATGACTCCTGAAGACCAAAGGAGCTATGAATCATCTACACACTGCTGGATATGCCAATGCAAGTTATTAGATGGCGCTGTAAAAGATGGCACTGTAAGGGACCACGATCACATTACTGGGAAATTCAGAGGAGCTGCACACAACAGTTGCAATCTTCAGCTTAAGTTTGACCCTAAGACTTGGAAACTGCCAATCTTCTTTCATAACTTACGAGGCTATGATTCTCATTTTATTATGCAGGCAATAAATTCTGAATGTAAGAGTGTAAGAGGGTTGACAGCATTGCACAGTCTTCAGAAAAGTACATGACCTTTATTATTGACAATCTGTCCTATGATTCTGCCCAACATCTGATGGCGAGTTTGGATAAATTAGCAGGATCGCTACATGACTTCCCAATAACTGAACAATATTTTGACCCATCTTTAGTACGTAAAGGCGTTTACCCTTATGAATACATGGACTCGTGGGAAAGGTTTGATGAGCCAGCGCTACCACATAAAGACGATTTTACAGCCGTCTTACAGGCAAAGGCATAACTGACTCTGACTATGAATATGCACAGAAAGCCTGGAAAGAATTACACTGCCAAACAATGGGCGATTATCATGATCAATACTTGATGGCTGACGTCTGTTTATTGGCGGATGTGTTTGAAAATTACAGATCTACATGCATGAAACATTACGGTTTAGACTCATCACATTACATTTCTGCCCCTGGCCTTTCTTGGGACGCCTTCTTAAAGTCTACAAATATTGAGATTGACTTAATATCTGATCTGGCTACACTCCAGATGATTGAACACGGTTTGAGGGGGAGGCATTAGCATGGCCTCACACCCTTAGTGTAAAGCAAACAATAAGTACTTAGATGACTATGACCCAACTAAACCATCTAACTATCTAATGTACTTAGGCGCTAATAATCTGTATGGGTGGGCTATGAGCCAGACACTACTACTAAAAAACTTTAAAATGTACACAGGCCCTCATGACGTTAATCAGGTGTTAGATAAACTGTCAAAGCTTACACCTGATCATCCAAAGGGACTAATCTTAGAGGTAGACTTGCTGTACCCAGAACACTTACATGACCTCCATAACGATTACCCCCTAGCTGCAGAAAGATTAAAAAATGGCCCCCACAGAACCACCAAAACTTGTGCCTAATCTTCGCCACAAGACTAAGTACGTATGCCATTACAGACTACTACAGTTTTACTTAAGACACGGACTAGAACTTACCGCCGTTCACAGAATAATTACTTTTGAACAAAAGCCTTTTATGAGGTCACACATCATGAGAATACTCAGCTGAGGACTAAAGCTACTGATGCTTCAGAAAAAGACTTTTAAAAAAAATGAACAACAGTTGTTTTGGCAAAACCATGGAAAACCCACACAAGCGCAAAGATGTAAGATTAGTTACAAACGAACAAACAGCAATTAAACTAGTCACTAAACCTAACTACCTAGACTTTAGACAATTTCACGGCAGCCTGGTTGGCATTATGATGAAGAAAATGTGTGTGAAGTTGGACAAGCCGGTGTTTATTGGGTTTACTGTGTTAGAGCTGTCTAAATTGTTAATGCTAGAATTTTTGTATGACTACTTTAAACCGCTGTACCCAGATTCTAGAGTCCTTTACACAGACACTGACTCTTTTATTCTAGACATCCCCACAGAAGATTTTTACAAAGACTTAGAAGCGGAGGTTGCTAAAGGAGCTGATGGATGGTACGACACATGTGACTATTCTAAAGACAGCCCTTTACACTCAACCGTAAACAAGAAAGTAATTGGAAAGTTTAAAGACAAACTTAATGGGACAGTTATACAAGAATATGTTGGTCATGGTCGAAGATGTATAGCGTTGCTAGCCAGACTTCTGTAATGAAGAAAGCTAAGGGTGTAGGTAAAGAAGTTGTAAAAAAAAAAAAAAACTCACAACTACAAGCAAGCTCTCTTTGAACACAAAGTATTTCATTATACAAATGTTAATCTGCGCTCTACTCTTCATCAAGTAAACACAACTGCTGCTAATAAGAAATCACTAGCCTCTAACAATAACAAGCGAACTTACGTTAATCCTAAGTTTTCATACGCTATAGGTCATTGGAAAACTGACTTAAAAGCTCAAGAACGTACTTTAAAAGATTTACTTGATTTACTTGGGGAGAAGAACTTGACTTGGTTCAGAACTTAACTTAAGAACTTTACCTGGTCTAGAACATAACCTGGTCTAGAACATGACTTAAGAACTTGGCAAGTACTTGACTGACTTAACTTAAGAACTTAACTTGTACTTAACTTGTACTTAACTTAAGAACTTAACCAGTACTTTACTTGTACTTTACTTGTACTTAACATGACTTTGCACTTAACTTGTAATTTACTTGTACTTTACTTAAAAATACTTGCTATAACTGACTTAACTTGTACTTGTACTTAACTTGTACTTAACCAGTACTTAAAAAAACTAATTCATTAAAAACTAATTCATTAAAACTAATTCATTAAAAATGGGTCTGCAGCAGGAGGTTGTACTTTTTTCAGATGGTGGTTCTTCTTCTTTTAATGTTTTTATGGGTTTTTGTGACTTTGTTGCTAGGTACGGTTTTAGACATTTGTATGCCAACCCCCCCCCCCCCCCCCCCCCCCCAACAACAGCTGCAAATACATAATAATACATCTTATAGTTCGATTGCGATGGTGGTGGTGGTGTTGTTGGTGACGGTGGTGGTGCTGGTGGTGATGTTGTACTACTATCTAATAATTTTTGTTTTGCTGCTTGGTTTGCTTTTTGCAGTTTGTTCCATTCAGCTAGTCTTTGACCTGCCGCAACGCGTCCAGGATTTTTAGGCTTAGTAATACTACTCATTTGGGGGACACTCACTTGCGGGACTTTCTCTTGTAGTGTCACATTCTGCTCCTGTGGAGTCACAATCTTCTTCTCCTGATCGCTCATTTTTTTAAATATGATTAAAATCAATATGATTAAAAGTAATTAATCCCATGATGAATGGACATAATAACGCCCCAATCTATAATACATGTCACGTGCAAGAGATTCTAGCGATTTGGTTAAAACCGGATCTTGTGGTAAGTCATATTTTAAATCTTCTTCTGAATCAATCGTTGTCATCTTGCCTACTACTTTAGCATATAAACTAATCATTGTCTGCCCCACTGATCTAACCATTTTTGACCCTAGCTGTGCTTCGTACCTAGCGTAATACTTCTTAATGTCTGAAGTAGACAATTGCTGAATCTGTTCAATGCTTAGTGCAATGCCTAAATACTGTCTAGTTTTTCCACACGCAGCTAGAGTGTATAATCTTTCTTTATGGCAGTGGTCTGCTTGCTCCTCAAACTTTAATAGCTCATCACAATCCATTTTTAAAACCTTTTTAAAAGCAATAAAAATATATAATACTTTTAAAACAATAAAAATAATATACAATACTTTTAAAAGCAAAAAAAAAATAATATAATACTTTTAAAAACCATGAGCTTAACGCTGGTTAATTATGCAGTGCCTGTTGTTGGTGTTATAGTTTATTCAGCCCTTGCCAAATGTTTGCTAGGAATAAAACCACCAAACATGGGAAAGATAGAAGATTCACCAAAACTAGTTGCAATGTTAGTTTTAGCTCTAGCAACAAAAGATTATCTGATTAAAAAGCATATAGACAGTCTTTCATATCATGATTATTTTAATTATTTTTTTAGTTAATAAAAAACATGAGCATTGCAAAGATCGTCAATACTACTTACAATTCTGCTGTAATCAGCGGTCTTAGTATAGGGTACAGTGTGTTAGCAAAAAACATGTTTAAAATGAAGCCAGCTGATCTAGGAAGGTTAGACATTGAGGATGTTGTTAAGGTTGCAGCTGTAATAACTGCAGCAACTGCGTCAAAAGACTTTCTTGTTAAACAGGAGATTATTCCAGGAAATATTAATGCATAGAAAGATTAATTCTAGAAAATATTAATGCTTAGAAAGATTAATTCTAGAAAATATTTGTGTATAACAGGGAATTATCCCAGAAAACATTAATTTATAAATATGAATGAATGAATGAATTAATTAATTAAAATATTATTGCATAAAAATGATGTCTGGATTGGCTATGTTGGTGGGAGGAGCTGTTGTTAATGCATTGGCATTCTCTGACAGCAGTTATATGTTTAGTAAACTGCGGTCTGATGATGAAAGAAAACGGCATGACAAGGCTATGGAAGAGTTGACCAAGGCAAAAGACGCTTATGAGAAACGGAGGATTGCTCACTTAGACTTTATTAATAAAAAGTTAAGGGAACAGGGACATGCGGAGCACACATTTACAGACGTTGATGACGCAATCGAGGAGTATAACTTAGTAACGGGAAATCAGTTTCAAGCATCCTCACCACCAGACCTGTCTGACTTTTATGAACCATCTGAGGATCAGAAAATGGCAGAATTTGGTTTTATTGTGGATGCTATGGGAGTAATCTTTTTTTCTTGTACGAACAATCTAAAAAACATAGTTAAAATGTAATCGGAAATGAACTGACGCAGGGAACAGTAAACGATAAACAGTAAACAAGTGGGGTATTTTTTGCTCCCATAAGAAAACCTAACACAGAGTAACTTTTATTCAAGACTGGCACAGCCTTTTAAACTTGAATAAAGTCAGACAAATACGTAGACGAACAATCTAATAGTGGGGGAAAAACAAGCGCAGGCCAACAACTGAACTGTCTTCATAGTAATGACTTGGCAAAGATTTGGACTTAAGGGGAGGGGGGGGGGGTTGAAGATGGAGAAACTGGGAACATGAAATTAAGAAAATATGTTACAGATATGAAAACTCTTCACTAGCTGCATAAGGGAACCATCGCAGTCCCTTTTGAAGGCAGATATATTTGTATTGCCTGCTCCGAGGCCTTTCGTCCGCTGGGTCGGAACTCATCAGGGAGACACGGCTGGTTGTGTCTGCGCTCCTGGCGTCAAATAGAGACACACCACAGTCCATAATACTGTGGTGTTCTCACCACCAAGGGTGCAAAAAAGAATCCAATAGCACCCCCAAAGCAGCCAGCGAAGAGTAGTAAATGAAACCAAACGAAAGTGTGGGGAGGAAAAAAGTTGCTGAAAAACTAAAGACATTATGCAAATAGTATAAAATATAGGGGACAATCTTTGAGCCTATGCTTGAGGATCAACCCAAGGATGCAAGGGAGATCGAAAGACAAACACACAGACGGACAGAAACAAATACAAATAACCTCAGTTTAATCGAAACGAAATTGGAAATGAAATGAGGCAGGGAACAGTAAACAATAAACAGTAAACAAGTGGGGTAACGTTTGCTCCCATAAGAAAACCTAACACAGAGTAACTTTTATTCAAGACTGGCACAGCCTTTTAAACTTGAATAAAGTCAGACAAATACATAGACGAACAATCTAATAGTGGGGGAAAAAACAAGCGCAGGCCAACAACTCAATTGTTTTCATAGTAATGACTTGGCAATGATTTGCACTTAAGGGGGGGGGGGGGGGGGGGGAGTTTGAAGATGGAGAAACTGGGAACATGAAATTAAGAAAATATGTTACAGATATGTAAACTCTTCACTAGCTGCATAAGGGAACCATCGCAATCCCTTTTGAAGGCAGATATATTTGTATTGCCTGCTCCGAGGCCTTTCGTCCGCTGGGTCGGAACTCATCAGGGAGACACAGCTGGTTGTGTCTGCGCTCCTGGCGTCAAATAGAGACACACTAGATTGTCCCCTACATTTTATACTATTTGCATAATGTCTTTAGTTTTTCAGCAACATTTTCCTCCCCACGCTTTCGTTTGGTTTCATTTACTACTCTTCGCTGGCTGCTTCGGGGGTGCTATTGGATTCTTTTTTGCACCCTTGGTGGTGAGAACACCACAGTATTATGGACTGTGGTGTGTCTCTATTTGACGCCAGGAGCGCAGACACAACCAGCCGTGTCTCCCTGATGAGTTCCGACCCAGCGGACGAAAGGCCTCGGAGCAGGCAATACAAATATATCTGCCTTCAAAAGGGATTGCGATGGTTCCCTTATGCAGCTAGTGAAGAGTTTTCATATCTGTAACATATTTTCTTAATTTCATGTTCCCAGTTTCTCCATCTTCAACCCACCCCCCCTCTCCTTAAGTCCAAATCTTTGCCAAGTCATTACTATGAAGACAGTTCAGTTGTTGGCCTGCGCTTGTTTTTCCCCCACTATTAGATTGTTCGTCTACGTATTTGTCTGACTTTATTCAAGTTTAAAAGGCTGTGCCAGTCTTGAATAAAAGTTACTCTGTGTTAGGTTTTCTTATGGGAGCAAAAACTACCCCACTTGTTTACTGTTTATAGTTAAAATGTAATAAAAATGTAATAAAAAACATAGTTAAAACATAGTTAAAATGTAAAAAACAACAACAAATAAAACATAGTTAAAATGTAAAAAAATACAGTTAAAATGTAATAAAAAAAACCATAGTTGAAATGTAAAAATAAATGGACAAAATATATTATTCTCCTAGAGGATATTGGAAAAGAAAGATTGCTATTGATAAACTGAGTAAAGCTGCTGGTGTGTCTAAATCAGAAGCGAAAGACTGGCTTTCAAAACAAGCAATTTGGCAAATATATCTGCCTGCACCAAAAAGAACAATAAGGCCTAGATTTGTTAACTCAGTTCCAAATGACACCCATCAGGTGGACTTGTTGTATCTTCCACATGACAAAGTTTGAAGAAAAAAGTTTAAGTTTGCTCTGACTGTTGTTGACATGGCTTCAAGGTATAAAGATGCTGAGCTTTTAACAGATAAAAGCGCAACTGCTGTGGCTGTGGCTTTACAACAAATATACATGCGAGGTCCATTAAAATATCCTAGGATGATCCAGGTTGATGATGGAAAAGAGTTTAAAGGAGCAGTAAACCAACTGTTTTTAAAACACCAGGTTACAGTTAAGAGGGGGATTCCAGGCAACCATCGCTCACAGGCGCTAGTAGAAAACTTTAATAAGAATTTAGCTGAACGTCTGTTTACTTAACAATATCATAGAGAAATTATGGACAGAACGCACAACACAGAATGGGTTAGGAGATTGCCAGCAGTCTTACGCGCCATGAACAATGAAGAATTTAAAGCAACGGGCCTTAAACCGGTGGACGCGATCAAATTAAAAAAAAAAAATTAACATTCCTGAAGACGCACAAGGCAATCAAAATCTCTTGCCGTTTGAACTAAAAGTAAGATACTTGTATGCACCTGGAGAGGCAGAGGGTGATGTTAGAATTAGAGCCACAGACCCTATATGGAGCGTAGACGTATATGAAGTTGAAAGAATTATGAAAACAACCCCTCCTGTGTATTATTCCAGAGAGACTCTCTCTTCTAAAAAGCCCGCCCCTAAAAGATCATTTGTTCGTGAAGAGCTGCAAGTTGTCCCACCAAACACAGTGCCTGTTAGTTAAAAAAAAAAAGTATGAATGTTTATAGTCTATATTTTTCTTTTGATTTATAGTCTATTTTTTAACTTATAATTTATTTATTAAAACTTATTTTGGGTTTAACTGATTGCTTGTTTGTTTTGCGATGTTTTGTTTGATTGCCTCTGTGTCTACCTGTTGTGAAGTAAATGTCTTTCTCCATTTCTTTTGGAGGTCAATTTTTTGTCGTTTGTAATTATCTCCATCAGCCATGGCTCATTGCAATTCTTCATCTGTAATATTTCCATCCAGTAATGTATTGCTTATGATTAGGTTTAATGAGTAAAGTTTTGCTGTTGCTAGGGCTACAATGGCAGTGTGCTTTTGTAATTTGGGCGTAATCTTTTTTAAAACAGCACTCACAATCATGGACACAGCACCTAAACCCAACCCAACACTCCCAAAAGCTATAGACATTGGTGCTCCAACCCCAGTAGCTAAAAGAGCAACACTAGACCCAGTGCTTAAGCTGGCTACAACTGATGAGCTAGTAACTACATAAGAAAGAGCATTTAAAGCTTTAGCATATTTCTTTCTAGTAACCCTATACTTAGTTAAGTCGCTTAAAATTTCCTTTTGAAGTTCAGTCATGTGCTTTAACCTAAACTTTTGGGCCTGATCATCCATTTTTTAATCAAAATTAATTTTGTACAATCTTTCTTATTAACTCTTCTGGCAGCACTTCATCAACAGAGTAAAACCCAATAAAATCAACAAACGTAATGAAAATGAAATCAAATACTGTTAGTTTAGTTTTGTCAACATTCACAGTGACTTTGTTAGATGATAAGAAAGTGTTTATTTCATCCACGTTTTCAGTAATAGCAATAACAAGCCTGAGAGGTCCATCTAAGTTTTCAGACTTTATTGTTACTCCCCTTGCTAACAGATGTTCTGGCAAACCACGAACAGACTCACTTGGGGTGATTAATATAACAAAAAACATTGTAAATTTGTTAGGCAGTTGACCTTTTGGAAGAAACTCTAGGGTCACTGTGTCGTCCCCACTTCAGCTAAGGGCCTCTTTCTGCTCAGCGTATATTCTCTTCTTCCGTATGACTTTATTTCTATCTGCTTTTTCTGTTGTAATCCTGGGACGAGGCTAACAAGAAGGGCTCCTGCATTCAAAGCTTTTCTAAAATTGTTTTTCTTATCAAAGTATACATTAGGGCTTAGTAAGTCAAATTTTAATTCCCAGTCAATTTCAGGACGCAACTCCCAGTTATTGTCTTGTCTATAATGTTTGTATTCGTACTTGCCATGATCGTTTAAGGTTAGATTTCTTATTTGTTCCAGTTTAGGATATTGCTGCCGTTTTTTATCTTCAATTTCTGTTCGTTTGTAAAACCCATCATCTGTGTATTCAAATCCATAAACATTTCCTGGCTCTCCTATCAGATCAAACTCAACCGTATCTCCTAGGTCTTTTAGCTCTACTGAAACGCATTTAGGAGCTAGCTGTACTTTTGATTCTGACCCGCGTGACATGTTTTAATATGAAAATTATAATAAACAGTTTATAATAAACAATTTTGAACTGGTGGGTCAGTTCGCAAGCATAGTTTAGCGTGCTTAGGTTTTTCTAACTGCTCTTTTATTTTCATTAGTTCATTTTTGTCCCTTATTATATAATTTTCACTCAAACAGTCTTCAAAACTATCCTTGTCCTTAGTGTAAAATAATACAACTGATTTTAACTGCGATCTAAAGTCTGTTAAGACAGCATTGTATTTTTGAGTTAAGAGCCACACAGAAACTAATGCGTGGCGGCCACTAAAGGCTAGCTTTGACAGAGTTTTTCTTTTTTTTTTTTTAACAATGTCTCGTTCAGCTGAGCAGTCATCAATAATAAACAGTGTTTCAGTTCCCTCAAATAGCCTATAGTAATTTTCTAAACAGTCGCTTAGCTTGTCGCTAGGATCAACTGAAAAT
Organism: Conus canariensis; assembly: GCA_033310375.1. Classification (NCBI taxonomy): domain Eukaryota; kingdom Metazoa; phylum Mollusca; class Gastropoda; order Neogastropoda; family Conidae; genus Conus; species Conus canariensis. The sequence goes on from CM065724.1 coordinate 78,701,312, forward strand.
ATATTCTCATCTGTCCAAACAAACTGTCTTTCTTTGTAAGACTTGTTATGCTTAATTGTTGTGCAGAATATGACAATGTACTTGCAATGAAACCTGTAGATTGTTTGTAACAAATCAAGTATGAAGACAGTTTTCCCACATCCAGTAATCCCGCAAATAAGCGAACAGTGTGGATCTTTGGGCAGAAAGTTCAAACTATCCATCTGTTTTTAATAGATTATTTCTTTTAGCCTGTTTTCTTCAATGTTTAACTGAGCGTCACAAACTACAAAAACGTACATTTTTAACGGACCATTTCCATCTGCTTTCTTGTTAATCTGTATGTTTATGCCATCTGCCCCCACCCTTCTTCCACTTCCATATAATCTGTTGTCATATGTTGATCTAAAATCCAGCCACAGTCCATATTTTCTTGTTAAGTAACGTTCGCGTCTTACATAATGAAGGTGAAGTTTTTTACATACAAGATCGGCTCTAGGATTTGCTTGTCTGCCTCCAGCGAACAACTTCCTTATTTCATCAAAGTGTTGGTGAGGTAAAAGTCCACCTGAATACAACTGAACAGGCTTGCCATCTACTGTGCAAGACAACTGCTCAATTTTTGGATTATAAAACACCTCAATATCTCTGTGAAAAGGAGTTGTAACTTCAGTAAACAGCAACAAAATTCCCTTTAACGACCTGAGAGAATAACTTAGAGCTATGTTCCAGACGGTGTCTTGCTTGTTTTTAATCTGTGTAATGTGATGCACAACTCTTTCAAAATAAATAACTGTTCTATCATTATATTGGTTTAAAACTGTTCTAGCCAGTTCAGGGTTAGTAACAACATCAAACTCAAGAGAGATGTCACTGACTGTGTATTTAGCTTCAGGATCTTCAGACAGAAGAACAGAATCGCTAGTATTAAATGTTAATTCATAGGTAAGTTTATCTTTTAGTGCACCTTGGTGATATGGTTGATGCGTCTTCAACAGTTAAAAATCTAGAGGAACGCAAAATCTGTTGCCAAATGCTAGTGTTACTGCCTGGTCTTTATTATCATCCTCTGCATCCCCAGCATTAAGCCTGTGTTTAAGAGCGTTTGGGCCTTGTATTCCCTGATAAACTTTGTCTTTTCTTTCTGCTCTGGGCAGCCATAGGTCAGAATACAGTGTAAAATGTCAGCGTTGTTTAGTGAGAAGACTTCTCTGCCCTCCAGTTTGATTAGCATAGATTTAATGATGGCCCTACCCAAGTTAGCAACAACAGTAGCATTAGGATCTGTTGAATTAATATCTATATTGAATGATAGTTTAGCGGTGCCTGGCATTATAACATCGTCAGCGCCAAGATCAGGAAATCTTACTGTTAACACTTGATTGGGCTCAACTGTTGATGGATTATTTATAACAAGCACAGTCTGTCTTATACCTTTTGCGCCCATGGGTTCTTTTGCTTTTCTGTATGGATCAAGATCGCAGCCGTATGAGTTCATTTTTTATTTTTAAAAAAATTTAAAAAAAACATAAAAAATATATATATATATATAGAAGATTTTGACGCGATTGATCGTATTGAAGAAGAAGAAGAAAGAGAACCAAGTCCTTCATTAGAAGAAGATCTTGAAGGAGCAGCAGCTTCTTCAATCCCTTCATTAGAAGAAGGAGTAGAAGGAGTAGAAACACCCCCTGGAGTTCGTTCATCTTGTGCAGAACTATTAACAAATAAAATTAACTCATTCTATATAAGCATAGGTCAAGAGCCACCAGAAGGCCACAGTCCTTTTGATTTTAGGATAGATAAAAGTAACCATCTGTATTTTAGGACTAGTAAAGGACATTTTGTAAGAGCTACTGCAAAGCCAGACCCAAACAAGTTTTTTAAAAATAGGCACAATTAGACAGAGGATCCCTGTTGCTGACCAAAGTCGATTAAACATTTCACGTCTAAGGTCTGAGGCTGTTAGTCTTTTTTACAAAACATGGCGCAAGAGTTGCCAACACAATCTGAAATAGAAATGTTCTCTATTGAAGAGTTAGGTCAAAGAACAGATGAAGTAATAACAGAACTTGAAACGAGTTTTAATGAGGACATAACAGCCTTTGGGTTTGCTATCTCTACACTCGTTTATGCTTTAACTGGTGGTGCACCAACAGGGCCAGTAGTGCCTCCAGCGCCTCAGCCTGGTAAAAGTTGGATTAGAAAACAATTACACCACCTGTCAAACTTATTAAAGAAGTTAGCTGTCAAAGCGCTTGATGCTCTGCCTGGCATAATAGGTAGTGTTGTTAGCTGGGTTTTGTCTACTATAGGCAAAGTGGCTGGTTATATGGCTGACCATCTGTGGACGTTGGGGGTGCTGGCTGCTGGTTTAATTTTTAGTGAAATAAAGTGTAGCCAATCCAGTAAAAGTTAAAAACACAAGGGCTGTCTTTTCACTAGTGTGTCTGTCGGGGTGAGGTATATTAACAGGTGTTAGTGGGCTGCTTTCTGGTCGTGGGTTGCTTATAACTGGTGGTGGTTGTGGGTCGCTTTCTGCAGGTGTTTGTTGTTCAGAGCTAGACACTTTTTTGTAAAATGGATGGCGCAGGCCTTGTGTTTAAGCCTTGATTGTGCCCTAAGTTTTGGTCGTCTCCAGCTATGAGGATTTCATTATTATAATTCTGTATCATGCCAATTTGTAGTCTAAGGTCAGAAGGCAGCATGTATAATCCATGGCCTACAACAAAGTCAACCTTTGACCTAGCATGTGCAAGAACGTTTTGATACCTTTGTATGCTGGAAGGCAAATCAACAGCAGAGTTAATAGCATCTTCTAAATTGGCCAGAAATTGTTTTCTTGCGTCAAAGCCTGTAGATTCATCCACTACGCTAGACTTGGTCTGTGCTTGCGCTCCTAATAGACACCAAAAGTACGTCCGTATGGAGTCATTAAGTCTTTGCACTCCTGGCATTGTTAGACCTTTACTTTCATCTAAGATAAATGTTGCCCAAGCATTAGGGTGTTTTTGTTCTATTGACCCCAATCTAACTTGTTTGTTTGGTTGAAAAGAGGTGTGGCCAGGCCAGTACTCAAAATTATATTCTCTGCGTACGCCCCACAAATACAATGTGCCCAACCCGTGATTGCGGTCTAACTTTTGTCTAAAGTTATTTGAAGGGTTAATGTTAAATTCGTTGCAGATTCTTTCATATGCATTATTGTCCATTTGGTTGTTAAATGCATTAAACATGTTGTCGTTGGGGAGGCGTACTTGTAGTTCAGTTAGTATGCGCCTATACTGGTAATAAACATGAAAGTTATATACTGACCTTACTAAGAGATTGGGGTGGTTTAAATGGTTTATATATGAAACACCACAGCCAGTAGTTGAGCAGTAAATTGCAAAATTTAATTGATTTTGGTAAAAAACCATAGAGCGGGTTGACCATAGTAATGGCACTCTATCACTCTTTATTGGAGGATTTAAATATCTATTTAGTGGGTTTACAAGTCTAACTTGGAAGCCATATGTTTCATCTACTGTAATGGTTAGTAAACTGAAGTCCAAAGATTTGGGGTCATAAAACGCTCCTACATTGTAAGTAGCACTTTCGTTATATTTAAAGGTTCCATTTTTAATTACGAGAAAAAAGCAGAAGAGCACACAAAACAAAGTGTGAAGTAACGCAGTTTTAATGCACGACACAAAACAGGACAAGAAATTTTCGGCAATATGCCTTCCTCAGCGACAAAAAAAATACAGACATAAACATGCACAATACTCCCCTTGTTAAGCCAAAGTGGTGAATGAAGTAGACAGAGGGACAGTGGAAGAGAGGGTGAGTAGAGTTCGAGGAATAGGGCACGAGGAAAGAGGGTGGAGTAAAGTGAGGAGGAGGAAAAGGAGAGCGGGAGAGAGAGAGAGAGAGAGAGAGAGAGAGAGAGAGAGAGAGAGAGAGAGAGAGAGGGGGGAGGGGAGGGGAGAAAGAGAGGGGAGAGACAGAGAGAGAATGGAAGTAGAGGAAGAGTGGAGAATGAGAGAGAGAAGAGGAGGGGAAGGAGAGTGAGTGGAGGGGGAGGGTGTGATGGTATGTAGTGGGTGTGTTGCATATGAATGAAATGAACAAGAGAAAACACAATAAATAAAATACAATATGCTCAAAATATACAATATGCTTGTAATTGTTAAATTACAAGGGGAGGGGGGGGGGGGGGGGGGGGGAGAGACGCGGGTCAGCCGCCTAAAGCACCCGACACAAGTCTGACCCAAGGGTAGGTTGCCCTACCCAAGCACCAAGGAGTGAGAGGGAAAACGGGAGAACCCCGAGAAAAAACCCACTAGCCAGACGCAGCTAAGAGCTGCAAGACTCATCCCCCCCCCCACACACACAAAAAGCACTTGCCCGCGGGCGCAACCACACACACACACACACACACACACACACACACACACACACACACACACACACACACACAACCACACACACACACACACACAACCACACACACACATACATACAGTGTGTGCGCACGAAGAACCACACATGCCAATAAGCACACACACAGCCACACATATACCTAAAAAAAAAAAAAGGTGGGGTGGTGGGTGGGGGGGATGGTGGTGGTGGTGGGGGTACAAACAAGGCATACATTAAGACATTTGGGTATAGCATAGGGAGGTAGGTGGTGCTATGGTGGCGCAACAGAAAAAAAGGCAAAAACAAGAGCATTAAAGCAAAAGATAGATATGAGGTCATGATGAGAGGCGCTAACAACACTCCCAATGACCAAAAAAAAAAGTTATCTACACACACACACACACACACACACACACACACACATATATATATATATATATATATATATACAGATAGATAAATAAAGGGAAAAAAAGGGGGGGGGGGGGAGGGGAAAGGGGAGGGGGCAGGGGGAAAGAAGGAGAGACATAAAGAGAGGACAAAAAGAAGGACCTAAAGCAAGGGTGGAGGTATGTGGGAGGGCGAGAGGGAGGAGGGTTGGGGTGTGAGAGAGGAGAATAGTTGAGGTCAAAAGTAGAGAGAAAGGAAGTAAGAGGGAAAGTAAAGAGAAGGAACGAAAGGGGGAAGGAGCCCTTCAGAGGACGACAGAAAAGGAACAAGGACGGAGGAGGAGAGGGAGCAGAAGGGAAAGGGGGAGGAGGGGGTAGGGAGGGGTAGAAGGGGGGTGAAAGGGGGGAGGGAACAAAAAAAAGGAGGGGGGGGGAGAGAGAAGGGGGCCAAGGAAGGTAGGAAGGAGAGGGATAGATACAAAAGTAAGTGAAAAGAAAAATAAATGAATAAATAAAATAAAATAAAACAGAAAAAAAAGACAGGAGACTGGGGAGCTAACCCTACTCAGAAACTCCTGGCAAAAGATATAGGCTCTCAAACGATCATTCCAATAGGCGCTAGGCTCTACGGTCACGAAGAGGCCACTGATGCAGACCAACCATGCACAGGTAAGTACTAAAGGAGAAAGGGAATGATAAGTCATTATCCACCTGATTTGGCTCGGGAAAAAGAAGTACACAGAATTGCTAAGCTTTTTCATTGATACCAGCTGGATTTCTGGTGCCCAGTTTTTGAATCAGGTGAGACTCCATATCCTTCCTGTCTCTAGAGTCACTAGTTTTCATGAGCCACAAGCCCTTCACTCTTGCATTGTGTGCGGAATGGCTGGGGAGGTTGAAGTGCTTGGCTACTGGTTTGTTCCTGTTGTATTTAATGTCAGCGAGGTGTTCCTTGAATCTGACAGTCAAAGTGCGTCCGGTCTCGCAAACGGTGCAGTGCATGATGTAGATCAGGTTAGTGGTTTGGCAGTTGAAGAATTTGGAGACAGTCATGCGTGAACTGGGTCCTTTCACTTCAATGGCAGTACAGATGAAGGGGCAGGTCTTGCAGTTGGGCAGATTGCACGGACTTGTGCCTACAGAAGATTGACATCTGTGAGGCTGGAGACTGGAACGCAAAAGCATGTACGGATATTCTTGTCCCGTTTGTAGGCAAACGGGACAAGAATATCCGTGACATGCTTGTGCGTTCCAGTCTAAACCACCACCTACCTCCCTATGCTATACCCAAATGTCTTAATGTATGCCTTGTTTGTACATTTACCCATTTATTCCCCATTGTAACCCCCCCCCCCCCCCCCACCGCCCCATCCTTTTTTTTTTTTTTTTTTAGGTATATGTGTGGTTGTGTGTGTGCTTATTGGCGTGTGTATGTGTGCGTGCGTGGTTGTTCGTGCGCGCGCGCGCACTTGTATGTATGTGTGTGTGTGTGTGTGTGTGTGTGTGTGTGTGTGTGTGTGTGTGTGTGGTTGTGCCCGCGGGCAAGTGCTTTTGTGTGTGTGTGGGGGTGGGGGGTGGGGGGTGGGGGGGGGATGAGCCTTGCAGCTCTTAGCTGCGTCTGGCTAGTGGATTTTTTCTCGGGGTTCTCCCGTTTTCCCTCTCACCCCTTGGTGCTTGGGTAGGGCAACCTACCCTTGGGTCAGACTTGTGTCGGGTGCTTTAGGCGGCTGACCCGCGTCTCTCCCCCCTCCTCCCCTTGTAATTTAAAATGCTTTTTTGAGCATATTGTATTTTATTTATTGTGTTTTCTCTTGTTCATTTCATTCATATGCAACACACCCACTACATACCATCACACCCTCCCCCTCCACTCACTCTCCTTCCCCTCCTCTTCTCTCTCATTCTCCACTCTTCCTCTACTTCCATTCTCTCTCTGTCTCTCCCCTTTCTTTCTCCCCCCTCTCTCTCTCTCTCCCTCTCTCCTTTTCCTCCTCCTCACTTTACTCCACCCTCTTTCCTCGTGCCCTATTCCTCGAACTCTACTCACCCTCTCTTCCACTGTCCCTCTGTCTACTTCATTCACCACTTTGGCTTAACAAGGGGAGTATTGTGCATGTTTATGTCTGTATTTTTTTGTCGCTGAGGAAGGCATATTGCCGAAAATTTCTTGTCCTGTTTTGTGTCGTGCATTAAAACTGCGTTACTTCACACTTTGTTTTGTGTGCTCTTCTGCTTTTTTGTCGTGTTCCAGTAACGCTGCAGTTTGTTTCTTTTGCCGTTCCATTTTTAATTAGTTTTAAAAAATGATGTACGTTTATATAACCAAGCAAAAGGAGCCTGTGTTTTTAAAGTATCTAGTTAAGAATAGTTCTGGTAAGTATAGGATTAATCTTAAAGAACTTAGGTTTAAAGTAAAATGGTTTAACATATCTGAAAAAGCTAAAAATAACTAGATAGATATTTATAACGAACAGGGCAATCACTTAAGACATTTAAAAATACCTGATGGTTACTACAACTTTTGTTCTTTAAAAGAACTATTTAGCAAATTTGGCATAAAGTTAAAAATTAATGAGGCAAATCTTATAATTACTATGATTTTTCCAAATAATAATAAAAGGGAGTACGTTTTTTTCTAGAGGCCTTGCTCGAATTTTGGGCTTTTATAGCAGTAGCGAAACGTATCGTATTAATACACACACGTACGTAAGCAACGGTCTTTTTGAGTATGTAGGTAGTAGACCATCCGATTTCCTAATTACCCCAATGTTGTTTGTTAATTTAAATGAATTAAAAACAGATGCTAATTTGTTTAATGGTCAGCCGTCTACAATTCTAAGAGTTGTTGGTACAACTAGTGCAGCTTATTGCGATTATCAGTTAGACACATTAAAAGCAAACAATTTAATTAAAGAATTAGCTTGTGGGCGTATAGATCCATTATGTGTAACAATAACTGACCAGGACAAAACCCCAGTTGTTTGTTCTGATTTACTAATAGTGCTTGAGATAGATGAACATAGTAGAAGGATGACGAATTCTGTAAACCCTTAGATAATCAATGCTGGGGAGAGAATGTAAATATCTGGGTTCAAGATCGCCATTTTTATTTTTGCACACAAGCCCCACTTTAAGGTAATAATTCCTTCAATTTTTGGATTTTTTGCGTTTTAATTTTTTTACAAAAAGGTGTGGGTTTTTGTAAAAAGTGGCCAGAAAATGAAGAAAAAAATTTCAAAAAGAGGGGTTTGCGAGCAAAATAAAAATGGGTGGTCTTGAACACAGATATTTACATTCTCTCAGCTGCACCACAGTTGCTGGTCCATCTGGCCAGTTCAGGGTCCTAGCAAGCTTCAACTGTCAATCTGCAGACCTGGAGTACGTCATTACTTGCACCTTGTGTTCAAAGAAATACACTGGGGAGACGTACCGCAGCCTGAATGAGCGTTTCTCTGAGCACCTTCGCTCAATGCGGCTGGGGTATGAAGATCCCGTGGGCTCTCGCTTCAACAGCCCCTACCACAACTTCACCCATGCGAGAGTGGCTGCTGAATGGCAAAACCGGTCCAGTGGACTCTATCGCCTCTTTATGGAGTCATCCATCATTGCACGACTGGGGACCCTCGCCCCTGCCGGCCTGAACACCAGAGAGTGACAGCAACTGAGCTTCAGGCACCCCCTTCCCCTTCTCTACGAACCCCTCCCCCCCCCCCCCCCCCTTTTTGTTTTTTTTGAACAGGCCTTCTTGCTTTCCACTTTAATTTGTTCATGATTCCTACTCACTGCTTAACCCCAGTTAACTTCCTTTTGTCTCTGAGCTCTGTTCATTCCTTCTTCTTTTTATTGTCAGTCCCCATATAAGAACTGTCTCTGTCACCCACTAACTCTAAGCCTGATGACAGCTCTATGAGCAGAAAGCTTGCTTGGTTTCCTTCCTGTTCACCCGATCACCATACTCAAACCCTGGTGAGTGCACTCTTCCACCATTTTCTTCTGCTTCAAACAGTCATCTATGGTAAAATTGTTATAATGTTTGTTATTCTGCCAGCATCCCATTTTCCTTAAATTTCTTCAAAACTGCAATGAGTGGCCAGTTTCATTCGCTACATGTCTGCTTGTTGCTTTGTAAAGGCTTGTCTTTTCACTTTTGATAAGAATCTGTACTTCTTCCTTGTTTTTACGTACCGTATACTGTCTTTTCTTTTCGAGTTCTTCTCAAACAGTTCCATGTACTCCTACTTTCCTTTATTGCTGTATTACATTCTTAATCAAACTAGTCGGATCTTGAATTCCCGTTGACCGTGAACGATTTCAACATGCACTGACTGGTATCTTTTAAGCACTTCGCAAAAATGACCGGAGTGCTATCTGTGTCCACATCTAAGCTTTGCATAACCAGCATTAACTGGTTTTGAATTTAATATTTTTTCAACAGTTTTACAAAATCAACCTAGCATTCTTCATACCTTTTTTTCTAATTTTTTTTTCGGTGCTTTGGTTTTGATTTTTAGGTATTCTCGTCAATAGTATCACCCGTCTTTATCTTCACAACAACTTGGAGATGATCGGATTCAGTTAAGTGTTCAACATCTAGATGTGTAATATTGACCGACGAAAATAAGTCGTAACATGCAATAGCATAATAAACCATATTTACTCCAGAAGATGCAATGTATGTGCAGCTTTCAACATAGTCTTTTTACAAAGTCCACTTAAAATGACACATTAAAGCATGTTACACAATTCAGTTAAAAACATTCATTTGTTTCTCATGAGACCGCATTGGAAAATTGTGATCATCTGGAAATTCTGATCATCAGAGTCATTATCATCTCCATGAAAACTGTAATTTCGGGTTGAAGATCTTGCATTCAAATATCCAGTTACAAGAACAGAAAAGTCACCACGTGATTCATGCAAACGATGCCAGGCCATATCCCTCCTGTTGAGACTTTCAGTACGGTGAATCATTTGGGGGTATGTAAGAACATATGAACATGATATGTGTTTGTGTAGTAAAACAAGTTTTTATTTAGTTTCATAACAACAATGTTTCTGACTTTCATTTCCATCCGTTCAACATAACCAGCAAACATTTCTTGATCATACCGATAACACCACCAGAGTATCTTCTTTGGTGTGACAATTTTTTAGCGTTGGATGTGAATATAATAAAGTCCTTGAAAAGAGAGGATTCGAAGTCATTAAGAATGAAAGTCTATGACAGGCAGAGAAAATCACGGGAAGCTATAAATTCCACGAAGAGGGTGTTGTCCATTTTTTGTATAAACCCGTTAACGTTGTACTGAAGAAATTTAACTTCTCTGTTATCTACGTTATTTACAAAAGAACTTGCACACGATGTGTTTGACTTGCAGCGCCTGCGACACAATGTCCCTGAATCTTTACTGATTGTCTACCTGGTATTGTGGCCAGGCCGAATCCCTATTTTTGTGCACCTGATGTTTCTGCACCGACTTTGGTCTTTGGGCTAGCCTGCGAAGGCTGTCTTTGATTTTTCTCTGGTCACCTGACTGAACTTCTTTAAAAGAATATACGTACTGTTTTGGCTGTTAGATCTCTGTAATGTCGTAATGCTGGTATTGCTGCCTACTCTTGAACCACAAGGACTGCGGTTTGAATGTAGATCACTAGCTGGAGGTTGTATCTGTTTGTCTTTGCTCGTTACATCATAACCTACATTATCAGCATGTCTCCTGTCGTGTTTCTCAGATGGTATGTCAGCAGTCATATCTTGTCTTGGCGCATTCTCTCAGCCTGTATTGTCTTCTCTATCAAAGCCTGTATCATTTAGTTGATAAGTGTTGTGTGTAAAATCGTCCATTGCGTCTCTTCCCCTTGGTATCTCATCCTACACCAGGCAATCGATGCGAACCTCTTTTTCAGCCGTCATCTCTTTGGGCTTATTAATAACATCAACTTCAGTTCTTGTGTCATCGTCTGTTTTGTCGCTAGTTCCTACGATATCTCTGCCAAGCCTGATATCCCAAGACTGAGTGTTTTTTCCGTCTCTCTGGTATTGTCCTAGTCAGTCAGCGTTTCCTGAATGTTGTCTTCAATCATTTGAATCACGTGTGTCGGCATGTCGTCCACACGCACACACATTAGAGACTTTTGAATCGTTTCCATTGCAGACCTCAGCTGATTTTTGGCATCACCAGATTCCTCCACGCTCAGCTTCTCTGAAATCGAGTTCAAAGTTTCAGACCTTTTGGCACAGTCTTTCACTATAACAGTTCTTTTGTGTTCTGAAGTTTGGCCTTCATGTCGTGGTCTATGTAGTTTTGTCACTTCATACAGTGACCATTATCCTGGGACGACTGGTATGGAGGTATGTGTGTCTGGATCCTGGAGTCCAGAGTTCTTCCCCCCTCACTGACTGCCGTTCCACCTGTTGCCGGACTGTCTAATGCCTGAGTGGTGTTCCATAATGTATTTGTTTTCAGATGAATCTTGCTGGTAAAGCAGAGACTTCAACCTGTCATGTGTGCCTTCCCTGTTTCTGCTGTGGCCATTTCCGTAGTTGGCCCTCAGCCCTTGTGTCTTAAGAGGTTATCTTTTTATATGTTCTACTTTTCACAAGAAAATGTAGCTTGTTTTGCTCTTTCATGATTTTCTTTTGCTTCTTTGGTGGCACCTTTGGTTGGTTTTTTGAAAACTCAACAAACATACTATGGTATTGCACACCAGCCTTTTTCTGGGATAGCATTCTTCTTAAAACCGAAAAGGCAGAGGGGTCAAGTGACCACTTTCAGCGGTCACTGTGGAGAAACAATCAGGTTTTGAAATACCGGTATCTGACCAGGAGTTATATGTTAGTGAGTTTCCTCCCCCATTGGAGATTGTCTCCCCCTTGGAGACTATAAGCTTGCTGAAGGCTCATTTTGAGAAGCACTTATTATTCCCCATTCACCCACTCAAGCACATACTGTCAGATAGGCAGAATTATCTACCACTGCAGATATGAATGTTTATCTCCCCCTGTTTCTTCAATCTAAGACATAAGAGCAAGCTTTGTTTATAATTGAATATTTCTTGCAGTCATTACAACACCAAGCTGCTCTGTAAGTTGCTGGAATGGTGCTCGGTACTTATTCTTGGAATTTATTAGTTTAATGTAATTTAGTCCCTTGCGGATTCATTCCAAGAACTGGCCCTAAGTACTTGTGTCTTAAGAGGTTATCTTTTCAAATTTTCTACTTTTCACAAGAACATGTAGCTTGTTTTGCTCTTTCATAATTTTCTTTTGCTTCTTTGGTGGCACCTTTGGTTGGTTTTTTGAAAACTCAACAAACATACTATGGTATTGCACACCAGCCTTTTTCTGGGATATCATTCTTCTTAAAACTGAAACGGCAGAGGAGTCAAGTTACCACTTTCCACGGTCACTGAGGAGAACCAATCAGGTTTCGAAATACTGGTATCTGACCAGGAGTTATATGTTAGTGAGTTTCCTCCCCCATTGGAGATTGTCTCCCCCTTGGAGACTATAAGCTTGCTGAAGACTCATTTTGAGAAGCACTTACTATTCCCCCATTCACCCACTCAAGCACATACTGTCAGATAGGCAGAATTATCTACCACTGCAGATATGAATGTTTATCTCCCCCTGTTTCTTCAAGCTAAGACATAAGAGCAAGCTTTGTTTATAATTGAATATTACTTGCAGTTATTGCAACACCAAGCTGCTCTGTAAGTTGCTGGAATGGTGCTCGGTACTTATTCTTGGAATTTATTAGTTTAATGTAATTTAGTCCCTTGCGGATTCATTCCAAGAACTGGCCCTAAGTACTTGTGTCTTAAGAGATTATCTTTTCAAATTTTCTACTTTTTCACAAGAACATGTAGCTTGTTTTGCTCTTTCATAATTTTCTTTTGCTTCTTTGGTGGCACCTTTGGTTGGTTTTTTGAAAACTCATCAAACATACTATGGTATTGCACACCAGCCTTTTTCTGGGATAGCATTCTTCTTAAAACCGAAACGGCATAGGAGTCATGTTACCACTTTCAGCGGTCACTGAGGAGAAACAATCAGGTTTCGAAATACCGGTATCTGACCAGCAGTTGTATGTTAGTGAGTTTCCTCCCCCATTGGAGATCGTCACCCCCTTGGAGACTATAAGCTTGCTGAAGGCTCGTTTTGAGAAGCACTTACTATTCCCCCATTCACCCACTCAAGCACATACTGTGTTAGGCAGAATTAACTACCACTGCAGATATGAATGTTAATCTCCGCCCATTTCTTCAATCTAAGACATAAGAGCAAGCTTTGTTTATAATTGAATATTTCTTGCAGTCATTACAACACCAAGCTGCTCTGAAAGTTGCTGGAATGGTGCTCGGTACTTATTCTTGGAATTTATTAGTTTAATGTAATTTAGTCCCTTGCGGATTCATTCCAAGAACTGGCCCTAAGTACTTGTGTCTTAAGAGGTTATCTTTTCAAATTTTCTACTTTTCACAAGAACATGTAGCTTGTTTTGCTCTTTCATAATTTTCTTTTGCTTCTTTGGTGGCACCTTTGGTTGGTTTTTTGAAAACTCAACAAACATACTATGGTATTGCACACCAGCCTTTTTCTGGTACAGCATTCTTCTTAAATCCGAAACGGCAGAGGAGTCAAGTTACCACTTTCCACGGTCACTGAGGAGAAACAATCAGGTTTCGAAATACCGGTATCTGACCAGGAGTTATATGTTAGTGAGTTTCCTCCCCCATTGGATACTGTCTCCCCCTTGGAGACTATAAGCTTGCTGAAGACTCATTTTGAGAAGCACTTATTATTCCCCATTCACCCACTCAAGCACATACAGTCAGTTAGGCAGAATTATCTACCACTGCAGATATGAATGTTTATCTCCCCCTGTTTCTTCAATCTAAGACATAAGAGCAAGCTTTGTTTATAATTGAATATTTCTTGCAGTCATTACAACACCAAGCTGCTCTGTAAGTTGCTGGAATGGTGCTTGATACGTATTCTTGGAATTTATTAGTTTTAATGTAATTTAGTCCCTTGCGGATTCATTCCAAGAACTGGCCCTCAGTACTTGTGTCTTAAGAGGTTATCTTTTCAAATTTTCTACTTTTCACAAGAACATGTAGCTTGTTTTGCTCTTTCATAATTTTCTTTTGCTTCTTTGGTGGCACCTTTGGTTGGTTTTTTGAAAACTCATCAAACATACTATGGTATTGCACACCAGCCTTTTTCTGGGATAGCATTCTTCTTAAAACCGAAACGGCATAGGAGTCATGTTACCACTTTCAGCGGTCACTGAGGAGAAACAATCAGGTTTCGAAATACTGGTATCTGACCAGCAGTTGTATGTTAGTGAGTTTCCTCCCCCATTGGAGATCGTCACCCCCTTGGAGACTATAAGCTTGCTGAAGGCTCGTTTTGAGAAGCACTTATTATTCCCCATTCACCCACTCAAGCACATACTGTGTTAGGCAGAATTAACTACCACTGCAGACATGAATGTTTATCTTCCCCTATTTCTTCAATCTAAGACATAAGAGCAAGCTTTGTTTATAATTGAATATTTCTTGCAGTCATTACAACACCAAGCTGCTCTGTAAGTTGCTGGAATGGTGCTCGGTACTTACTCTTGGAATTTATTAGTTTTGTGTGTGTGTGTGTGTGTGTGTGTGTGTATATATATATATATATATATATATATATATATATATATATAAGAACTAAACTCCGAATCGCAATCACCTTCTCTGCTGACATTAGCAAGGAAAAACGAAACATACATGGTTGACTGTAAAACTTCCTAGCTGTTAGCTGCACATGGAGATCATTAAAAGCAGGGCACTGCAAGACAAAATGAGCTTCATCTTCATTTGATTTTTTACAAAGCGGACATAGGTCACAACTTACGTTTTTGTAGCGATTAGCATTCACTTTCATTTCAGAGAGTCTAAATCTAAATCTGGTAAAGGTACATCGCAAGTGTTTGTTCATATTAAAAATAAGGTATTTTTTAACTACATGTGAGGAACTATAAACTTTGCACACATCAAACCTGTTACTTGATAGAATATGACACTCTCATGTTTGCTATCTACTGTCGATTAATCTTTGTCGAACTTACTTTCTTCTCCTACTCCTTGATATATCCATGCGTACCCTATCCTCAGCTCAGATAAACAAATACGTATGTTTGAAATCCAGTTAATTTTTCTCCTTGAATCAAGATCAAATTATGTATTATACGCTTTTCGTGGTAATCTATCATCATTCATTTTTAACAACTTTAGCCAGTAGCAGACATTTTTAACTGCAGAATTTATGTATATTGGGTACCTATTCGTTTCACCATATACTAAATAATTTGGAGTTCTACGCTCTACACCTAAAAACTTTTTAACTCAGTTAAATAAACCGATTAACAATGAACAATAGCATTCTTATCTAAACTCCATAGCTCTGAGCCATACTGCACAATGGGTTGTATCTGTGCATCAAAAATTTTGACAAACACTTCTAAGGAGTTGTTATTTAATACAGAAAATTTCTTCATAGCATGTAATAACATTACTAGCTCTACTAGAAAGGTCTCTACAAGCATGATAATGAAGTTCATTTTGTATTCTCATGCCAGGAACTTTATCATATTAGGCAAGAGTTTATTCCAGAAAAATACTATAGACAACCATGTATCTTCAAGCTGATTATGCTAATGACTTCAAGAAATGAAAAACTTGTTAAGCAGTTTGCCCTGTTTTGTGCAAAGCATTTATGATTCGAAAGTTTCTTACAGCCTTGGTTCTTTTCTATCAGTAAATGCTTGAATTTCACTTAACAAGTTTACATATATGTGTGTAAGTGTAAAACAATAAGCAATATAATCATTGATGCATCGCAGGCTTAAAACTTATAAGAATGTGAACGTTGTGGACTTGTTTTTGTTTGTTTTACTTGTCGCATTGATATTAGAATATTATCTCAATTGTTGTATCTCCCTTCTGAGGGGCTATGGCCTAACAGAATAAAGATCTGAATCTGAATTTGAATCTCGACAAGCAGCAGCAAAACTCAGGCGAGAAGAAAAATTGTGCCTAGGTATTTATAAGCGTTTACAATGGGCATAACAGAACCATCATACATCCATTTCTCCGTTGCAGCCAAGCGACCTCTTTTCTAAAAACAATACTCTTGCTTTTATCAAATTGACTTTTAATTTTAATCTATCGGCTGAGTACTTTAGATTATTTAGTTTCTCTGCAAACCAACTACAGTCTTCGAGAGCAACATTACATCATCTGCAAGCAATCGAATAAAGAGTTCTGTTAGATCGTTTGTAAATCTAGCAGCATGCTTGCCGTTTTCTACTATTTCAATTGCGAGCTCATTAATGAATGATGAAAATAGAACAGGGCTGCACACATCTCCTTGTTTTACTCCTCTAGTGCATATTATATAGTCAGTTAATTAATTGCCACTTCTTATCCTTGTTTTAACTGCTTGATACATGCTGTTAATACACTTCAACAATTTTCCACTTATACCATTTTTTTAAAAATCAATATAGGCTACAGCAAATTTCGACTGATCGAGTCAAACACCTTTTCAAAATCAATAAATGCTATGTATAACTTACGATTAAAAGAAAACTGCTTCTGAATCAGGGCAAGAAAGGTAAACATATGGTCTACAGTTGAGTAGCCACGTTTAAATCCAGCCTGATGTTCACAGGTTAGATTATTTTCTTCCACATAATCCCGAAGTCTTAAGTTAACAATGGTTCTAAATACTTTACTACTAATATCAGACAACGAGCCACCTTTTCATACAGTGGAAGAGCTATAGACTCACACCAAGACTCGGGAAAAATACCCTTATCGAGCAATGCATTGAAGAACATGACAAAAAAGACTATGACTGTTTGCACGGAGCTTTCAAAAACTCCCCAATAATTTGGTCAGAAGCTGCAGCTTGCACGGAGCTTTCAAAAACTCCCCAATAATTTGGTCAGAAGCTGCAGCTTTACCAGACTTTGATTCCTAAGTGCTAGCAAAACTTCATCTCTTGAAATGGGATGGTCCATGATTTCATTTTCCACATTTGGCACAGCATAATCATAATAATTTGGCAAATCTATGTTTAGTAAGGACTCAAAATGTCGGAACCATTCATCTAATAGAATATCATTTCTGTTGTTGTTTTTGTGGGTTTTTTTTTTCGTTTCAGCGAATTTGTTTTCATGCAGCCCCCAAAATCTTTTTGATTATGAGCGGATGCTGTGAGTTCTTCTGACATACTGCTACTACAGTCTCTTTCCTTTCTAACTAACTCATTTTTTGTATTCACTTCTAGCCCTCACATACACATTTTTATCATTCTTATCTAGAGTTCTACGAATTATACTCAACAATTTACGCACTTTTCTCTAGTTAAGATTACATTCTACGTCGAACCATCCCTCTTTATGTTTAGTGGAGTCCACCTTTATAGCTCTTTTCATGCATGTAGCACACGTACAATCATTAAACACATTCAGCGATTCATCAATATATGCATCAATTAGCTCCAAGGCATTTTCCAGTCTACTGAGAGTTTCAGCGTCACAGAGTTTTTCATTAAAAAACCTGACTGTAGTGTTCATTCCATACAAATTTTTCAATGATTTGAATCTCCTTGTTACCATTTCTACAAGAAATATTCTGAACAGAAAGAACAAGATGAAGAGGACAGTGGTCGGATTCAATACGGTCAATAACACGCATTTCACATGAATCACATGATATCATAAAATGCATTGGACAAAATGAAGTAATCGTTCACGCTACATCCATTTTCTCCGATATATTTGTAGCGATCTTCCTGGTCGCCATTACATGAACCATTAAGAACTACTTAATCAAGGGCATTGCACATATTAATAAATAATTTACCATAAGTTTTTAAATGTGTATTTTGAGAATGACGCTTCAAATATACTGTGCTGTCTTGAAAATTTGTATTTCATTGTTAACTGGTCGAGGCAGAGAAACAGTTGAAATACGGCTGTTCAGATCACCACAGATCATTACATAAACTTCATCAAGTGTTAGTAATCAGTCCGTCAGACAATCTTCAAGTATTGCAATCCCTTGATCGTAACCAAAATAATTATAGAACAGAGAACTTTCCGGTGGTATGTACACACATAGGTATAGAACGTCACAAGAACACCCAAATACTTACTTATCAAGAACGAAAAACGCAATATATTTCATATTTAACATCAAAATGACGTACGAACGGACAAAACTCCTTCTTTATTAAGCAAATTCTGCCCCCTGAATTTCTCCCTTGACTAGTAATTATAAGAGAGGGTTTACAATACAATTCAATTTCAGCGAATAAACAAGAATCCCAGACCTTCTCAAACGTCTTCACTTAAACAAAGTCAAAAGAAGAAACGTTTAACAAAGAATCATTAACATTAATTTTGAGCGTAAACCATTAACATTCCAAAACAGAAAGGATAAAGGTCTCAGTGTATGTACGGAAGATAAATTAGAATATGAAACTGGCTCTGGAATGTTGTCTTAAGAGAAAACAGAGTTTTGCATATCATCATCCGAGACAAGGCCCCCTCCCACCCCCTCCGCGACACCAAACGAGGCACGAGAAACCAAAACACGTCAACAAGAATCTGAATTCATAACTTGTGAATTCTCCACCAGGGGCCGTACATACATATCGTGGGTGACGGGACGTGACCTCCGTACCTCGTTGTAAACTCGAAGGGCCGTTACTTGTGGATCCATATTTTGAGAGTAACCTTTAACCTCGTGTTTAGCAGTGGGTGAGGGGTGGGTAACGTACAACGAGGACAGGGCATGAGTTCGCCGTGGGTTAGATCAAAACAAAGCCATTGGACACGTTCAATGATCACGAACTTCACGCAAAGTTAAGATTTCGTCGTCACAACATCTTCCAGCTGACAGGCACTCTCCGAGAAAACACTGAATTTGATTTGCACAGACTGAGACACGGAACTCGGCCTCCTGCTCTACAAGTGTGTGTGTAGCTCCCAAGTTCGTCTGCTACGATAGCTGGCTGAGCTCTTGGTGTGTGTGTGTGTGTGTGTATGTGTGTGTGTGTGTGTGGTGTGTGTGTGTGTGTGTGTGTGTGTAGGCTAAATCAGTCTTCGCGCTTTTGTGTGTCACTGTTACTTTGTGTCAGTGTGTGTATGTGTGTGAGCGTGACTTCATCATGTTTATGGCCTTTTAATAGTTTTATCAAACTTGTTTTAGTTCAGCTGCTTTTTCAGTCTTTGTGTGTGTCTGTGTCAGCGTGTTTGCGAGCATGCGCAGAAGGTTGGGGGTTATTCTAGACATGCGCAGAAGGAGGGAATCCCTCTTTTTATCTGACCTTCACCCTTTGATTTCTGGACACTTCGTAGGTAGAAACCGAGACAAAACCCAGAGAATATAGATACGAAAGTAGATAGCGCTGAACCCACACGGTTTGTACCCAGGAGGTCATCTCGTTGTTGAAGTAAGTTTACCGACGACATGTAACTACGGCCCCAGGAGAGCGAGCGCCTGATTCCACGTGCCCCGCTCAGGTCCACAGAGCGAGTGCGTGAGTAAAAGAGGGAATGTTCAGGTGTCAGCAAAACCTCTGTGCTCCCCTGAAAACTTTCCCCTTCCATGAAATCATTCTGTGTAATGGGTCAGCTAACACGATATCTAACTTCTCTCAGAGAGTCGTTAGCATCCAGAGCAAACTTCTTGCCATTAATAAGCAAATAATCGTAGATCATACGTACTTGTTTGCCCATGCTTCTGCCTCCCTCAGAAATGGATTCAGCTTCCGTCTTACTTCACGGAAACCTTATTTCTGTGATACCAAATCTAAATTTTGTTAAGATGTATCTCAAATGTTTGTCCACGTTTACAGAACAATGCACTGGGACTCTAAGCACTGCGTTTAACACACGATATATATCATATCAGTCACTTTCCTGAACATCAGAATGCCAGCTTTGCCGTCAACAATCTATTAATCTCTGACGAAATTCACGGATAAAACCACGTATGCCCCCAACACCATGACTTTCCCATACAAAGCCAAATCCATATTCATACAACTTTAAATGTACCTGCAAAGCCCAATTTGTCTTGCTTCTGGCATCAAACTCAACTAACATATTGTAAGCTCTATGGGGTAATCTGTGTGATTGCATTCTTGTTAACTTTAACCAATAACGAACAGAACTTAACTGACTATAGATACTAAATATATAGGATACCTATTTGTCTCCCCATAGACTAAGTCATTAGGGTATGTATAGATACTCCTAAAAACTTTAGTGCATATAAATGTAACTTCTCCTCCTCAAAAGAGCAGAGCTGCTAATACCCCACAATTCGGCACCATATTGCACAACTGGTTGGATTTGAGAATCAAATAATCTTTAAAATAGTGCTAAAGAATTGTTATTCAACATTGTCAGTTTTTCATGGTACACAATAAGGCGTATTTAGCTCTGCTCACAAGATCTTTGAGAGAGAGAGAGAGAGAGAGAGAGAGAGAGAGAGAGAGAGGTCCTAAGCATCCTTTCAGAATGCTGTTGCATAATAAAAACACGCACATCGTCTATTCATGCCTTTATATACATTTACATACATATATAGAACTAATAAATTATTAACCGTGTGTACGTTCACACATACACACACGTGCACTCGCACCTGCTGTGCTATTTCTGAACCCCAGAGGAAGATACCTTCCACCCCCTCCTCTCACCCCCACCCCGGGTGCCGTCGCAATGCAACAAGAAGCACAAAAACAGTTTGAACAGACAAATGAAGGAGAAAGAAGTTCATAATTCCAGCAACTTCAAATTGATGGAGAGGCAATGGAGGATGGAAGGGGGGGGGGGGGGGAGGGGGGGGAAGGAAGGAGGAAATCCTATCCTCCACTAATCGTTCTCACTTGTCCTTTTTATTGGCACATAGCCGTTGTCCATAGCCAGTCCCCAACCCACTCCACCACCCATCCCATCATCCACACACACAGCTGTGGGTCAGCAGTTATTGGTAGTTTTGGAATTTTACATCGCACAGTGCAGTACTTTGTCAACACCCATGTCTCTGTCCAATCTTTGTCTCTTTCCATGTTTTTTTTATTTTTTTTATTTGACAATGATTTTTATCTTGACTGCTCCAAGCATCCACAGTTGACTGTTCTTTTGCTTCTTTCAACAGTTTATAACGGAGTGATTTCAACTTCACGGAAATCGATATCTTTTGAACGTTGCCTTTTCAGTTCCTACGTTTTGCTAGAACTTCATGTTTTATTTTCTGGGATTGGATACGAAGGATCATGAGCCGAGGTCTGGCATGTTGAGGGGAACGAACGCTAATCCTGTGAGCTACCTCTGTGTCCCTGTCGATCGCAACCACTCCAACTTTAGTTGTCAAACTGTCACACAGTTGTTTCATTTTTTTTTTTTAGTCATTCCTTTTTTCTGACTCTCCTGGTTTGGATTCTGGAATATTGTAGATTCGGATATTCCACCTGTGACCATATTGTTCTGCATCAATATTCTCTTTCCGCTGGGCGCATATCTGTTTGCGTTCTCTACTAAGTTGATTGAACAGTTCGGTATATTTTAGATATTGATTTGTTAAACTTGTAAAGCGCCCAGTATAGCCTACGTTGTTAAGACGGGCGCTGCAGAAATTGTGTGTGTGTGTGTGTGTGTGTGTGTGTGTGTGTGTGTGTGTGTGTGTGTGTGTGTTTACATATATAGATAGATAGATAGATATAATATCTGAGGGATGTGTGTGTGTTTACATATAATAGATAGATAGATAGATATAATATCAGAAGGATATATATGTGTGTGTGTTTGCATGGATAGATAGATAGATAGGTAGGTAGATATACAGATAGATAAATAAATAGATAGATATAATATCAGAGGTATGTGTGTGTCTGAGCGCGCGCGCAGGCGCGCGCGCGTCTGTGTGTATGTGTGTGCGTGTGTGTTTATTGATAGACAGATAAATAGATAAATAGATAGATCTACACACACAGAAACACCCACATTCACACACAGAGATAGAGAGAGGCTAAAGGTGTATATGATGAAAGCGGTTTATAATAAATGTGCACCCTGTGTGTGTGTGTGTGTGTGTGTGTGTGTGTGTGTGTGTGTGTGTGTGTGTGTGGCGTGCGTGCACGCACGTGCTTGTGCGAGTGAGTGTATGTATGTGTGCGCTTACGTATTTGTGTGTGTGCTTGTGGTGGGGTCGGGGGCGCATGTGATTAGTGTTTACAAAAGGAAGCACTCTGTGACAACATGCCTCAATGCGTTCACGGTACGGACGAATCACTGTGTTATAAAAAACGTTTCGAGTATCCCAGAAGTCGAGGCGATGCTCTCACAGTTTTCCTGAGGCCTGATGTGAGAAAGAAACACACACTGATAGATGAGCCTGCTTCTCCTGATAAGTCGTGCCCACCCAGCCATTTCAAATGTCCAAACACAGATATATTCCTTTGTCTGCCTGTCTTCCTGCGATGCAATGACGTGGCAGATTGCCAGAGACACGAAGATGAGAGGGGCTGTGAAGATTCCACCTGCCCTGGCTACTATCGCTGTAGAGACTCCAAGATTTGTCTGCATGCTACACATATGTGTGATGGAAAATATGGACAATGTCCGCAAAATGACGATGAATGGGCATGTGATGTTAATTGTCCACATGCATGCACATGTTACGGACATGCGTTTTTCTGCAACCAGTCTTTTACCAGTGAAAAGCATTCCTATCTTCGTTATTTGCATGCAGACGGAAGTAATATGACGCTGGAGGCTTTACAGCATAACATGATGCTCATTCATCTGAGCCTAGCCCGCTGTTCCCTGCATAATGTCACAATGCCCCGACTTCCTAACCTGCACAACCTTTATTTGAGTGATAACGCTATCACTCATCTTTCTGCTCACATGTTCATGGAAATGAGAAACCTCCGTGTCCTGGGCCTGGCCAGAAACCCTTTGGATCTACGAATCAGTCTTCCAGCAATCACTAGTATTAACCGTCTTGAAAAGCTGGATTTGTCTTTTGTTTATATTCCAGCGCTGGATCCAAGTCATTTTCAGGAGCTGACTCACCTCTATATCTTGAATCTGTCCCATACACAGTTAACTCACGTACAAAACGTTGGGTTTCATACAATGAGATCTTTGAAATATGTTGACCTGAGGCATTGCCCTTTAACTGAATTTCCTCACCGTTTATTCCACAATCTGGACCAACTGCTTGAAGTAAAAGCCAGCAATTTTAAGATGTGCTGCCCTAGCCTTTTGCCTGAAGACTTTAATGTTGTTGGTTGTGTGGCTCCTTCAGACCAGCTTTCGTCCTGTGACGACTTGTTACCAAGTGATTTGTACCGGACAGGCCTGGCTGTTCTGGTGGCGTTCTCTCTGCTGGGGAATTCTATCAGTATGTTATTTCGCACTGTTGTTGACAAGTCGGCCACTTCATTTGGTTTTGGTGTTTTTGTGATGCACTTGTGCTTGTCTGATTTCTTGATGGGGGTGTATTTGATGGTGATTGGGGTGGTGGATTCTGTATACAAGGGCAATTACCTCTGGAACGATTTATCATGGAAAAGCAGTCATGTCTGCAAGGCAGCTGGATTTTTATCACTGATGTCCTCAGAAGTGTCAGCATTCCTGGTCAGTGTGATCACAGTGGATCGATTCCTGGTGCTGCGGTTTCCTTTCAGCAGTGTTCACTTTGCTCCCAGATCAGCTCACGTGTCCAGCCTGCTCTTGTGGGGGACTGGTATCTGCCTGGGTGCTGTCCCTTTGCTGCCAGCTACCTCCCACTGGCACTTCTATGGTCAGACTGGCATGTGCATTCCACTCCCCATCACCAGCACTGTGTTTGCTGGCCAGGACTATTCCTTTGGTGTGTTCATTTGCCTCAACTTCATCCTTTTTCTTTTCATTGCAGCAGGTCAAGGTTTCATCTACTGGTCAGTGAGGTCCAACATGATGAGAAACACAGGCACAGCTGGTGAATCCAAAAACATCACTATTGCCCGTCGACTGATCACTGTGGTAGTGTCCGACTTCCTCTGCTGGTTCCCCATTGGAGTTCTGGGACTGATGGCAGACAGGGGATTTCGGGTGTCAAATGACGTCAACGTGGCTATTGCTATTTTTGTCCTTCCACTCAACTCTGCCCTCAATCCTTTCCTCTACACTGTCAACGTCATTCGAGAACGCAGAAGAATCAAGCACGAGAAACGCTTGATAGATGTATTGTCCAAAACCTTGTACACAGAAACCGATAAGGAGTGTATGGAAAAGTAAAGTAAATATGAAGATAGAAGAATTTTCCAACAGTGTTGGTGCCTATCTACCTGGATTTTAGAATTTACATATTGTAGGATTTTGAGTATATGTAAGTGTGTGCGTGCCTGCGTGCATGTCACCGTCTATTTACCCTTAGAAATAACAATAGTAATGATAATAATAATAATAATAATAGTAATAAAGGCTTTAAGTAGTTAGTGCCCTTGAGGAACAAGTCTTTAAAGATGACGGACTTCAGAGAAATGTGACTGAAAATTAATCCAATGATGACTTTCTACTAACAATAGTATACAATTTTAACGTCGTTTTAGGGAGAATTGACACTTTATTTATGAATTACATTCACCTGACATGACAGTTGAACGATCTGCCGATCATGAACACCAAGTCTTAAAAGGTGGCATGCGAGAGAGGGGGGAAAGAGAGAGAGAGAGGGGGGGGGGAGGGACAGAGAGAGAGAGAGATGGAGAGAGAGAGAGCGAGAGACAGAGACAGACAGACAGAGAGAGAGAGAGAGAGAGAGAGAGAGAGAGAGGAGAGAGAGAGAGAGAGAGAGCAGAACCAAACAGAACAAAACAGAACAGAACAGAACGAGCTTTAATGTTTCTTGACCACCCGCCCTCAGAAACAGGACCCAGGTACAAAATGGCACGTACGCAACAAAAATAAGAGCACACCCCCAGCAATAACCTATTCTTACTTTTATCTGATCAACAGTTTCAACAACATGTTTATATTTTCGCCTACGCACGACTGATGTTTTTCTCTGACGAAATGTATAAAAAAATTCTGTATATCAATTTCATGGGAAAAGAAAAGGGTTTAAAGTTTGATTTAACAGAGCCCAGATTGGCAGAAAGTAATTGAGTTGATGTGTGAAATTGTTCGGAATTAAAAAAAAAAAAGCCTGAGAGACCAAGAACAGTTGATCAAAAGATTTGATACGACCAAAGGGAATGTGGGAGAGACGAGTATTATTGTAAAAGAACATGAGTTTACGGGAAGGAGTGTACTAGTGCAAGAGATCCCTCAAACATTGAGGACAGCAGGATTCAAAAGAGTTCTGGCAGATATAAGTTCCATTGCTGTATAGGGACCCCCTCATAGAAGAAAACACAATGATGGGGAAAGATGGGCAAATGTAGGTGAGCAAAAGCTGAGATGGGAATGATGATGTGGGGCGTTCTAAATATTTCTTGATGAGACCAGGACAACCAGATAAAAGAGATTGCAATCATGCAAGAGAGAGAGAGAGAGAGAGAGAGAGAGAGAGAGAGAGAGAGAGAGAGAGAGAGAGAGAGAGAGAGAGTACAGAGAAACAGGCAAGGCTTTTCGTGGTGTCTTCTGGAAGGAGGTGACAGATGGAAGCTATGCCTCGGAGTTCAAGAAAACAAACCCGTATGACATTGACAACATGCCTTTAAAAGGAAAGAGTTTGATCCAATGTCACGGGGGTTTTGAACACAAGAAAGAGCGACCGATGCGTCAATGGAGTCGGCAGAAAATGGAATGTAGATGATTTAAATACTTTCTTGGACAGATCAACATCGTTGTGATTTTGTCTTTGTTCAATTTAAAAATATTTCCTACCATTGCCGGAACATCAGAAAGGGATCCAGGATTATAAGGCTGGCTTCATAAGCGAAAACTCTCTCTCTCTCTCTCTCTCTCTCTCTCTCTCTCTCTCTCTCTCTCTCTCTCTCTCTCTCTCTCTCTCTCTTCTCTCTCGTTGGTCATATTCTGACATGTACTTGTTGGTCATGTTCTGGCAATAAAGTAAACACAGGCATATATCAACACATATATAGATGAATACGTATGTACATAAATAGAAATATATGGGAACACACACACACAACACACACACACACACACACACACCGCGCGCGCGCGCGCGCACACACACATACACAGGCACGCGCGCGCATGCACGCACACACACGCCACATACATAGTCACTCACATTAATACCACACTCGTTGAACACACACACACACACACACACACACACACACACACACACACACACACACACACACACACACATGCGCTCAGGTGCGCGCGATCGTTCGCACACACACACACACACACACACGCCACACACACACACACACACACACACACACACACACACACACACACACACAAACACACATGCGCTCGGGTGCGCGCGCGATCGTTCGCGGCGCGCACACACACACACACACACACACACACACACACACACACACACACACACCACACACACACACACACATGCACACACGCACACAAACACACATACACACATACACACACACACACACGCACACAATACACAACACACACACACACACCACACACACACACACACACACACACACACACACACACACACACACACACACACACACACACGGTTGTGGATCGTTTCCCATTAGCTGTGAGCGTTTGTCTTGAAAAAACTGACATAAAATCATCTGAAAACAAAGACATGCAACTCTGATGTTTCACTGAAGATCGGACAAATGGGTGAAGTCCCTTTGAGCTGGAGATCTGAACGCTTAACTGCCTTGTGACCTACCTGGAAGAACGCCTTTTGGGCGGTACACCGCCAGCGCGTCACTGAACTACAAAACTAAACTAATGACGGCCAAATCGTTTGGATATTTACCACAAAGACTGGAACAGATTATAAATTTAGTTTTTATGAGCTCCGGTCTCTGCTTTTCCCATAGTGGTGATTTGTATGTGGTCCAGTCTGTGGTGTGGGTACAAAGCATGCATGGGTCTCAGTAGGAAGTTTATACATCGCATTTGCTATGATCTGAGGATTATACTTACGGGTATGATACATTTTGTTTATCAATGTTTAAGTTGTATGATCATTATACAGAGGCACCTGCTGAAAAATAGCATACTTATGCAAAGAAAATGTGGGTTACAGAAGAAGAAGAAGAAGGAGGAGGAGCAGGAGGAGGAGGGTACTTACACTCAGTTCACATGGTCAAAGAGTCAAATGTATCACGTCCTTTTCCGTTGAGGCTAGTGACACACACAGGAACAAAATGTTCCGAACAAAAAAGGGGTCAGAGGGTATCGCTCTTATCCTTGTTATCACAGAAAACCGATGGACTGAGGTCACCACTTGTGGTACGCCACGACGGAGAACCCTTGCCCTACTTTGGTTCATACAACAGCGTCATACATATAATGTTTGATTTTATGGAAGTACATTTTCACAAAGAACAATGAGAGGTACAGGCGACGTCGCTCCTTTGTCATGTTCAACTGTCAATCGCGGATGGAGGGGGGTGGAGGAGATGTAAAGGTAGGGAAAGTGAACTGGGGGAGGGGGTGGGTGGGAAGATGAGGTCATTCACCAACATTTCTTTGTTGCCGTATCTATGCAAAGGCAAACCCACTATGCTTTATCTCATCTTATCTTATCTTACCATATCTCATCTTTTCTGTTCTTCTCTAACTATCTATCTATCTGTCTGTCTATCTATCTATCTATCTATCTATCTATCTATCTATCTATCTATCTATCTATCTATCTATCTATCTACCAACCAGCCTACCTACCATCCTATCTACCTACCTACCTACCTGCCTGCCTGTCTGCCTGCCTACCTGCATAGCTTCCTATCCACCATCGTATCTGCCTACCTACCTGCATGTCTGCCTGCCTACCTGCCAGCCTGCCTACCTGCATATCTACCTACCTACCTGCCTACCGTCCTACCTACATACCTACCTACGTACCTGCCTACCTGCCAACCTGCCTACCTACCTACCTTCCTATCTACATACCTACCTTCCTACCCATATACCTACCTACCTACGTACCTGCCTGCCTGCCAGCCTGTTTGTCTGTCTGTCTACGTATCAGACTTACTCTTTATGTCTTTAACTTTCATTTATATGAGAAGAGAAGGAGGGAGAGAGAGAGAGAGAGAGGAGAGAGAGAGAGGAGAGAGAGAGAGAGAGAGAGAGAGTCACTTTGAAGCTGCCATGATCAATTAATCAATCAATCTATTGTGTATTTGATCAGTTAGTTAATAAAATGTAATGATTTATTTCTTTCCATTGAGGGGGGGGGGGGGGGGGGTTGTAGGTCTTTATCAAGACATTCCTTTCTTTGTTATTCTCATATCAAGACATTCCTTTCTTTGTTATTCTCATATCAAGACATTCTTTCTTTGTTATTTCATATCAAGACATTCCTTTCTTTGTTATTCTCATATCAAGACATTCATTTCTTTGTTATTCTCATATCAAGACATTCCTTTCTTTGTTATTCTCATATCAAGACATTCCCTTCTGTGTTACTCTCATTTAAAGACATTCCTTTCTTTGTAACTCTCATTTAAAGACATTCCTTTCTTTGTAACTCTCATATCAAGACATTCCTTTCTTTGTAACTCTCATTTAAAGACATTCCTTTCTTTGTAACTCTCATATCAAGACATTCCTTTCTTTGTAACTCTCATTTAAAGACATTCCTTTCTTTGTAACTCTCATATCAAGACATTCCTTTCTTTGTAACTCTCATTTAAAGACATTCCTTTCTTTGTTACTCTCATATCAAGACATTCCTTTCTTTGTTATTTTCATGTCTATATTTTATTATCTTCGTTCTTTTAATCAACCATGCTCTGTCTGTCTGTCTCTCATTGCCTATTCATGTAGCATGTCGCCTGTGTGTCCGTTTCCATGTCCATCTGTTTATATGTCTCTCTCTGTCTCTCTCTCTCTCTCTGTCTCTCTCTCTCTCTGCCTCTGTGTCTATGCGTCTCTCTCTCTCTTTCTATCTATGTATCTATCTATTTATGTATCTATGTCTGTATGTGTCTATCTATCTATCTATCTATCTATCTATCTATCTATCTATCTATCTATCTATCTGCATGTATGTATGTATGTATTATGTAGTATGTATGCATGCATGTTTGTATTATGTATGTATGTATATAATTATGTATGTATGTGTGTATCTGTCTATTTCTCCATCCATTCATCTATGTATCTGTTTGTTGTATGTATTCTATCTATATCTATATCTATTTCTATCTATCTATCTATCTATCTATCTATCGCATGTATGGTATGTATGTTATGTATGTATGTATGTGTGTATGCATGCATGTTTGTATTATGTATGTATGTATATAATTATGTATGTATGTGTGTATCTGTCTATTTCTCCATCCATTCATCTATGTATCCGTTTGTATGTATGTCTATCTATCTATCTATCTATCTATCTATCTATCTATCTATCTATTCTACCTACATACCTACCTACCTACCTACCTACATATCTACCTACCTCCCTACCTACCTCCTTACCTGCATACGTACCTACCTGCTTGCTTATCTATTCATGTCCGTAACTTCCAATTACATGTGTGGGTGAGAGAGAGAGAGAGAGAGAGAGAGAGAGAGAGAGAGAGGAGAGAGAGAGAGAGAGAGAGAGAGAGAGCATCGCTCCGAGCTGACATATATTTGAGTTCGCCACTAAGCGAGCTGATTTTGTGTTCGCCACTATGCGAGCTGAATCTGTGTTCAAAACTAAGTGACCAAATTATGTGTTCACAACCAAAGGAGCTGATTTTGTGCTCATGACTAAGCACGCTGATATTGTGCTGACAAGTAAGCGAGCTGATTTTGTGTTCACAGCTAAGGAAGCTGATTTTGTTTTCACAGCTAAGGAAGCTGATTTTGTGTTCACAGCTAAGGAAGCTGATTTTGTGTTCACAGCTGAGCGAGCTGACTTTGTGTTAGCAACTAATCGAGCTGATTGTGTGTTCACAACAAAGCAAGCTGGTTTTGTGTTCACAGCTGAGCGAGCTGACTTTGTGTTCACAACTAAGCGAGCTGATTTTGTGTTCACAACAAAGCAAGCTGGTTTTGTGTTCACAATAAAATAACCTGATTTTGTTTTCACAACATAGGGACCTGAGTTTGTGTTCATGACTAAGCAAGCCGGTTTTGTGTTCACAACTAAGCGAGCTGATTTTGTGTTCTCAACTAAGCAAGCTGGTTTTGTGTTCACAACTAAGCAAGCCGATTTTGTGTTCACAGCTTAACAAGCTGGTTTTGTGTTCACAACTAAGCAAGCCTGGTTTTGTGTTCACAACTAAGCAAGCCGATTTTGTGTTCACAGCTTAACAAGCTGGTTTTGTGTTCACAACTAAGCAAGCCGATTTTGTGTTCACAGCTTAACAAGCTGGTTTGGTGTTCACAACTAAGCAAGATGGTTTGGTGTTCACAACTAAGCAAGCCAATTTTGTGTTCACAGCTTAACAAGCTGGTTTGGTGTTCACAACTAAGCAAGCTGGTTTTTGTGTTCACAACTAAGCAAGCCGATTTTGTGTTCACAGCTTAACAAGCTGGTTTTGTGTTCACAACTAAGCAAGATGGTTTTGTGTTCACAACTAAGCAAGCCGATTTTGTGTTCACAACTAAGCAAGCTGGTTTTGTGTTCACAACTAAGCAAGCCGATTTTGTGTTCACAACTAAGTGAGTCAATTTTGTGTCACAACTGAGCGAGCTGATTTTGTGTCCACAACTGAACGAGCTGATTTGTGTTCACAACTGAGCGAGGTCATTTTGTGTTCACAACTAAGGGAGCTGATTTTGTTTTCACAACTAAGCAAGCTGATTTTGAGTTCAAAACTAAGCGACCTGATTTTCTGCTTACAACCCAGGAAGCTGATTTTGTGTTCATGACTAAGTGCGCTGATTTTGTGTTCATGACTAAGTGCGCTGATTTTGTGTTCACAGCTAAGCAAGGGAATTTTGTGTTCAAGCTAAGGAAGCTGATTTTGTGTTCACACTAAGGAACGCTGATTTTGTGTTCACAGCTGAGCGAGCTGACTTTGTGTTGCAACTATCGAGCTGATTTGTGTTCACACTAAGCGAGCTGACTTTTGTGTTGCAACTAATCGAGCTGATTGTGTGTTCACAACTAAGCGAGCTGATTTTGTGTTCACAACAAGCAGCTGGTTTTGTGTTCACAAAATAATACTGATTTTGTTTTCACAACTAGGACCTGAGTTTGTGTTCAGACTAAGCAAGCTGGTTTTGTGTTCACAACTAAGCGAGCTGATTTTGTGTTCTCAACAAGCAAGATGGTTGTGTGTTCACAACTAAGCAAGCCGATTTTGTGTTCACAGCTTAACAAGCTGGTTGGTGTTCACAACTAAGCAAGATGTTTTGTGTTCACAATCAAGCAAGCCGATTTGTGTTCACAAGCTTAACAAGCTGGTTTTGTGTTCACAACTAAGCAAGCCGATTTTGTGTTCACAGCTTAACAAGCTGGTTTGGTGTTCACAACTAAGCAAGATGGTTTGTGTGTTCACAACTAAGCAAGCCATTTTGTGTTCACAGCTTAACAAGCTGGTTTGGTGTTCACAACTAAGCAAGCTGGTTTTGTGTTCACAACTAAGCAAGCCGATTTTGTGTTCACAGCTTAACAAGCTGGTTTTGTGTTCACAACTAAGCAAGATGGTTTTGTGTTCACAACTAAGCAAGCCGATTTTGTGTTCACAACTAAGCAAGCTGGTTTTGTGTTCACAACTAA
This sequence comes from Conus canariensis, assembly GCA_033310375.1. Classification (NCBI taxonomy): domain Eukaryota; kingdom Metazoa; phylum Mollusca; class Gastropoda; order Neogastropoda; family Conidae; genus Conus; species Conus canariensis. Next base: position 78,733,015 of record CM065724.1, read on the forward strand.
GCAAGCCGATTTTGTGTTCACAACTAAGTGAGTCAATTTTGTGTCACAACTGAGCGAGCTGATTTTGTGTCCACAACTGAACGAGCTGATTTGTGTTCACAACTGAGCGAGGTCATTTTGTGTTCACAACTAAGGGAGCTGATTTTGTTTTCACAACTAAGCAAGCTGATTTTGAGTTCAAAACTAAGCGACCTGATTTTCTGCTTACAACCCAGGAAGCTGATTTTGTGTTCATGACTAAGTGCGCTGATTTTGTGTTCATGACTAAGTGCGCTGATTTTGTGTTCACAGCTAAGCAAGGGAATTTTGTGTTCATAGCTAAGGAAGCTGATTTTGTGTTCACAGCTAAGGAAGTGATTTTGTGTCAAGCTGAGCGTGATTTGTGTTACAACTATCGAGCTGATTGTGTGTTCACAACTAAGCGAGCTGATTTGTGTTCACACTAAGCGAGCTGACTTTGTGTTCAAACTAAGCGAGCTGATTTGTGTTCACAACTAAGCAGCTGGTTTTGTGTTCACAACTAAAATACCTGTTTTGTTTTCACAACTAGGACCGATTGGTTCATGATAAGCAAGCCTGTTTTGTTGTTCACAACATAGGAGTGATTTTGTGTTCTCAACTAAGCAAGCTGGTTTGTGTTCACAACTAAGCAAGCCGATTTTGTGTTCACACTTAACAAGCTGGTTTGTGTGTTCACAACTAAGCAAGCCTGGTTTTGTGTTCACACTAACAAGCGTTTGTGTTCACAACAAGCGGTTTTGTGTTCACAATAAGCAAGCGATTTTGTGTTCACAGCTTAACAAGCTGGTTTTGTGTTCACAACTAAGCAAGCCGATTTTGTGTTCACAGCTTAACAAGCTGGTTTGGTGTTCACAACTAAGCAAGATGGTTTGGTGTTCACAACTAAGCAAGCCAATTTTGTGTTCACAGCTTAACAAGCTGGTTTGGTGTTCACAACTAAGCAAGCTGGTTTTTGTGTTCACAACTAAGCAAGCCGATTTTGTGTTCACAGCTTAACAAGCTGGTTTTGTGTTCACAACTAAGCAAGATGGTTTTGTGTTCACAACTAAGCAAGCCGATTTTGTGTTCACAACTAAGCAAGCTGGTTTTGTGTTCACAACTAAGCAAGCCGATTTTGTGTTCACAACTAAGTGAGTCAATTTTGTGTCCACAACTGAGCGAGCTGATTTTGTGTCCACAACTGAACGAGCTGATTTGTGTTCACAACTGAGCGAGGTCATTTTGTGTTCACAACTAAGGGAGCTGATTTTGTTTTCACAACTAAGCAAGCTGATTTTGAGTTCAAAACTAAGCGACCTGATTTTCTGCTTACAACCCAGGAAGCTGATTTTGTGTTCATGACTAAGTGCGCTGATTTTGTGTTCATGACTAAGTGCGCTGATTTTGTGTTCACAGCTAAGCAAGGGAATTTTGTGTTCATAGCTAAGGAAGCTGATTTTGTGTTCACAGCTAAGGAAGCTGATTTTGTGTTCACAGCTGAGCGAGCTGACTTTGTGTTAGCAACTAATCGAGCTGATTGTGTGTTCACAACTAAGCGAGCTGACTTTGTGTTAGCAACTAATCGAGCTGATTGTGTGTTCACAACTAAGCGAGCTGATTTTGTGTTCACAACAAAGCAAGCTGGTTTTGTGTTCACAATAAAATAACCTGATTTTGTTTTCACAACATAGGGACCTGAGTTTGTGTTCAAGACTAAGCAAGCCGGTTTTGTGTTCACAACTAAGCGAGCTGATTTTGTGTTCTCAACTAAGCAAGATGGTTGTGTGTTCACAACTAAGCAAGCCGATTTTGTGTCACAGCTTAACAAGCTGGTTTGGTGTTCACAACTAAGCAAGATGGTTTTGTGTTCACAATCAAGCAAGCCGATTTTCTGTTCACAGCTTAACAAGCTGGTTTGGTGTTCACAACTAAGCAAGCCTGGTTTTGTGTTCACAACTAAGCAAGCCGATTTTGTGTTCACAGCTTAACAAGCTGGTTTTGTGTTCACAACTAAGCAAGGTGGTTTTGTGTTCACAACTAAGCAAGCCGATTTTGTGTTCACAACTAAGCAAGCTGGTTTTGTGTTCACAACTAAGCAAGCCGATTTTGTGTTCACAACTGAGGGAGGTCATTTTATGTTCACAACTAAGTGAGTCAATTTTGTGTTCACAACTGAGCGAGCTGACTTTGTGTCCACAACTGAACGAGCTGATTTGTGTTCACAACTGAGCGAGGTCATTTTGTGTTCACAACTAAGGGAGCTGATTTTGTTTTCACAACTAAGCAAGCTGATTTTGAGTTCAAAACTAAGCGACCTGATTTTCTGCTTACAACCCAGGAAGCTGATTTTGTGTTCATGACTAAGTGCGCTGATTTTGTGTTCATGACTAAGTGCGCTGATTTTGTGTTCACAGCTAAGCAAGGGAATTTTGTGTTCATAGCTAAGGAAGCTGATTTTGTGTTCACAGCTAAGGAAGCTGATTTTGTGTTCACAGCTGAGCGAGCTGACTTTCTGTTAGCATCTAAGCGAGCTGATTTTGTGTTCACAACTAAGTGAGCTTATTTTGTGTTTTCATGTAAGCGAGCTAATCTTGTGTCCACAACCAAGGGAGCTGATTTTGTGTTCACAT